>JBAMHV010000021.1:10554473-10568968 GCA_037177535.1 Pseudomugil gertrudae | reverse complement strand
GCCCGAGCATCCGAAGGAGAACCCCCCCACCCACCCCACAGGCAGAGAAGCCAACCGGCGCCCACGAGGGGCCAGGGTCCCCAGACCGCCACCCCCCGGAGGCCACCCCACACCCCAGCGCACCAGACGCACGCCCCGGGAATCCTTCAGTTTGTTCTACCTGTAACAGCAGAGGTCATATGGAATAACTAAACTCAGGCCGTCCTGAATGAATGAATGAATGTCTTTATTGTCATTATACACAATATACAATGAGATTAAGCCAAACTATATCAGTGGAAAGAAGCGTTATAAAGATAAATAAATAAATAAAAGATAGAAACTGTAAAAAAAAAAGAAGAAAACTGAGTGTATATATATTCTATACAATAGTCTATACCCTATGGGGTTTAGCAAGTGAAACAATTTCAGAGCGTATTCAATATGAAAATGCAGCAAAGCAATAAAAACCAGAATCACTTTGTTTGCTATGTTTGTACTAACAAACAAACAAGACATTTGACTCTGGTGGCAAGTTTCTGTCATTGTATTTTACAATTAAAATAATAAGCAAAAGAGAGAAAAAGTTGAATAAATAAATAAAAAGTCAAAAATAAAAATAGTAATATAAACACAAGCATTTTATATGAATAGATAAAATAATATATATATAAATATATATTAAAAAAATAAAACCAATGCCTTAATAAAAGACTCAGATATCACAAGGCACAGAATATGTACAACCACAATGTGTTGTGTCTGTTGACGTATCTGAAACACTGCTGTTTGGTCCACTTCTGATATTCTGCAACCATTGCTGACTTACTAACTCATGACTCATAAAGTTACACAGTTGGTTGGCAAATTGCTGTAATTTTCTATCAGCTGCTGCTTTGTGAAAACGTTTCAGCCCAACAGGTCTCTCAGTTCGCATCAAAATCCAGCGAGGCGGCTACAGCTGTAGCTGTTTGCATCCGAAGTGTGTCGGGAAAAAAAAGGTCATCTGAAAAAATATCCACAGATCCATTTCATAACAATTTAATTTCCATGCTACAGAAAGGCCTGCACCAGCTGGTGAGTAAAGAGAGATGGAGAGAGAGAGAGACAGAGAGACAGAGAGAGAGAGAGAGAGAGAAGTGAAAATTAAGCAGTTAATAAGAGATGAGGATTTATGACTTTTTAGTAACGTTTTTTTAACAACAAATAAATCCCCCTGATCTCTGAAATGAACTTGTAAAGAACATTTATGCGTCAGCTCAGCTGTCTCATCCCAGATGGATAAAATGTCCAAATTTAAAAAGCAACTTGCTTCAGTTTATTTTTTTGTATTGAACTTGTATGTTAGGGATCTCGTGCACTGACTCTTCCCCACCGTGTAAAAGCATACAGCACCACACATGAGAATCATAGCAGACTTGATTTCTACATTTGTTTTTGAACATTTTCACCAATTTTGTAACATTATTATCTGTGATCTGACCACCACATATATATATACTACCTCACTGCACACAAAGGACCTCCATTTTTTGAGGGAACATACCAGTAAACTTTCATGCAAGTATCTCTTTTACCTAATGAGTCAAAAAGATATGAAAAGGTCTTTCCTGTTATTCTAAAAAATGTGGCCCAGCTTTCACTAAATTGCTCAACAGATGCAGCATGCATCCATTAAATTATTAAAATAATTATCAATGGCTGTGTTTAGTGAACACATATGTGGTAATGAAGAAGGGTGGGGTGCATAGAGACACTGGTTTTTGCTTGACCAAGCAAATGTTTGGCTTAAAAAAAACTTTATTAACCAAAGTTAAGCTAATAAAAATCAAATTATCTAAAGTTATGTTTGCTAAACTGTATACATGTTTCATCCTCTTATTTTCTTTTAAAAAATATGTAATTACGCAAAGTTTTTGGAATGAATCATCAACAATTATTCAGTCGTTTGATATTTTCAGAAGGGGCTCCATATCTTCTAATCAGGGTGTAAACAGCCTCCTGTGGTGAACAATCTTGTCTTCAGATCCTGCAGAATGATTGTGTGATTATCTGTGCAAGAATCAACATAGCCTTGAAAATGTTGAAGGAGTCTTTGCTAAATATTTCTGCTGACGCAGCTCAGACATATTCCATTTATATCATTTATAACTACTTAGTATTCCTGAGTTGTGTTGTTATGATTATAGGATGTGTTGCAGTATGCATGTATGCATATTCCTCCTGCACGTTGTGTTCAAACTGACATCGTTATATCCAAGCATTACTGAGTTGTTCTTAAAAATATTTATTTAACCAATCTGAAACACTAAATTCAATTAAATACAATTTCTTTTCAATTAAAAAATATTAAGGGATAAACATAACAGGCCTAAACATGCTTTATTATGGTAATCTGTGTGTTTATAACTTAATTTGGGAATTTTATATAGTTCAAGAATTCAGTAAGAAAAAAGTAGGAAGGATCAAAAACTGTTCCTTGTTGCTCTGAGGATGCAAAATGAATAAATTGAGCAAACAACCAAACTGGCAGCTAAAGAATATAAGAGGATGTCCTTCAGTCAGCTGACCAGAAGCTCCAACGCAACAGAGGAAACTCTGGTGATCCTAAGATAATAATAATAATAATAAATTTTATTAGATGTGGAATGAACATCCACAGATTAACACAAATGCTTCCTTAATTTTTTTATTTTCTAAATTCTTTTTAAAAACACACATTTATTTCTTGGCCTTTAAGTTCAGAGTAAGACTGTGACATTACCCTTTAACTCTCTTCATTGTTATTATTTTCTTTTATTTTGGTTGCTGTTTAATTTTTACATTTCGGTTTTGAAAGTTGTGCTTTTAACTGTTTATTTACTTATTTATATTTTATGACGCAAACTAGAAGACATGCGATACAAAAAGGAGAAATCAGCTAAAATAGGAGAAGTAAATATACTGTATGCAAGATTCAAGAACCAAAATAAGGTCGTAACATTAAACCATCAAATTCCTTGATAATTTCTTTTGTTAATATATTCCAGAAAAAATTCCCTCGAGGTTCTTTCACATCCTTCTTGACCTTTTCTGTGTAAGATATTACTGAGAACCGCCATAATTGATGGGCTCTCCCACAGTCAATTTGACATATTAACAAACAGTGTAATTGTATTGAGATGAAACAAATAGATGCTTACATCTGGTTAAAAAGTATCCACAAATCAGCAGCCGCTAACATTAAAATACAAAAATTAAAATGATTTTCTTGTGTTTGTAAATCTGCTGAATAACCTTCCAGATTGCTGCTGGTGTTTTTCCCGTCATGTTGACTATAAAAGCTCTACTGTGGTGTTAATCTTTTATAAAAGTGTTTCACCAAATGTCAAGCCGTTTGTTTGAGAGCTTTTTTAATACCAAATACTCTCCCAGGAGGTTTCCCATGATTATTCACACCTTACAAAAGTCAGAAGGAATTCATTTGACCCTATACCTGAGCAACCACCAGAAACACTGGTGTAACATAACAAATCCAGTTCCGTTAGCTGGTTCTGATTCTTTGAAAGCTTGACAGTTATTCACGCACAACAGGTCACATGAATCTGAAAGGAATATTAAGTATGTTCATTATGTGCGAGTAGCTGGAAGTCTGAGAGAGCCATGGCAATCACATTAGGCGATAAACACAGAGGACAAGGAAGACGCCTACACGTCCCCACGGGACAGCCTCCAATTAACACTTAAGCTTTTTCCCAGACGTGTTGGCTGCTTCAAAAGAGAGTACTCAGGCATACACAGAGGATACACATCATTCTTGAGATGTGATATATGAGTACTATCAGTGATTTAAGGTGCAAAATAAATGCTTCACAGGTACTGAGTTTTATTTATAATTTAGCATTTCTGGTAATATGCCATTCGTTGCCACGAAGCCTATCCAGCAGTGAATTTAAACTGAGTTCAATATAACTCATCCCAGTGAGCCATGTACTGTACTTTCACACATTTGACCTGTTAGAAATCAGGTCATCTTACATTCAAGTCTACAGACTTTGTGAGAAAGGTGCTAATGCACCCAGAAGAAAAAGCATGAGGAGAACTTAACTCGATGTGTTGTAACCCAGAACCCTCCTGATATGAAATAAAATTACTAATGGTGAGTTACATTCATACTCTTTGAGAGGCCCGGCCCCTAGAAACTGAGAATCCATAATGAAACGAGAACATCTCAGCGACTACAAGGTCTATTTGAGTACATTTTGATAAATGAAACACTTGTGAGATTTAGTGTCAGAATATGTGAGAAAATAGAAAAAAAGAGGATGACACACAGAACCCCAGAAACTCTTCTGTCAAAATAAGCTGAGCATAAAAAGATGGCTGCAGTAATAAACTATTTGCTTTTTCTTTGGATTAATGTCTCATTAAATCAGCCGCCTACACACAGTAAACTCTGTAACGTCACTGTGCATGCACCAGTGTTTATAAATTACCTTCCCTATGTAACATTGGCTTTTTGCAATATCATTTAACTTATTATTTTTTATAGTTTGATGGGCTCCATCATTTTAGGGAGAATTTAATGGCAAGCATTGGTTTCACTTAAAAAGAGGTTAAATCAGGGGTTTCTAGCACTGGTCGCACACTCCTGAAGGTTTCCAGTTGCTCAAAAAGGTTCTTTTTCTGACACAGACAGAGTCAAATATTTTATTTTAACCTTGTTTGAAAGAAGAAATTGTTTTACAGCTTTCTGATCTTTCTCTACTGTAACACAAGTGCCCTAAATTAACACTATTGTGTAGAATTTCATAGGCTGGTGGAATCTATTTGATTCAGGGGTGTGGGAGCAGGGATGCACTGAAATCCTGCAGGACAGAGGCCCTGTTGGAGCAGCTTTGAACACTCCTGGGTTAAAGGAAGAAGGTAAATGACAGCCAAAGACAGCCGTAAATGGACTTACGGTGAAAGTCAGCGGCCAAAATTCTTCCAGATTTGAACAGGTTTATAAAAGCGGATGGATACTGCTTTGTTTTTATGCATCTGTTAAGGTTTCAAAATACTCATCCCAAATAGTATTCAAGCGCTTATCAAACACAAAGCTCTAAGGGTTCTCATCTCACACAACTCTGTCAATTCAGAGACGTCATTGTAAAAGTGGTGGTACAAATATGGCAGCTGTCATGTATGCGGACCACGGTAAGTAGATTAAAATGGCTCAGGCTACAGCTGGATTTATGCTTGTGCTGCATCTGCGTGTGGTGGCTCTGTGGAGATGATGGTGAAACGTGCTCTAACATTTGAGCGTATGGCTGAGGTGTCATGTTACAGCTTCTCTTCCTGGATTACTGCAAAAATACAGCGAGAAGCTTCCAGAGAAGCGTGTATAATCACAAACTGACCAATCCCGTTCATCAAGCATCCTCTAACGAAGCATAGTGAAGCGATTAGAAACTGTTTTAAATGTATATTAAATTCTCCTCTTAGTGAGTTTTGACTTTGTTATGCAAAACAGCTGATTTACATACAACAAATAAATGAAGCTACACCAAATATGTTTAGTTTTTTTGTTTTCATATGATTGTCATATCTGAAAAATAGTTAAATATAATTTACATCAATGCTTCTGTGTCTTCTGCTTGTAAAAAAATAAAGCTTGTCTTTATTAATAATGGCTATCAATAGGTAACATTTTCACTTCTGCAGCTACACTTTGCTCTCACCCTGCTGACTGTAGGTCCGCTGAGCTTCGAGAGAGTTGTACTCCCACTGTTCATCAGACTCTTCACATAAGCTGATGTGATTGGGTCGGACAGCAGCCCTTTCAGCACTGTCAGACAAAGAAGGGGTGTAGCTAAGGCAGTCACCTCTGACACAGGAGGGCAGCTTAATGAAATTGGGGCAGTGTGAGGAGGAAAAGACTGCCAACAAAAAACTCAAAACAAGAAAAAAATTGTTTAACAACCAAATATTTCCTTTCTATGAATATTTCTATTGTTTGATTCTCTTTACTTCTATACAGTCTGCACACACAGAAACTCACTTTTCATTTAAAGTTAGTTTTTTGTGTATAAATCAGACTTCATTGACATTTTTATTACTGGGAATATGCTAAACTTCTAAATAAACAACCTACTGTATATAAATTCAGCCTCATTTAGCTTTACAATGTCAAAAAACAGTGTTTCACAGTGTTTTTGCAGCCTGTTATGCATGAAAAACTCAGCTGCAGCAATTATGAATCAAACAGTGACACAGTGTTGTGGAGTGTAATCCCTCCCCCATCTCACCTGCTTCGAAGAATCAAGACAACTTGATAAATGGAGGTGCAAATGTTTTCCAGCTTGGTGAACATTGATGCACGGTGTCTGTGTTGATGTGACATTAATGACAGAAGCGATACTGCCAAGTTCCACGCACACATTTCTGAGGCCCTGGGGGGGTGTGGGGTGTACTCCTCAGTGGTTGCATCTCTTTGATAGCGATGCTGACAGAACAGAGCAAGCTCATGAGACACATCGTCAGTTTTCTTCAGTCAACTGAAACCTAATTTTTAAAGTCTGCCTCTTTAAGAGCGTATGAGGAGTGTATATGACTTACAAGAAGAACATGGGAAATACTTTTTCCCTGGGAAAGAAAAAAATTAGGACATAAAAGAAACATTTTAAGCTATGAAAAGGATGTTAATTATGAGAAAAAATCTAAATATGGGAAATAACAGGAGGCCATTTTAATTATAAGGCTCATCATGGTGCCAGAAGTCAACTTCTTTTGCTGCCCACGGTGTCATCCAACACTGTCTTACTGGTTTTATGTGTTTTCCTGCTCCAACAAATATCCAACATGGTGTTAAGTTCTGCACAATGACTCATTAACTTGTCTGTTAAAGCAGAGAAATAGCTAATGTTATCAACTAGGCTCCAGTCCTGCAGGCTTTTAATGCATCCCTGCTCCAACACACTGAACAGAGCTTCATATTGAGTTAAGTGTGTTGAAGCAGGGATGCACTGCAGCCCTGTGGGACTGTGGCCCTTGTGGGACCAAGCCGAATAGTCTCAATCTAAAGCCTAAAAACAGCAAGTGTCTCTGGAGGACCAGAGTGTGAGATCCCAAATAAAAGATGCCCATTCACTTAACTTTTAGTAGTTATTTTCCCCATAAAATCACATCTTGCTCCCCAACTACCTTTAAACTTTGGTTCTTTGCAGTATTTTGTGGAAAAATAACAACACAAATAAATAAAGGATCATAAGAAGACCACTGTCAGTCTGCGGGTAGAGAAGAAGCTCAGTAATTACCAGTTTGTGGCTTATGACTAAAATGAAGTTAACTGAAGACGGAAGAACAATGAACAGTCTGAAGGGAAAACCCTCACAGAGCAGTTGCAGACCTGCAGCTTGGCTGTTTTGATACAGCTGAGACAGAGTTTAGACACAAGAACAGATATGTTCGATCTTGATTCGTAGATAGACAAGGAAAAAATGCAAAGAAAAAAAGACACCAAAATGGGGTCCACAGGAGACACAAAGGAGAAAAGAATACACAAGAAATACACACAAAAGGGAGGAGCGAGCAAAGCTGTGAACCATGACAAATGAGATTTAATTTTCCATACCTTCCTGTGAATCACCAACCAGAGATCAGAGCTGCTAGGAGACCCTTTTTTCTGAAAGACTCATTTATTTTATGTACAAAATATCAGATTACTTTCGATTACTTTAGTTTTTGCAGGTAGAATAGAATAGAATAGAATAGAATAGAATAACTTTATTCATCCCATGTTGGGAAATTTAAGTGTAGACAAGGTGGACAGCACTCAGCCTGTTGTTTATTTTCATCTCCCATCTCAGAGACATGCTGTCATCTAAATCACGTCCATTTGTTGTTGCTGTCAAAATCGTTGTCTTCTGGGGCGTCCTGCCGTTGCGACGCCTGCACGCCTGCACTCCTATCCTTTCATTGCTCATAATCTTTGTTGCAACCTGGAAAGTGTGTGTTACATTAAGGTCGCACAAGAGAATTGTGTTTCCATGAGGTTTTGTCTGTTGCATCAAGTCATAGTTGTACAAATAATTGGTCTGTGCAATTTTTCTTGTTTTTATGTTTAAGCAAAGGCCTTATACACGTGTATGCATGTGAAATTAAACACATGCTCACAGGGCAAATCCCTGAATATGACAATGGGGTGACACATGGGTCCCTCCCTCACCTAATTGATACACAATGGAGAGTGTCAGCGTCACCAACGGTGCAGAGTAAGCTGACAGACAGGGCATGTCAGGAAGCAGTCATGGTGTCAGCTTGCTGAGCGATGTACAACAATGTCTTCTCCTGTGACTGACAACCGCCCCCAATTAACCTCCAGCTCCAATACAGACAGAAACCACATACATGTACACCTGCTCCCTCAATGTCACACTCTGACAGAAACATATTCATACATACTCACACTCTCACTGGATGCGTGACAGCTGTAATGCTCTGTATTTGTTCACACAGTACTAAATTGACCTTGTTTTTGAAAAGTAGATCACAGTTGATCTTATGTTTGCGTGCTTCATATTTGCACTTAAAATCATTGCCTACAGATAATGTAATTTATTTTCAAAGATATTTTCTGCTCTGTGAGGTCAAACAAAGAGCAGTGGATTGCAGATGCTTTTTCCCTGCTGATCACTCGCAGTGTGCAGGGCAAGTCTTCCACAAAATGTCTCTCTGGGTCCATCTAGTGTAGAAACTGACTGACTGAGAATATCTCTGCAGAATCTGTATCTTTTTATTATCATTTGGGAGTATGTCTATATAGTACCCCAACAGTTATTTATTATTTTCCAATGGAATCAATAGGTTTTCTTTATCTGCCATCAAAGTAGCGTGAAGTACTGCATGCACTTACACTTATGGCCGGTAGGTGGCAACCTCTCCACAGAAAGCAACTCCACGTTTTTTTTTTCTGATTTCATTATTTACTTTTTTTAATGATCTGTTAATTAGTATGTATGCCCTAAATGTTGTTTAATGCCAAATATTTATTAAAAAACAAAACAGTAGCTAATAAAAAATGAGCTGTTGCTATGAAATATTGTCTTAAAAAAGTGGCTGAGATGAATAGTTCACATAAGTGCATTTTAAAAGAAAATTCACTTTCCTACAGATTACAAATATAAGTGTTTATATTCTTAAGTATCAGCACAAGAAAACAACTCAATTAAAATTTTAATTATGCTTGTCCCATATCAAATAAGAAGATTTAAATAAAGATAACTGGTTAGATTCCTCTGATTATGACATTAGTGGACTATGAATTGAGAATCTGTGTATGAAGCATCTTGTTATTGTGTACTGTGAAAAAGTACACTGTAAAAGTACTTCACAGACATTGTACAAGTATTATATGATGTAGTGTGTACAACTGTACAGGTTTGGTTGACTAATTATTGAAAAAATAGGTTATGTACTCCAAAGTTAGCATGCAGGAATTAATTTAATTTCTGCCTGTAAGAAAGTTCAGGAATGGATTACAGGAAAACGTACACAGTAAAAGTACTTTGTACATATAGTAAATGACGTAATGTGTACAACTGCACAGGTTTGGTTTACTAATTATGTGAGAAATCGATTTATTGCACTCTAAATTCAGTCCAAAGTTTTTTTTTTCTTTTTTTCACGCGCGAGGCACATACGTTGCGCTTGGCTTTACCATAAAGTTGAAGGTAAATGCGCATTTGAAATTCAGCGTAGGCCGGCTTTATGGCGGGCATACGTTGACAGCGGATACGCGAGAAGCGACACCGGCTTGACCGCAGAGAAGAAACACGGTGTACGGGTCTGTATGAACCGCAGCGAAGTGCTCGGTAAGATGGAGAAACGACAGCAGATGAAAGACACCCTCCAACTGTTTATAGACTCCCTAAAAAACGAGCTGCACAGCCTGAGTCAGGACATTTGGAGCCAGCCCGAGCTGGCCGGTAAAGAGAAGCACGCGCACGACAGGCTGGTCCGCTTCTTCTCACAGCAGGACCAGACATGGGTGGTCCAAAGTCACTACCAGCTACCGACCGCCTTCCGGGCCAGTTGGGGTCCGGTTGGTGGCAGTGGTAGGGAGGAGGAACCCGTCATGAACGTGGCCTTTCTGTGTGAGTATGACGCGCTGCCGGATGTAGGGCACGCGTGCGGCCACAACCTGATAGCAGAGGTGGGAGCCGCGGCCGCGGTGGGCTTAAAAGCTGCATTAGAAACCCAGCTGGAACTTCCTGTCCCAGTGAAGGTAATGAGTTAAAAGGATGCACTGAACGTCCCCAACATAAGCACGAAGTTTAAAATGAGAAAAAAGCTCTAATAACCCCTCTAAATCTTCTGTGTTTACACTGAAATGGTTTTTTAATCCTAATTCAGAAGGCTTACATGCCTCCAGCTGTACTGTCATCCATTTTGAACAAGCAGTTGTTAATGCAGATGGTTAAGTTGTCAACATGTGACTAAATGGTGGAACCTCAGTCATGTAGTGCAGCAGATGGTATCATGATACATTTTCAGTTTAATTCTTTTCCTTTTAGGCTTTTCTATATATAATTATATGCCTCCATAGCTCTATCCCCTGCATTGTCTCCTCTAACACCAACAATCCATAAATCTCTTCATAGGGCATCTTGGTAATTCCAACCCCACCATTCTTCTACCAATATACTGGTATATACATGCACCCCAAGCCTTCAAGGTTTGGCTTCTCTGACTTCAAAACATCTAACATGTAGATATTCCTGATGCTATCCATCCTCATCCCTCCCAAAGACAACCTGAACATCTTTTAAGTTCTGCTTATCTTCTGCCTTTTCCTCACAGCCACCAGCTCCAAACCATAAAACATAGCTGGTAATACCATCATCTTGTAGACATTTTCTTTCTTTATTGCTGATACTTTTTGTTTATATGTTTATACTTTTTCTCTTGTTCCAGCCAGCTTGTGCATGTTTTAAGTATTTATCTTTATCTCAGCCATTTCTACTGGTATGATCCCACTCCTTAAACAGATGAATGGCTTAACAATCATGGAGAATGATCACAGTCTACAGATTATCTGTAGATAAATGTGGTTTCTGGCTCAGAAAAGTGCTGCCTTAAACGTTTGTTCTACTTAAAGGCCATCAGGGAGTGACTCCTCTGGTTGTATAATGAGGTCTGATTTGTAGGGAGAGAAGGATTGTCATATCAGTTGAAGTGGCATTGGGAGGTTTAAGGTCAGTGGTAGTGGTAGACGACAGATTAATAAAGGATCAGAGGTAGGCATGGTGGGGATGTTTAGGTTGTACATTGTGTGTATTTGTTTATGTTATGCAGGGCATAACTTGGAAAAAAAAGTTGTTTAGTATGGCGAGTACCACTCATAATGCCACGCCCCATGATGCCTATTGTCTAAGAGGAGATGACCAATTTCTAAAGAGATTACCTCTTTGAGCGTTTTCCAAGTAAATTTATGCTCTGACTGAATTATTTCATGTTGCATGTTCATCTTGTAAGTTAAGGGCCATTTTCAGTGAAAATAGATGGTAAAGACGATGTGTTTCTTGGAAAAAAAGCTTCTAGGCAGTAAGAAATAACTGAGAAATATCAGGATTGGACACTTTTTATTCCAGATTACTGTTCTTGGAACCCCTGCGGAGGAGGCTATTGGAGGAAAGATTGACTTGATCCAGGCAGGAGCTTTTACGGATGTCGATCTCGTCTTCATGGCTCATCCAGCTCAGCAAGATGCTTCATTCAGCCCCACTGTCACCATCGCTGAGTGAAGTCACTCTAATTTTTCATATGAATTCAAGATTTTGATGCATATGCATCAAAGATGCATATTGTAGACAATCCTTATCCAAACATGTCGATGTTACACAGGGTGTCAGTGAAGTATCACGGGAAGGCGTCTCACGCCTCTGCATATCCCTGGGAGGGATTGAACGCTCTGGATGCGGCTGTGCTGGCCTACAACAACCTCTCTCTGCTCAGACAGCAGCTCAAACCAGAGTGGAGGCTTCACGGTGAGGAACAGAGAAAAGCTGGAACAATCTTCAAAGTTTAGTCTCAACCTCACAAGAGACAGTTGACAGAGCAGTCTCACCTTTACTTTAAAGCCAACATGGCATGTTGTACTTTGAAAAGATCACATTTAACCGTCTAACTTTTACTCTGTGACAGCTACCAGAGCTTTATCTGCTGAAAACATTGTCAAAGCAGAAAGTTTAAGCATGGAGTGTAAGGAGCTTCTAATGGAAAAGGTAGTTATAATCTAATATGCTATCCACGTGAAGGCTCCAGTTAAATTGAGCCATGTCTGTGGAGTATTCCCTAATGATGCTGCAACAGTGCAGTTAAAATATTTCGAACAATAGGATGTGAGTGTTTTAAGCCTCTGACAGAAAGGAAAACATCAAATCCAATCCCTCAGCATATTTTTTTTACATGGAGACCAGAGCAAATTTGCTTTCTTGAGATCTGTTCACACAATGCATCGCTTCCTTCTTGCTCCTCAACATCTTCTCTGTTTTCTCTGTTCGTGTTTGTGTTTTTCTCGACAGGCATAATCAAACATGGAGGGGTGAAGCCAAACATCATTCCTGACTTCACTGAGTTGGAGTTTTATTTGCGCACCCCTCTGCTGAAGGACCTTTGTGACCTGAAGGCCAAGGCCGAGGCTTGTTTCAGGGCAGCTGCTTTGGCCACTGGTTGCCAGGTGAGTTGTTTGCTCTCCTCTAAGCTACAGATGCATCATATCTCTGATGTAGTAGGAAAGAAATATACTTTAATGTAGTGTGATGAAATGCAGTGTTGAGTTCTACTGTTTTTAACCTTCCTGTAGTTATGCTGTGGGTTCTTTAACGCTTTTACATAATTCGTCATTATCTTTGGGCTACTTTTCTCCTTGGTCTGCACATGATTCAGACAGGTTTACAGAACAGAAACAGAAGAAAAAAAGGCAGCATTTCACAGTGAAACATTTTCTAAATGCAGGTATTCTTGTGCTTTCTGTAGGTGGAGATAATCTACCCAACTCCTATATACTATAACATTTTACATAATGCCACACTGGAAAAGCTGTATGAAAGTAATGGAAAAGCTTTGGGGATTGAGTTTCCAGAGCAGGCAGACAGTTTCTCTGGTAGGTGGAAGAAAAAAGGAAACACATATAATCCTTTTTTTCTGGTTTGTTCATTAGAAACATATGAAACTAAACATGTGTAACAACAAGAAACACCACTGTGTTTGCAGATTGGTCCTGTTGTGCAGGTAAATCAACTCAGTTTTTTCATTTGTGATTATCTGGCAGGTTCCACAGACTTTGGCAACGTATCATTCGTAGTGCCTGGAATCCATCCTTTCTTCCACATTGGCACTGGTGCGTTAAACCACACGGAGGAATACACAGAAGCAGCAGGTACCGTAGCACAAGATGACTGGGATCACACGTTTCTTTTAATAAAAATGAATGATAATTAGATTATTGCTGCCAGCATCTTCATGGGGTTTGTTAGTTTCTGTTTATTCCATGTTTTTTTTCCCCTCACTCTCATCCTTCCTGTGCCAGGAGCTGATAAGGCCCAGTTGTACACCCTGAGGACAGCCAAAGCTCTGGCTATGACAGCTGTGGATGTAATGTGCTGCCCAGATCTGCTTCGACAAGTGAGAGAGGACTTCAAACAAGCCAGATTTAAACTGGAGAAGTGACTAGAAAGTACAGTTCCAATAAATATAGAACACACTCACCCCAAATCAATATCCAAATGAAGTATTTAGTGAACACACTAAGAATGAGTTGATCATATTATAATAAAAACAAAGAGCTTTACTTCTCTGGATCACTGTCACTGCTCTCATGGCATCATTTTCAATTCGCTCGGGTGCTGATGAGATTAATAATTCCTTCAGAAGTTATTGAAGATCATAAAACAGACAAAGGCGAGAAGATGGTAAATAACACTCAGGTGATCAGAAATATGACTTGAAATGTTCAGTAAATAAACTATGTCATTTTATGCCTGCTTTGTATCTATGTAAATACTTCTTTTATATATTTCCACTCAGCTTCACTTTGATTTGAAGTGTTTTTGCGATTGCACCGCTGCACATACTCATTCAGCAGATGCTTTTACACGGTTCTATTCGATACCTCGACTTCCCACGTGTGATCACGCTTGTAGTTAGGATATCTGGCTATGAGCATCTTCATGATGCTTTACCCTTTGATGAACTGATGGCTTTGTTCATGATTTTTGCTAAAAGATGGTTCAGATTTTATTTCTACACCATGCCCTTTGGGGGCTTGTTGGGATCACAACAAAAGCTTAAAAGAGCTGAGACATCTCGACAAATGTAGTGTGAAGAAATTTAAACTATACATGTCTAAATTTTAAAACAGACTTAAATGTTACTTACAGAAATATGCATTTCATATATATTCTTTTTTCAATCCTCATCAGTAATCAAATCTTTACACAAAAAAGAAATTTAGTGTAACTGGAACAGGTCATATTTATATACATAAGGATATA
>JBAMHV010000021.1:10525233-10547612 GCA_037177535.1 Pseudomugil gertrudae | reverse complement strand
TTTGTGCTGGTGCACCTAAGAAAAAAAGTTAGGCGCACCAGTGCAACCAGTAAAAAAAGTTAGTCTAGAGCCCTGTCCTAACAATTATAAGAAATTATTGCATTAGTCTGAAGTTTGAATCATAAAAAAAAACAAAACTACCAACATTTTTAACTGCAGGCAACCGTCAATGACAGGAAACTGAAAAAAACGGACATGAACACTTACTCTTTCTCTCAGCTTCCTCTCTTTCCTCTCCTGCACAGTTGAGAGGTAATTCACTGCCGCATACTCTATAACTGACAGGAAGACAAAAACAAAGCTGACCCAGAGGTAAATGTCCACGGCTTTAATGTAGGAGACTCGAGGCATGGAAGCATTGACCCCGGTGATGATGGTGGACATAGTCAGCACTGTGGTAATGCCTGCAGGGAAGACAACATGCACTTTAGTCACAGCAGTGTTGTTATTTACTACACTGGTTAGGAGGTTGAAGCCAACAGCATAACAATACAGAAGCAAGATATTATTGTTTTTTTAACATGGAGCATGTTTTCAAGTCCCAATTTAATTAAATAATCTAGTCAATTATTATGTCTTGCATACTATACTATACGGTTATTTGGCAACTTACATGTTATTTTTAATACAATTTTAACCATAGCTATTATAACCTAACATGCATGTCTTGTGGGTGGGAGGAAGCCGGAGTACCCGGAGAGAACCCACGCTAACACGGGGAGAACCCACGCATACATGGGGAGAACATGCAAACTCCACACAGAAAAGCCACTGGACATCCCTTCCCAGCCTGGGCTCGAACCAGCAACCTTCTTGCTGTGAGGCCACAGCGCTAACCACTGTGCCACCATGCTTACACACATATGTAATACATTGGTCGTCTTACGACCAAGCTGGTTCCAGTGCTGGTTCAGAGTCAGACTAAGCTCTGGCTCCTGGCTCTGTCTGCTGGGTCAAAGTGGAGAACCAGTTCACGCAGCTTGCGTCTGCAGCTGTTAACCAAAGTAACCAATCTTGCACACCCCTGCTCCTTTGTGAACAACCATATAAAGCTCAGGACAAATGCTTACACATGTGATGGGCATAATGCCAGCTGGTTAACTGGCCAAAATCGAAAGATGGACCAACATCTTAATAAAAGCAAAGGAATGGACTCTAAGAACAAGCAGAATTGGTCCGAGGAAGAGGTTACGGTAGTGTTTCCTGGCTTTATGGTCGTAGATTCAAAGTAAATTAAACGGGGCAAATCGGACAAACCTGTGTTCAAGCAGCTGCAGCGAGAGACGGCTGCAGATGACAACAAACAGCTTATACAAGCTGATCAACAAATGATAAAAGCTTAAAGATCTTAAGAATCCAAAGAGGAAGCTGTGATAAAGCGGCAACAAGCTAACCAAGGCAACCCGCATTTTTCCGATCCTAAATTCTAATCTTGGTGACCGGCCGGTGAACTAACCAACTGGCGCCATGAACTCCATCATAGCTGAGTTAATCCTCTTGCCCATGGTGGACGATACCATGGTGAAAACTCTGCAACACCACGGAGTCTGGTAAGTTACAGTGTTACTCATATGCGACAGGGAGAGGCTGTGACACATGATATTATGAATGTAAACATGTTTTAGATTCTGTAATGATGCAGGACCAACCAGGCTCTTTCGGTCAAAAACAAAACCGGTTCTTTGGAGTTGAACCAGTTAAGCTCTGACTCTCTCGCACCAGCACAGGACCAGCACCCGTTCTTCATTGATGGAAAGACCCATAATTGAGGCAATAAAAAGATATAGTTTTGTAAGCATTCTAAATGCTATTTTCTCCTACGTATTGTCCAGGAAATCTGCATTAGGGTGACAGCATATAGAACTTCTAATCCAATGAAATGTTTCTTTTTTATTTTGAATCTCAATCAAGCAGCAACCAACCAAGTGGGAGGCTTCATTCATCTTTTATGTAC
This sequence comes from Pseudomugil gertrudae, assembly GCA_037177535.1. NCBI lineage: Eukaryota > Metazoa > Chordata > Actinopteri > Atheriniformes > Pseudomugilidae > Pseudomugil > Pseudomugil gertrudae. Next base: position 10,545,658 of record JBAMHV010000021.1, on the reverse strand, counting down.
AATCTATGATTTTAAAAATACTTATGCAGAACGGTGGGCAGTGCCTGATTAGGTCATTAGAGCTGACCAATCAGAGCAGATCTGCTTTTATCATTTAACTCCCATTTTGACTTTTAATACTGGCCACTGACATTAAATTTCAAATTGGGACATAGCTTAAAAAGCAACAACAACAACAAAAAACAAGCAATAAATGTTTAGTTTCAACATTTAATGTTAGTAATAAATCACATTAAATGATTATAAGTTTTATTGGCAAGGAGATGTACAAAAAATAACATGTATGTAAAGTTTTGTGTAGCTTATTATGGGAATTTTTGTTAACAAATGTCATGTTTTATTTAGAAAAATGCATAAATTATGCAAAGACTTATTGAAATATGTGACCTTATCAAGATTTACATAAACATCTCCACAAACATTTTCCTGATCTGTCTAACCCCAAGCAGATGGAAAAATTCTGCAGCATGGCTCTTTCTGTCATTATCGCAAACACATTCACAGAACGGCTAAATGTAATTTTGAGTCTAATTTAGAGACAACTAAATAGCTTTATAAAATTAAATGAATTAAACTAGGGACATTCAGCAAGGTGTTTTTATTTAAGCTTATATTACTATTTGGCTACAAGTGAGCAAACACTGTTGAAGCCAATTTACAAAACTAGAAGTCAAAAGTTAAAGTAAACTCAAAGAGAACGGGGATAGTGCAGTTATCCTGCTAAACCAATATGCTATCACATAATTCTGACCAATTCAGACCAGAAGTGCTGCATTACTACTGTATATGTCTGTTTGTATAAGATCTGAATGGATGAAGAAACTTTAACATCATCCATTATCTATTGTTTACTCCCTGAACAGGGTCGCGGGGGGGCTGTAGCCAATACCAGCTGACATCGGGAGAGAGGCGGGGTACACCCTGGACAGGTCGCCAGTCCATCACAGGGCCAACACACATAGACAAACAACCATGCACACACACTCACTCCTATGGACAATTTAGAGTCTCCAATCAGCCTATCCCCGAGGTGCATGTCTTTGGACTGTGGGAAGAAGCCGGAGTACCCGGAGAGAACCCACATTAACACTGGGTTCACTTCCTGCTTATGTTCTACCTCTTCATCAAGTGTCCTAAAATTTGGTCCTGTAGCATCAGTGTAATGCTTTTTGACAAAAGGACAGCATCAAATAATCCCAACCATTCTTATTTAGAAAACGGAAAGAAAATTCACAGCTATTTTTCTTCTTTTCAGTAAAATCCAGCTTGTAGCACCCAAGTCTTTTGACTAAATTATTCAGTAAAAAAAAAAAAAGCCTTGCCTACCTAGTGGTACCCTGGCAGGAACGGCCCTGCGGTCGATCCAGAAGGATACCCAGGACAGCATCACCATGAGAGTTGCAGGGAAGTAGGTCTGTAGCAGGAAGAAGAAGATATGGCGCCGCAGGGTGAAGTGGATGTACAAACGATTGTACCAGCCTGGGAAGAAGAAATATCACCGTTATATGCACACTGTCGTATGTTGGCTGCTGTAGCAGTACTTGAAGCTGGGTGTAGCTGCTGCCGAAAGATAGGACACAAAATCCTTTTTAATGCTTAAGGTTGCTGGAAAAGTGACACATGGTTTAGAGAAAGCTGCAGCGCTTAAACAGTGGCTTTCCAGCTGTGTACAAGTAGTTGGCAAGAGTCTGATACATTTAATTTCGCAGTAAAGATTAAAAATAAATAAATCTCACTTAGTGTGACACCTAAGAGAAAATATTTCCTTTCTTGATGAGTAAAAAATCATCTTTTTTGTTAGGAAGACAAACAAATAAAAGAGAATTCAATTGTGAATGCCACTCTTCCAACTGTACCTGTGCTGCTGTAAAACGCCAGTTTTGTGGTGGTGTGAAATTTCTGGATGAGGAACTGGGACAGAGATATTCTGTCATCTGTGTTCAGGGATTCGTTGCCTTTCTTCCAATACAGCATCAGGTCATCGTCTGTGTACGCATCTGTTAGGAAATATGCAAAGTAGGTAACAAACCAGTCAGGACGGATTCTGAAAGTGCAAAGCTGCATGATAATGTAAACCAAATGTGGAACAAAGAAGATAAAAAAATGACAAGACTTAAACTCTTAACTCCCACTAGCTGTCCCCTGGAGGCTGTAGTGTTAATACAGTGTTCATTCATGTGGATAAGAAAGAGGACTTAAAAAGAAAGCAATGCCTCTCCATTGAAGCAAGAAATAAGGTCAGAAAACTACATTATTATTACAATTTCATGAGATGGTGCAAGGTGCAAGAAGGAATTAATCTAAAACAGAAACGTTTGTGTATGTCAGGAAAAAATAAAAAACTAAAATGTTTTTTATGTAAATATAACCCAAAAAAGCCATGTGAGCTTTTCTCCATCCTGAATTGATAATATTATTGACAAAGGATTAGTTTAAATGCTTACCACACTGATCAATACTGCAGTTCAGAAAAGAAGGCAGCAAACCACAGCTACAAGTTTTATTTTTTTTAGAAAGGAAATGGCATTAATCTGATGTAGAAGATGTTATCTTAGCCTGTAAGAAAGTTTCATAATGCATAAGAAAGCCCTTTGTAAAGCTAGAACAGCTTGTTATTCATCATCACTAGAAAAGAACATGAGCAACCTGAGGACGAGCACTGAAGATTCGTACTTCTGTTGAGCCATGTATACAGGCACGAGGAGAACATGCACACTCCACACAGAGAAGCTTGGCTTGTACCCAGTCAGGATTCAGAGCATAACATAGCACAGAAACAGCACTGGTGAAAGTTACCAATGCTCAATGATCTTTAAACATGTTGGATTTAGAGGAACTTCTTTAAGCTGGTTTATCTGACAGATTCCAGTATGTTCATGTAAATGATGAATCTTCCTCAGACAGCACACGGAGTTCCTCTGGGTCCTGTGCTTGGACCGATACTTTTCATGATGTGCATGCTACCATTAGGTAATATTGGATGGTATGGATAAAATGTAATAGCTATGCAGATGATTATTAGTTATATTTATCCATAAAGATTGAATAAATCAGTTTATCAGGCTACATGTATTTATTAAAGGCAAAGCCCTGGATAACTAAACTTTTCCCTTTTAAATTCGGACTAGATTGAACCAGAACACCATATAATTATTTTGAATGGCATCAACACAGCTTCTAGTACCTTGGAGTTATTTTTTACTAGAATCTGCCCTTAGACTCACATATAAACCAAGTCCACATGACGTCCTTCTTTCACCCACTCATTCAGAAAATAAAGTTCCTAATTGTACCTTTAGGGGTACAAAACATTGTTACTATAGGGACCATAAATGATACTACTGTTGTGCTCTGTAGTTTTTACCTTATTAAGACTGAACAGCCTCCAGTGGAAACGTACTGGAAAGTCAAAGCAGAATTTATCTCCTAAAAAATCATTTAATGGTGCTTAAAAGTTGTGATTCTGTCAAAATTTTCTGTATATTTCTTAAAATATGACTTAAAATATCAGGAGACTTTTATGCAAATCTTAAAATTATCTAAAGAGAATCCAAAAAAATAAGTGTGTGTGCACATGTGTGCATGTGGGTGTGTATATCTGCCCTCCTGCAGTTTGTTCCACAGGTCAGATCTCTGGTGGCGGCCTTTTTTTCATCATTGCTGTTTTATATCTGTTATTTTTTATTCTGTTTTACTGCTTTGCTTCCTGTGTCAGTGTGTCTGAGTGTTAGGATATATTATTGGGCATGCTTAAAACTTTACTCATGCTGACAGCAGATTCTGAAACCAGATGGTACTGGTTTTACAGGGACCAACACCCACACTGCACCTTTGAAATACCTGTTTCAGGGCATTCAGACAAGATATGTGAGAAATTTAACTACACCCTGCTTGTCTGTCAAGTTATGTTGAAGTTGTGTAACTGCTTAAAAGTATAAATAAACGAGGCTGAACGCTGCTGGGCAGAACTGCTACTGAGCACTTCTCCTGACGCGTCAGTCCTGATTAAGAAAGCATCCACGACTCGGTGTTCCTTTGTCCGTGGGGTCTTACACCCAACATTTGTGTTTCCGTGTCTCCTGTGTTCTTCTTTTCTTGGTTCTGAGACTCATATACTTATATTTTCTTGCTTTACTTTCTTTTACTCCTCAGCTTTGCCTTCTTTGTGGCATAAATCTGATGATATTTTACATCACATACATGCAGAAATTGCATGACGTTCTCAAATGGAAACTTTAAATGGGTCCCAAACTTTAAAGCACTAATGCATACTGTTGTGTTTGATCCAGTTCTACACCAAGCACCAAATGCATTTACAGATCAATCTTTATTGGATTGGATCCTTATTGAATCCTTATTTTTATCCAACAGGATAATTCACTCACAGCTCTCAATCTCCAATGAGCAGGTCTGGGTATCCAGGGGGAAGCGGCTGAGGTCCATGTTGCACATGGCAGTGACTGTGACTCTGCAGGGAAAACCAGCAAAGATGAAAGATTTACTGTGGTCTATAATCCATGACAACACACTAATGAATGTTGGACTCACATATTTCATTGTGGAACTTGACAACATAAATAAATGTTCAAGCTGTGTTTTGTCCTTAATAATGAGGTGTTCACTTAACAAATGCAAACCCGTTTAATTAAAATGATCCTTGCGGGATAAACAAAAGATCTGGTTCTGCTGGCCTGTCATCTTGTTTTATCAGGTACTTCCCTGTAGTTTTTACTCATTACTGTCCACTATTACTCTTGTAATTATATTATGTATAACTATTTATAGTGTAGCACATGCTAAATGGATTAATCAGTAAAATCAGTGGTGGTCTTTGTAAGCTTCTCAAAAGTAATTCTTTTATGTGATGCTTGTCATTATTTTTTAATTGCAAGAGGAAAAAAGAATATAAAAAAAACAAACCTGAGACTGTAGAGCACATTACCATCAGGATAAACTCTCAACATGACATTGTCGGTGGTGGTGTCATGGATAAAAGAGCGCTTGGAGTGGACAAAGAACATGTCAGGAACCCAAATTTTCTTCACCAAGCGACTGTCAAAGGTCATGCTCTGGTTGTTGGTGCTTGGGAAGGACAGCCGCTCGTCCTTCCAGTAGTGACGCAGGTACAGCGTCATGGTAAAGTCCTGCAGGCAGAAAACAAAACAACTGTTGCAGAGCGGTCGATGTGATGTCAATACAACTCTATGCCAATGCGTAATAATGATGGTATTATTAGTTTGTTGACGTAAGGGTAAAAAGAGATGTTCACACATTCACTGTAAAGTGAACTAAAGAGTCAGATTGTATAAGTGTGCCTGGAACTTGTCACTATAGTGCATTACAAACTAGTTATGCAAAAAGTAATGTCCCGAAGATGGTCTATGATTAAAACAGGCCATGATACATTTCTTTTTAATAATCTGCCTCTAAGCAACAATAACTCTAAATGTAATATTGATTCATGATCAGTATATTGGAGATTATTATCCAGTTACAACTGCAGTCAGTGATTGTGTAGGTAAGTACAGTAAAATAGAAATAAAACATTATGGTGCCCACAGATTGGCATCACAAAGCGTTTAATCAGTGGTGTGGAAAGAGGTAAATTACATGTTAGCAATCAAATAAAGCCAGTTTGTGCAGTCTATCACCTGAGATATGAGGTTAAATGATCTAGCCCTTATTTGCTTATGTGACACATAACTGGAATATCCAGTGCATAATTATGAATTATGCATAAATGCCTGAATTATTTCAGCAGCTACGTGTCATTTAATTACAGAGAAAGTCAGTAACATTGGCAAAGATGCTAGTTTATCATATTACTGTTAACCAGTCATATTATAGAAATATTAAACAGGCTGTTTGCTGGATTAGTGCATAACTATTTGTTTATTAAAAAAATCTATATCGATTAAATGCTATCATTTGATCAAACTCCAGAGCTGTTTGCAACACACTAGTATATTATAACACATGACATACAAATACTGTGGAAATATGCACACAAACTTTTCATAGTATGTTTGCAACTAATCTAATTTAATAAGACATAAAACAGACTTCAGCTTTTAACTATTTTTTTATAGAACAGCCAGATTTGATCAAGGTTGGAAGATGGTTAAGAGAATTATTGATCTGATGCAGTGACACGTAAAAAGAGGAGCTGTGGGAATAAAAAAATAAGAATATAAGCTTAAACTTGACCCAACTTCCTGTGTCAAAAGGGAAATAACATATAAGTGTAAAAAGGAGTATTATGGAACAAGTGACAGTTAATTATAATAAATACGTTAAAATGAATTAATCTGGTTTTGAACATCAAACAGTAATTCAATGATTTAGTAGTTTACATATAAAACAGGCTCAGCACACCCTTCACACACACACGTGACTTCACACACTCATAAAGGTTTCTATTGTCAGACACTTTTTTCTTTTCTTGTAGAAGTTTTAAAATGTTTTCAAATTCTGGATAATTAGTGTTGAGTTAATAAGGGTTTGCTAACTTTGTTTGCCCCAGAAAAGATTTTTTTCATGCATAAACACATCAGCTTTTATAAGGAGCTTATGAAAGAAAACACAAAGCAAAGGCAGAGATGCTCACTCTGGAGGGATCATCATTAAACTGTTATTCATGCACAAAACTGCTTTATTTGTTGCTCTCATTTCAAGGTTTACAGCTGAAAACTGAACTTTTAATAAGTGAAGTACTTAATTAAATGTGGTTTATTTTAATACATAACTTGTTTAACTGCTTCCGTGTACTTACCATATCCACCTCAGAGATGGTGTCGAGACTTTCAACCTGAACATCTACACCAACAGGGATTGGAGGACCTGAAAGAAAACGTCTTTAGCAGAGACTTTCATTTTTATGCTTAGAAACTGATTTTCCATATGATTATAAATGCTTCAGTCGGTTTGAAAGAGCAACATAAACATCAACTATTTCAATCTTCTCTGTTGAAAAAAGGTTTTATAAAAGTTAAATATGGTTCAAGATTAGAGCAACAGCTCGTGCCACAGCTGTGAAGGTCTGGCTTTGATGCTTCTTTTGACCCATTTCAGCCTCTCTACTCTGCATCATCATCCTACAACAGTGCACAAATACAATCAGGTCATAATAATGGATCAAAGTTGATGCAGCGGTGGATGAAATCCAGCTCCTGTTTTTTTTGTCCTCTCCTAAAACGCAGTTGAAATCATATGCTGCAGACGGATTCTGCAAAGGGTCACTTTGTGTGTTTTCTGCAGCAGATTGTTGTGTGATTAAAAGTGGTTTGATAAAAACAGCAAAAGCCATTGTGTCTGATTTGTTTCCGCTAAATAAAGCTCTTGTGTTTGTGATTATTTGCATAAAAAAAGATAGACAGATAAACAGAAAGGCTTCATACTACCACTATTTTTGGATATAAAAGCCTGGGTCCATTTAGCTCGACATAACACTCAAGTCTAAATAACCAGTAAATCGCTTCACTTTACAGAGAAGCTAAAGATGTTTATTGTTACTCTTGTGATGTAAAAAGCTAAGCTTCCAACTCCAGCTCAGCCTGGTTTGTGCCTCCATATTCTTCAAGAGCTTAGCGCCAGCGGGCTAAAGACCTGTGCACAGATCCTATCCAGCTGTGTTTGTTCCAAGCTTTGGGTTATAAAAGCACACTTTTTACCCAAAGGATTTAATCAGCGTTTCTAACCTCCAAATGCTGGTCTCATGGTGAAATCATGGTCATCTATTCTCAGGAGCTGTTCAGACTTTGTCATCGGAGATTTCGTCAGATCTGGGCTCCGTTTATAAATTGGGCTGTAAGCCAGAACAGAAGCAGTGCATCACAACCAGCCGTTAGTGAAATGTAACACTCTGTTTTTATTTTAGCCTCATTTAGAATAAAAAATGTATTTATATTTCTAATACTCGCCTCCCAGTCTTGTGACCACCTCCCCCCTCCATTCTGGCTTCTCTTCGTGACCTGTTAATAAAGATAAGCATAATAAGAATACAGTTTTGTACGCTTGATTTGTTTTATTTTATATGGATAGGACAAAAGTGCCCAGAGCAAACTCAAATATACCATCCAAATGTGAGATGCTTTTTAAAATAAAAAATAAATGAATACATACACTTTTAGCTTTCATCAATTAACCCAAAGCCTTCACAGTGTGGATTTAAAGCAACACAAACACCTTTTATGTTTTGTTTTGCTGCCTCTGACTTCCTGAGAAGTTGTAGTACATCCTGTTACATCACACATATTACATCCAGCAACAGCCAAAGGGCAGAAGAGCATCTTTTCATCATCTTTTCATCACATGCAGTTTTGCAGAAAGCCATCGTTTTTGCCTGGTGACACATTTTTAAAGAACTGCCTATGTATGGTAGCTCTTTATCCTTAATTGTCGGGCCAAGAGCAGAACGAGAGACATAAAAATGATTGTCAAAAAACCCTAAAATGGATTAATAGAGTAGAGCATTCTGCGACAGTCAAAGCCAAATCCTTGTTACAACCGCAGACTTGCATTAAGAAGATACCACAGAAGGAGAGCGGGAGCTATAAAGGCCGAGCTCACTCACATATGCACAAAGAAAATAATACAAGAGCAAAGTAAAACTCAAACAGAAGCGTTTCACTGGTTGCTGGCTGCACAGTTCTGAAGGCCAATAGGCTCTACACATCTATGTCTATCCAGCAGCTGGTTCTTAATCCTCTTGGCAGAAATGCCTCTCCAATCCCCTCTCTGCTTGCCTTCAACACACAGCAGACTGCCAGTCTGCACACCGCTCTGCTCTGCATGGTCCGACATTGTCTTTGATGCTCTCTGCAGCTGTGGACATGCAGGCAAATATCGCCTCTGAGGCCACATTACGGTAACTGGGACAAACTTCTGCAGAGGTTATTCTAAACAAGTCAGTGGCTTAAAGCAAGGGACCGGAAAAAAAACCTGAAGTAAAATAATGGGGATTAAAATGAGCAGATGCATTTATGTTATATCTACCCTGTTTTCTGGGAGGAACTGCTGACATGAGCACAGTCACAAAAACTGCAGTGCATTTGTTTTTCCTTGGTTCCTTGTTTGAAATCAGTGTTTTATCTTAGTATTACACATGTATGCCTTTTTTAAACTGGCAAAAGCAAAATTCCTTTTGTTCAAAATGTGTTTTTCTGTGCCGAAAATCATCCAACAGCCACTCCGAAACATCACAAGAGTGTTCTCCACTGATGTTTTTTTTATATGCAGGCCTCTTCTGTCCAACACAAATCCTCCCCTCATGTCTTCCTCCTCAAGGCGTCAAGTGGAGAGAGTAATACTGTGAAAACTCCCACAAACCCACGCCAGCAGCACCCAGACGCTTCTGCAATTTCACACTCAAGGGAGGTGGAGTAGAGTGATGAGAGAGACAGAGGAGAGTTTGACTTCTGCACAAGTGCAAGAGATACCCCCCTGCTAGAAGAGGAATGAGAGATTTACATTCGATTTGTATTCGCAGACTGTAACATGCCAGCAAGAAGAAGGCTGATGTGAGGTGACTTTTAACTAGTTGTGTGTGTGTGTGTGTTCATGAGTGTGTGTAAAAGGGTTGGGGGGCACAAAACAATCAACAAAGCAACACTTTATAACAACCAATACGGGCATTTAAAGATTGCACAGCAGGTTTGAGCCACTTGTGTAGATGATTATGATTATGTTTCTGCTCCATTTGTACTTAATGAGCATCTTAATCAAAGAAGACCTCAGATGATCACTTGAAATAACTTTACTTTAACTTGGGATTGTTTTGAATAAAAAAAAAGATAGTGTTTATCTTTCATAGATGAACCTTTTAGTGAGATTCAGAACCTGCGGTTTGCTGTGTCTAATGTTTCTTTTAGTCTTAATGATGAGCACCATTATTTCTCTGTTACCTCTGATCTATAAATTACAATTATAGCATGAAAAGTGATGCTGTATCTGATGGCAGGGGGATTATTATTTGACAGCGTTTTTGGAGTATAATAAGTGGATGCAAATCATGGAGTGCTGATAGCATTTAGAGGCATACGACGTGGAACTAGCCTGCTCAGGAACATCTTATCATCTAAACCAGACACTCTTTGATTGACAGTTTGTCACTTGAGGCAGCAAAATGCCTCACAGATGGACTCTGTGCTGATGTGTCACAGAAATGTTAAAAGCTGGAAAATGTGAAAGTGTTTTTTCATGTTTCTGTATGTCAAACTCAGCAAATAAGTCCTTCGTCCAAGTCAGGCCTTTTAAATAGCTTTGCTTGCAGCAGGTATTCAGCCGTATGAAGGTGTTGTACAAATTTAGGAAAAGAGCTGAAACAACGGCTAATGAGAGTTCAGCAAGGCTCGGTTGCCACGGCAACCGTGTTAAAAGCATGGCCTAAAGCACTGGCAGGAAAAACACTGTTATCTTATTACAACCCCCTCATCAAGTTGTCAAATTATGAAGTTTTATTGAGCAACCTCGGGAATGGGTGCTGACTCCATACAACCAAGTTAGGCGTTAAAGCATGAAACTGTTTCTGAGATATGATCTCACTTCTGCACGGCTCTTTTACTGGCTGTGACAGATGGATTTAGGTTAAAAAAACATAAAGTCCTTTTAATAACTGTTGTGTTTGGTTAATTAAACAATTAAAAAAACAATCCTGTGTGGTCTGAGAAGTTTGTAACAGATTCACATGAAATTTGTCATATTTTTGATACAAATAGTTTGTTAATATGTAGGTGATTAGAAATAAATTCCTCTTGAATGAAGTGTGCTATATTATTTTTTATCTTTGCAGAAAGGGTGTGTAAAGCTTGTTTACCAGCAGTAAACAGAGATCAGCGCGTATCAGTTTTGTGAATCATAAGGAAAGAAAACTTTTAAGCATCTAAAACACCTTCATTTTGTTCAAACTGTGAAAATGAGCCCTGTGTACTTTACTTTAGCCTGTTAGGTTGTGCAAACTGAGAGCACTCAGACCGCTGTCCGGTGTTAACTAACTACTCTTAGTGCACATCTTAATGAAATAAAAAGGCTGAATATCTCTTTGAAGCAATGCTGAGATGTGATATTGCTCCTTCACCATACATCTATATCATATGTTGCCTTTGCCCAACAGTCGCAGGCTTCAAATCGTGATGTCAAGAGGACTTCAGGAAAAAACTTCAGGAACAGAATTTAAACCAGTAATCTTGCTTCAAGGTCGAGGGTTTAATTCATCAGGAAATTACACTTGTTATTAAGTTTCAACCATCACAGACTAAAAAATTAAATCAATTCTGACATGTCATTCAAAAATGATGTGCCCAAACACACCTCCAAATACAACTAATTAAACAGTTTTATTTCATTTCTATGTAATCTATTTTTCCTTGATCTGATGCAGTGACACGTAAAAAGAGGAGCTGACGTGGGAATGAAAAAAATTCAAGGTTGTAAATTGAATTGAGAAAAGTTTTCGGAGTCCTTTTGTGTCACACAGCAATAAAATGTTAATCAAACTCAACAAAACTATGTCTACTTCTGAAAACTGTGCAAATATTAGCACCATACTAAACAGTTCTTCATGAAATGCAAACAGAAACTGTAGCAGTGCACGGAGACACAGAAACTTTGCTTCTGCAGCCCGATTAGCCACCATCCTTTTGCATCCATGTGCAAACCAGGTGTTTTATTTCTCATTTAGGAGTTTGGATAGAGGTTAGACAATTCGAACAGCAGTTATTACTTTTAAATAATATAAAAAGATCGACTGCTTAACTGAACCAGCAGCTAATTTCTCAAAACAATGGCAAAATGCCCTCTGAAAGAATTTAAAGAAGCTAAATTCTGCTTTGTGAGTCCTGTTAAGTGTCTGGCACGCCATGTACAAAGAAAAAAAGCTGTATATTTTTAGCTATTTTGGACCAATCAGCTATGCAAGCAGCAGAAAAGGCATTTTGACCTGTGGTCTTTAAAGAGAACAAAGTGTTTCAGATGTGAAAAGCTGCAACAACATATGCCATTTAAAAAAAATTATATGTAATCATTTAATCTACGGCTGTTTTTGTGCAAATGGGAATCATTCAGCATAGTTGAGAATAAACTGAGGAATATATTCAGGAAATTGCACAGCTTGTACATAAAAAGCAACAGCAGCCCCTTCAGGTTAATCGTTCTTAAGATGTGTGCATCACGGTGGTCACATTTTCCCCACTTCTAATTAAATAAACATGTCTGCATACGGTTCCCAAAGCTGAAAAGCATTTTAAAAACTGCCTGCTGCTTCTGAGACAGTTAGTTGATTAATCAGGCACTCTGACTGAGAATTAATCAGCACCTACTATCAGAATGACACAATGTTTTAATTAAAAAAAAACAACATGTAATTCTCGTTCCTCTCTTCATTGAAAAAATGGCTGTATCTATTTATTGATTGATTCGTTGTCTTAAATGATCAACAAATGTCCCATTTCTTCTATTGCATACATTTCAAATGACAAAAAAATAAATCCTCTCTGTTCCAATCACTTCCGACGATGTTGAAGCCATTTCAATCAATATGCAAAAAAAAAAGAGATGCTTTAGTGAATCCCACATCTAGTTCAGTCCCAAATGAGACATCTAATCCAATGGAAGCATTAACAAGGCAGCAATTAGCCTAAATAATCACCTGAAAATGACATTGACTACCACTGCTGCCGGCAGGGAAAACAGTCATTAACGGTCCTGCAGCGGTTGTGGGGAGAGAGAACATAGCATTCACCCGTAGTACATAAGTAGATGTGAGGATTTAGGTCTCCCTCTCTTATCTCTCCTAACTGCTGTCTGAAAAAGTCTGTTTTCCAAGGGGAGGGAGCAGCACAGGTGATTCGGGAAACAGTGGTCATCATTCTACACACCTTAGAAAAAAATCCCTGAGAGCAAAGTGAAGTCAGGGACCACAAAACTTCCACAAATCCGTTTGTTTACAGTCTTTTCTCTTAAAAATCAGAGTTTCTAATCCTACTTAGATAATTAACACATGCGCAGTAGCATTTGTAATTGATTTACTGGACACTTTGCCAGACATTACCTTGTTTGTTTGTAGGTTTCGAGCTTGTGACCTCTTGACTGAACTACCTTCCCAGCTGCACCGGCGAGCCAAACACAGAAGAGCACAAGAACCGCATCCACCTGCATGGTTCACATTCCCCAGAGGACAGACCTCTTCTGTCAATCAGAATCTACTCCCCGCCAGGGTTTGGAGCACTCTGCCCTCCTGAGACATTCCCTTCTCCAGTGCCGGAGATGATAAAGAAGGAGGGGGGAAAAAATGCAACAGCAGCAGCAGCTACACGGGGCTATTCTACGGCCTGAGTGGAAAACATCCTACGGTGCTTAATCTCCACAGTGGGAAAAGCAATTTTGACTAAACCCATAAATCCTTGAGCGTCAGATGGTGCAGATTTGATCCCTCCAGCGGCGGATGTGCCTGCCTCTCTGTGCTCTGCTGCTCTCAGATACGCTGCACTCTGATGTGCTCTCTTCCACTTTGCACCGCCCAGAAACACCAATTCTCACAATGATGCAGCATGCTTATCTGTAAGGTCACTGGTGTAGAGATACAGACCTGAACCGAGTGAGATGACGTTCTGTGTGATCAGCTCCTCTGCTGGAGTCTCCTGCTGGAACTCTGTAAAAAAAAAAAATAGATGCATTTCTTTTAGTTGGTTGAAAGCCAGCAGAGCTTCTTTTTTTCCTTAACGCTGCATGCTGTGGTGTTTTTCACAGTTTTTCACAGGAGACCTATATTAGGGGATATTTTTGGATGCCCCAAAAAGTATTCCATGGAGAAATCTGTGTGAAGATCCAGCAGCAGCCAACACAATATTTTAATAAGCAACTTAATATTTTTTGCCATTGTAATAGGATATTTGATCTAGTATTTTATAGCAGTGAAGCTAATAAAGGCTTAACACATGCTATAATTTTCAATAATAAAGAAAATAAAGCACTTTTTTGTTAATACACGGCACACTCTAAGAGACTTATCATCACACGTACAGTGTATAGGTGTATAAATATAATATATATATATATATTATTTATTTATTTTTCACTAACAATACACAACATGATGACAATTTATCTTTCAAAACATGTTGTCCATCTGCATATCCAAGTACAAAAAAAAACGTTTGAGCGCTGATACACTGACGTCACCATCTGCCTTGCCATGTGTCACCCTTTTTTTTCATCTGGCTGAACAGCTGGATTATAAGATCATGAATTTGGGTTAGCTGCATCTACGTCAAACATCAAACTGGTGTAAGTAATATTAAGCATATTTGTGCTACAAATTTGTTTACAATAGTACTACTGAACAAGCAAACACAAGCTGCATGGATAAACAAAATACCTTACTCATGTTAAAACTCACTATATATGCATTTTTTAATGATCCTTATAGTTCTTTATAAATTTAAGCCAAGTGAAGTCTTCCTTTAAGGAAATAAATACTTAAACTAAATTAATTTTAAAAAGCTTTAACTATAAAACATTAATTATCTAATAAAATACTATTTTTAACTACATTTTGATTTTGTGTTTAGATTTTAGTTGTTCAATACATTATAATGTACGGAGACAACAATTGGTTTCTAAGTATTCAGTATGAAATATTTTTATTCATGGGAATATAAATATTATAAATGTTAATATGATACATTTCTAATATAAATGTTAACAATAGTGATACAAATAATTTAAATACAACATGCAACCATACATTGATTTAAAATAGATAAATCATAATCAGCTTTATAAAGCAAAGTTTTGAATAGTTTTTATAATAAAGCAGCTTATTAAAATGTGAGCCAACACTAAATAATAAGAATGGTTTGGCTTTTACAGACATACCTAATAAACACTTTCAATATTCTCCATGAATTCATTTTGTTTTACATTCACCAAATCACTTTGCACATTTTACTGAAGAATAGATTTAGATATATAGATAGAATAGCCCGAATTATATTCGATAATTGACTATTTTTTTTATCCAGGAAACACAACCTGTAAACCATTTGAGAAGTCTCACGGTTCTAACAGGCTTTGTCCACAGGAGGGCGCTACGCCAGGTCAACAACAACACCTGCAAATGGATCATTTTCTTCTGCACTTGTTCAAAATATGTTGTGGAAGGTATAAAAGTTCTTACGGTACTGTTTTCTATTCAAATGATCGTGTTGTGTGTTGGGTTTCAGTAAATTAACAACACATTTAGGACTATCCGGTTTTAGGACCGGCTGCGTGACGTCAGTCCAATGAACAGACGCTTAAATTTGCTTGTGTATTTTACTCCCGATATTTGGACTCTCAGGCTGACAGGTAGTTTCTCTTATGTGAGATAAATAATACGTTTTCAGCTTTTGCACTGTATGTCCTCCGTATAAGCGTTAAAATATAGTATTAATGCATTATTAAAGCACATTATCTGACGGTATATTATCAAGATTTGTTAGGATTTTTGTGCCTGAGAGGCACTACTACGGGCCTAATTATTCACTCATACGATTGGTGATCACGCTTCCTGGCGGGGAAATGAAGTTTGTTGTGAGCGCAAAACTGCAAAGGAAGAGTTTTTACTCTGATGTTCACTTTTTATACGTTTCCCCGTGACATCGATTGCAATCACACACATACGCGAGTCATAAACATTGCCGGTCAGACAAAGACATGCGCAAACGGGAATGTGGTGACGTGTTTGTTTCGGTTTTTGGCGCTGGATTCTGTGGCGCTAAGCTAAAGTAAGGCTTGTCTTTAACTCTGCTGTAAATCACCTTCATCTCGCTTATAACTGAGCCGAGATGAGCTCTTCCAGGGAAATCAAGCGTAAGTTTTGCTTTTACTTGCTCTTTTTTCTACCACTCCAGAAAGCGCGTGCATTTTTATCTTCTGGTGTGTTTTATTTTCTCTGTAGAGTTGCAAAAAGCTAAAAACAAAGCCCAAGCCAACAACAACTTAAAAGAAGAAGCCAACATCTGCAATCAGCTGGGAGAGTTACTGTCCAGGAATGGTAGGTTGATCTTTTTATATTCTAAAAAAACTGCTGCATTGTATGTTAGTGTAAATTATTATTGCCATTAATGTATAATGCATGTTTTTAGAATATATGTTTACATTATCTTCTGTTTTACTCCATGCCTGCTCTGTGGTATAATGTGAGCAGCTGCTTCTTTCTTCTTTATATCTATAAGCTTAGATGTACTTAAACGTATCTCTTTTTTTGCATTGATTATTATTCATTATTATTGATTTATATCGTTATGTGTCATTTCAGGTGAATATGAGGCGGCCATTAATGAGCACGAACAAGAGCTGGCTCTCTCCACAGCTCTGCATGATGTGATCGGACGAGCTGTGGCACATCGTAAGATAGGAGAGTGTTATGCAGAGATGGGGAAAATCGAGGCAGCTTTAAAAGTGAGGGACTGCTAACATCTGGATTTTATGTCAGTGTTTGTGTTTTAGTGTGCGAGCTGTTCTGGCCTTTCTGTTTTCTCCAGCACCAACACAATCACCTGGACCTGGCTCGGTCTGTCGGAGATCACGCAGAGGAACAAAGAGCCTTGGCGACTATCGGTCGAACCTACCTTTTTCGTTATGAATCGGATCAATCAAAGAACAGCCTAAAGAAGGCGCAGGAGGCTTTCAGGAAGAGCTTGGCCATTGTGAATGAGCGTCTAGGAGGTGTGTAAGCTGTGTTGAATGTTTTTGTGTTATATTTCTGTTTCATTGTTTTACTGATCTGCAGGAAGTGTGCCGGCACGAGAGATCAGTGAAATGAAGGCTCGTCTTTTCCTCAATCTCGGTCTTGTCTGCGATCATCTGGGAGAGTCCAAACACTGCAGCGAGTTCATTCAACGCAGCGTTTTTATCGCAGAGTAAGACAAAGATTTGACTGTCTTAATGCATCATGATGAATCTTTGTCTCTTGTGTGCCCTCATCACTGAGATGTAGTTCATCTATAGAAAGCATTTTAAACTCTTGTCATGTGAAGGAAGAGCCAGCTTCTGGAGGATCTTTATCGTGCAAACTTCAACCTGGGGAACATCTATTTCCGGAACGGTCAGCACTCAAATGCAATCCGCAGCTTGGAGCAGGCCAAAGAGTGCGCCAGGAAGATGAAAGACAAGCTCAGCGAGAGCGAGTGTTTTTATTGCATTGGCAAGGTGTGCGCCCCACTATTTAATCTGTAATCTGTCACTTAGACAGGTTGTAATGTTTTATCTGTGTGTTGTGATGGTAAACGTCAACAGGTGCAGCTGTCTCTGGGTGACTTTGTTGCGGCCAGACGGTCGCTGAAAAAGGCTCTCCAGCTGTGTTCCCAGAGGCCACTGGACATATTAGCAATGAAAAAAGCTTTCAAATATGGTGAGAGAGCCACGTTTGATCCACGTAATTGGTTTTTTTTTTCAGAAGGCTTCATGAATAACAGATTTGTTTTGCTCATTTTTCAGCTGACCATGGATGTAAATTAGAGGAAGTGTTGGGTGAGGATCAGGGCAAAAGAACCGGCTCCCATCAGGCCGTGGAGCTGTCAGAGCAACTGGGGGATCTCTGTTGTAAGGCCGGCTGCTACAGCAAAGCTCTGGATGCTTATAAGGCTCAGGTGAGAAACACAAAAGATGGATAAGCACACTCACATTCCAGCTGTTTTAGCTTAAGCTCTCTCTGGTCACTGATTTAGCTGAAAGGTGCTGAAGCAATGGGAAAACCTGCCAGGGAGCTGGCTGTCATCCACGTGTCTCTGGCCGCGACCTACACAGACCTGAGACAGCACAGCAAAGCAGTGGAGCACTACAGAAAGGAGCTGGCTTTACGGCAGGGCAGTTCTACCGAGGTAATCATGAAGAATCTGCATCTTAATGCCACAATCTGCACTTAGAAAGAGCTCATGACGGTTTATTGATACATCACTAAAACTCAGAACATGGTCCAGATGTACAAAATCACCAGTTGGATGCCTGTGATTGGGAAAGAAATGTACTATTTGCTTGTGTTCGCATCCTTGCATGTATGAATTCTCACATCTGTAACAGGAGTGCAGCACATGGCGGAACATTGCTGCAGCTCAGGAGGAAAGTGGCTGCCCCATCGAGGACGTAGACAGCAGCTACAGTACCGCCTTACGCTGTGCTCAGGCGTCTGGACAGAGCGGACTGCAGGTAAGCTGAACGGCTTAATCATGCAGTAAAGCTAAACATGTACTGTAAAGAGACTATCAGCCATCCGTAAACTAAAAGGACTAAATGTTTCACCTCATCTCCTGCTGTATACAAGTATTGTTCAGCCCATTCTCACATACTGCTCTACATGTTTTTATAATATTCTGACACTCAANNNNTGTTTTTATAATATTCTGACACTCAAAAATCGGACCATACTCACCAAAACAACCAATATTGCCTCTAAGGTTATTGGTCTTCAAACCCCTAACCTAAGCATTAGGAAACATTTGCAAAAAAAAGCAAAAGCAATCTATTAAATCTGCCACATTAAGGCGTTTCTAGCAGATAAACACTAACTTAAGTCACTGAAACAACCTTCTGTAAGTTCATCCTGCTTTACATGACGCGTAAACGACTTTCCCTCCCACAGAAACGAGTGCTAAAGCTCTGGCTGGCGTACCAGAGACGCAGCGGCTCGTCCGGTGTCGATGACACAGAGGCCAGGCTGAACGAGCTCTGTGCTTCTGAGGGTTGGAATCCAGAGGGGAGCGATGGTGAGGAGGAAGAAGAGGAGGAGATGGAGAACAGCGAACCGCTAGATGACAGCGATGTTGTTCTCTCAGACTCGGGTAAGACGAGAGACGTCAGCTGACGTGTATTCACTGTGTTTGTCTCGCGTCAACTTTCGTTTGGTTTCCAGATGATGACTTGGATGGTTATGACAAGATGGTGTCCGGAAGGAGGAAGACGGGGAGAGTGAGTTAGCCGCCTCTTCGCACAAGCAGTAGTTTTATCTTTGAACTCTTTGTTGAGTGATGTTTTTCTCTACTTGTGTCTGTTTTAGTGGAACAAAAGGAACGAGAAGGGCGAGACATCCCTCCACAGAGCGTGTATAGATGGAAACCTGATGCAGGTCCAGTATCTGGTGGAGCAGGTGAGAAAACAAGATTTCTTTTTTTATGTTTTAAACATCTTGAATGAGGCCTGTGTAAGCTTCTGCTCTGAACTGAACAGTCAGACTGAAGCGTCCTATCTGAGCTTGGTAAATATTGACCATAAACAAACAGGATCTTAAGAGGAACAATGTTTTTAACTCAGCTTTTAGTATTTTAATCAAAGTGATCATCGTGAACATAAAAGGTTTTTAGAAACATCTACAAACTAAAAGAGAAACTCGAGCATCAGACATCCTGAGCTGTTCGATGTTTCCTGCAGGGTCACCCAGTGAATCCCAGGGATTATTGCGGCTGGACGCCTTTCCACGAGGCCTGCAACCACGGTCACTATGGTAACTCATCTCCGATCGCCTGCATTTATTTTGCCTCAGCGTTGCCTGAATTCGTCAACATTTCCTGCCTGTCCTGCAGATGTCGTGGTCTGGCTGCTGGATCACGGCGCGAACATCAACGATCCCGGCGGGCCCTTATGTGAGGGAGTGACTCCTCTACATGATGCCCTCACTTGTGGAAATTTCAAAGTTGCAAGATTGCTGATCGAACGGGGAGCTTCTGTCACGCTACGCAACTCCAAGGTGTGTGTGTGTGGGTGTGTGTGTGTGTGTGTGGGTGTGTGTGTGTGGGTGGTTATGTTTGTGTAAACCATCATTTTCAACCTCTAGGATGGAGAAAAGGATTGTCCACATAAAAGCAAGACCACAGAACTCAAACCAGCTAAAACAATCCTAAAGATTAAGGAGTTAACGTCTGGTTTCATGGGGTGTTCGTCACATCTCACAGATTTGAAACCAGGAAGTTTTCTCATAAATTCTGCTTACCGATATTTTTGCTGTCTCGCCTCTGAAATGTGTTTGTATAAAACTGCGTTTACTGCAAAACTCCATCTCTTTGTTTCCTTGTAGGGCAGTTTCTTGTGCATAACAATATTTCCCTCCTTTGCAGTTGATGATTCAGCATAATTCTGCTGGATGGCACGAGTAAAATGAGATCAAGTTAACCGGCTAATCAAAGCCAGAGTCGGTCCCATTGTAATTCTCACTTACAGGAAGGACCGTCGTGCTCGGGTTTATTGGCAACCTCTCATTTAATAAGAAAAAACACAGCTGACACAAAAAAGATTGACAAAAGTGTATTCATTATCTGCCACAGATGTCTTTAGACGTTTCTAATCCAAACGTTCGCTGCCAAAGACGTCACAAGATTTCTTTTATGGTTTCTGTATGGAAAGCCGAGTGCACACCCAACACACACTCCTGGCCAATTCGGCCCTCTTTCTGTCTCAT
>JBAMHV010000021.1:10503561-10513777 GCA_037177535.1 Pseudomugil gertrudae | reverse complement strand
CCCCCCCCCCCCCCCCCCCCCCCCCCCCCCCCCCCCCCCCCCCCCCCCCCCCCCCCCCCCCCCCCCCCCCCCACACTCCTCCTCCTCCTTTTTTTTTAACAGCCCCCTAATCACTACTTTACTGTGAAAGGAAATGATGAGATGGTTTGTGGCTGCGAAGCTTCAAAGAAATGACACTGTAGTAATTTATCAGAATTTAAGCACACAGGTATAAAAAATGAAGTATTGTATATTTGCACAATGTCCAATGCACAATGTTTCTGTGATGTGCAACGATGTAGAAGTGCTGTGGTGGAGATGTCATACTGTTTTGCACTTCCCAGCCACCAAAAATAAAGACTACCTTTAAAAATCACCACAATTTTCCTGAACTCTCCACAGGCTGACAAAGCATGATATTTTAGCATTATTATGCATTTTAATCCTTTTTCATCTCTATGAGCATTATGAGAAGCAATGAGTGACGGAGATTGGCCAGTGCTACATAAGTGTTTTATTTTTGCTGAGTCATGTTTGGTAATACTAATACATTCAAATCAAATCATACATCCAGCCATCCATTTTCTATCACTTATTCCCTGAATGGGGTCGCGGGGAGGCTGGAGCCAATTCCAGCTGACATCAGGAGAGAGGCAGGGAACACCCTGGACAGGTCGCCAATCCATCACAGGGTTTTCAGTGTATTGAAACAATACATGCCTGCACCCCCCATCGCCCATGACCACCACACACATACGCATATATATACACACACACACACATACCGACAGACACACTCGGTACCTGCGAACACAATCAGTATGCTGGTATAGACTGGGCTAGAAACAGATGGACCAGCAGAGAAAGCATCATCAGAGGAGTCATCTGGGCCAGGATCAGGAAGTCAGCCGCAACCACAGGACATCATCCCAAAGCCCTGAGAAGAGATGTGGTCAAGACCAAATGCCAGGGCCCTTACTGATCAATGCCATTATTGTACCTTTTTGCTGTCATTTAACTGCTGTGGAGTAGCTTAAAATTTATCTCTATCTTATCTCAAAAGTTGAAAATAACTCTCTTTCTCCCAAAACATTTTTCTAATTAGGTGCAATCCAAATGAATTAAGTTAAAATATATTTGCCATCTTTTCTAAGTTATCACCGTGCAGGCCAACTTGGTGATATCCATCAGTACGCTGCAAATGTTGTCTACCCACAGTCACATTCTTTACTGTACGCAAGAAAGAGATAAATAAAGTTTTACCAACACAAAATAAAACCTCACGAGAAGGTCTACATAGGATCAGGTATGGGCATGAGGAGACTTTTAATGTAAGAAGTCTGTAAAATAGTATTTAAAAAATGATCTTGTGTCTGTGTGTGTGTGTGTGTGGGTGTGTGGGTGTGTGTGTGTGTGTATGTTTGTATGGCCCCTTCACCACATAATAAGCTTTTTTCTTTTTTTTAAGTAAAACTAGATACACTGAAAACATGTGGTTTAAGGTTAAGATGAGTCATTCTTTCAGACCACATTACAGAAAACAAGCAGAGAAAAACTGACATGAAATATATCATGTTTATCATATATGCATTGTCATGACATAATGATGAGCCGATGAGGAGCAAAGGTCCCCGTTTTAGATAGCAAAATGTCTGTATGTCCATCCATCAAATCAACATTGAATACATGTATGATACTACTTTGTTTTATGAGCTTTGATGCATAACTTAAAAATGGTGCATGCTTTCATTGTTAAAAGCTTTTAATGCAGCCTACTTTATAAATGTTATTAATTAACAGAAAAGAAGAATTATTATCTTTACGTCTTGAAACAATGGAGACAATTATTTTTATGCACATTTGCACATTGACGTCACAATTTTCTAATTGATTTTTTAAAACTGTTTCACTGTTTTTAAAGCAAAAGAGAGAGACCCCCCCCCTCCTTCACACTCAAGAAGCTCAACACAATGTCCTGTACCTGAAAAGCTTAGATATGAAAAACAATTCCCAGTAATGAGAGTGAAACTTCTTTAATATGGCTTTATTGTAAGAATTATGTGCATAAAATGCTAAAAAAAAAAAAAAAGATCACCCAAGATTGAAATTACAATCATGTACAGATTGTAAAATCTGTGTAAGAAATTTATAGTAAATTCATAACAAAGGTCATACAGGTCATAATTCAATGTCACTCACACATGCATTTTACACATGTATAATTAGTATCGGTGCTCTCTGAACACGTTTGCAGAGTTTCAGATGAGCACACGCAGTTGCAGGGTCACCTCTATCTATGGCATTTATCAGTTTGTTGCCATATCTCTTGGTAATCTTTCTGCAGGCCAGCTTGATGATGCTTTTCATGTTACTGCAAGCTTTGTTCAGCAACTCCTTGATTTTTTCCTGCAAGAAAAAACACAAACACACTTTTCATTCATTGTTTGGGGATTGTGGTTAGAGTAAATATGGTTTTCACTGAAACAACAAAGCAATAGCTTCAAGCTATTTTACATTATTTAAAGTTTATTTAAAGTCCCAATCTGCATAAGTGTCTTTAAGCAAGAATTGATCATGATTTTAATTAGTTTTTAACTCATGTTAGTCCTATTTAATTTCTTTTTTGATTTAATTTGAAATCATGCCTCTTATTTTGTGATATTTTAGTGTTTCTGTAAAGCACTTTGAGTCAATTCTGCTGCTATACAAATAAACTTGCCTCACCCAAAAAACTACAATATGGCTTTGCATGCTACTCATGTGTTAACAGGATAAGATGCAAAGCAAAGAGCTGATTGTCAGAGATTCCTCCTTTCTGACGTATCATGTCTTCTCAAAGTCTAAAATAAATGATATGTGAAAAGGTATCCCACTGAAACCCACTGAAAGTTTATCCAGAGGATCAATATTACATGCTTTGTGTATAAAGTATTGACTATGTTTGACACATCATAGTAAGAAATACTAATCAAAACAAATGCCTGTTTGTTAGATTACAGTAAAATGTCCATAATATATTTTCTTTCAACGCTGAACAACATTACATGGTAAATGCATCACCTTTGAGGATTCTTTGCCTAATTTCTTTTTCACCCACGATACAATCCTTTTGCAGACTGCACAGCGACCTGGTAAAGCTTGACGCTGCAGAATCTAAAAGAAAACTTGAGCTGAAAACTGCTTTACTTTTCCAACATCACAGATTTTACATGCTTTATATTCTGATGGATGATTGACATGGTGTAGATAAGTCAGTCTGCTGCTTTGTCGAGCTTAACTACTACGACTCGTCGTTTTTACCTCCTCTTCATTGTGGACTCTTCTCTCAAAAGATTTCAGCTGAAGTGGAAACGTCTGCTTATCCTCGGTTGGGTCCTCCAGAGATATCCATGACTCAAAGGCAGCTAATACCAAAAAAAGATTTTTAAAAGTATGTACATTTTCAGAGAGATGGGTGGCAGGAAATAAGAGTAAAGAGGGGAGAATTGATGGAGACAGATGAGTTAAAACTGGATAGTTTCTTACTTGTGGAGAGCAAAAGAGTGATGATGATGATGATATGATTCAGGGTCATTGTCACTGTTTCCCCCAGATGGTTTTCAAACATCGCTTATGTGACTTTTTATACAGTAGTGTGGTTTGGGCAGTTTGCTCCTGAACTCTACGTATCAGCACTTTATTTACCACAGATGTGATGCTGCTTAAACAAGTGGAAACTGCATTTAAAACTTCATACACATAACAGATGGGCTTCCAGCTTTGGTCTACTTTCATTATTTATTTTTATTTATTCTTTTTTATCTATATGTTTTTTTTCTTATTTTCATGATAGGTATCACTATCATACTTTTTATTTTTAGGAATATCATATTTATATATGTATATATTTGATCAGTGCAAAAACAAGTAACTATTCTGTTTTTAGGTTTTTCTTTGTTGGTCTTTAGTTCTCTTCCTTTCTCCTGTACATTTATATATAAATATATTATTCATTGTTTAAAAGTCTTGTGATCTATCTATATCCATCACAACTTTGCAAACCAAGCCATGCCACACTTTTCTTTTCTTGGGAAGAATAGGTTTAGAGTACTCTTACTCTTAGGTAAGAGTACTCTCATATGAGAGTGAAGGTAGACAGGAGAAATCAGGTATACTCAGACATTTGAACCTTACTGTAAAGTTGTCATCTTACAATCAAAATTCTATTAATGTTGATTAAATGTCTTTGCTTGATCATCCTTGTGTGGCCCGTCTTATTGGATGCCACCTCGCTGGACACATTTGAAAAACTAAAGGACATGATGTCTCTTTATTTTGGCTCCTGTAAGCAATCAAATCATGTCCATTTAGAAAGAAACCTTGAAAACTGCTACAGTTTATTTAATTGTCTGGCTTCATTTCCTTGGTACCTGTCCGTCTCTGCACCCTGATGAATGCAATGAGCAGAAACATCTCAGCTAACACGTACACTTTGTTCACATGCGTAATTTGAGTCATCATTTTGGCATTTTATCTTGCACTTATATCTAGAAGTTTTTTTTTCTACTTCACACCATGCTTCACACCCACATCAACCATATTTAGAAGTGCTGTGAACTTTCACATGTACAATGAGCTGAAGGCAAAAGAAAAAATACAAGTGTTTGAAATTTTCCTTTTGTTGAAGCAATTTTTGTTAATATGCCCAAATATCAAACAAGCTACCTAATTTCAATATCTACTATTATTTTTATTTTTACATTAAATGTAGTTGATATTAAAATATTTTTTCTTTATTTTCCTTTTAACTTTTGAATAACTTAAAAGGCAACATGCATTTATAGAACATGGCTTGGTATATATTAAATCACCTCTCCTTTATTGGCCTATATCACCTTGTTTTTAACTTAAGTGATTGAGTTTATCTTTAAGCTAATCAACCTTTTATGCTTCTTTCCTTCTGTGGATACCAGTAAAGTCATTTTTTTTGGACTAATTTAGACAAGGCACGTTTATTTATGGCATTTCTGGCTATATTTGGTTATATTTGCTTAGCTATGTTGGGATAAGTAACAGCTCATAAAGCACAGAAAACAAAAGACATGTTCACTATTTCAAAGTAGTTGCACCACTGCACCAATGAAAATGTGTATATCTATGGAAAGCCTTTGCTGTTCCAATCTTTATCACAAGGTGTCAGTAACTCTTACACAGTACACATTTAAATGAAATTAATTAGTGCCTTTTGCTGTAAATGAACCCTTTTCAGATATTTCAACAGCTTCATCAGTTATTTAAAGGGTGACATTCACCCATTCAGACATTAGTAATTTGTAGCCACATATTTGGGTCCTGCTGGCTTTAGGCCACACAGATACAGAACAGGAACAAAGGCAAACTCTTATTTATTAAAGCATCTGTTGTCAGAACTGCTATAGCTATAGCTGTTGCTTAATGAAGCTGCTGAAGCTTGTGAATCTGAGATGAGTCCTTCTCGTGGCTCACTTGTCTGGTCAGAGGCAGATCAGAAGGGTGATAAGTCAAGGCTCTCAGGAATGAGATATAAAGAGATAAGACTGGTTTGTTCGGTTTAAAGGGTTGTTTTTCTTTTTAGGTCAGCTCTGCATATTAAACTTTGCTTTAAAAACAGCATGAAAGTCTGGAAAGAAAACAGATTAGGTAGAAGGAGAAACATATTTTTACACGATTTATTAAAAGTCTACAGCTTACTTTGATACATATTGTTTTATTTTGAAGGGTTTTAATGATGTTTTTATTACCAAACACTAATTTCAGAGTGCGAATATCTCTCCTGGGAGCCTCTAAAACAGCTAGCTAGTCACATAGTGGCAACTCACAAGTTTTTGTAATGTGTGAAAAGCAATGCTGGGTGGAGATTATGGTGTATGTCAAAACGTGTCAATATCCGTGTATCTCTTTGCTTCTTCTGCTGAATAAAGTAACTGAAACTGGCAAAAGCGTTGGGGGAAAAAGCCTTATTACCGGTAACCGTAAGATTTTTATCAGATGAACTCAGCTCAATACAAGGAAGAACATATGAAAAAAAAAAATATATATATATATATATATATATATATATATATATATGTGTGTGTGTGTGTGTGTGTAAGTAACAGTTTTGGACATCATGCTGACCCGTGTAACACTTGTTCCGCAGACCCATGCTTAGCACAGTGTTTTTATTGTCTTGTCAAAAAGAAATGGGTCTCCTAAAACATAAAAGCCATGTACGAAAGAAAAAGGGAATTTTAGGGTTCATATTCTGGGACAATAAGACACGTTTCATTATTGTGATAAAAACATTTTAATCTTGCTCAAACATTATATTAAATATAGCATATCTGGGCAGTCAATAAAGCCGAGTTTCAGTTCAGAGCAACTTTTAACAAATTTACTGTACCTACTAAATTGTAAAACTTCGCCATAAATAAACGTTACTAGAATCTGAAGAAGGTCTGAGCTGAGAAAGTAGAAAACTGAACGAGTGATTACATTCAAAGTTAAAACTAAGTGGAAACGCATCGTGTTTTCGTACACACTCACAGACCATAACAGACTGAACGAAGTGTGGCTACTCTGCTCTGATTCTACAGTGGATGCAGCCTAAACCTCTAAAGACAGAAAAAGCTCAGAAATCAGTGACATTAACATGTCACATGTTCAGCAGCACTGAAATACAAAATGTTACACAGGGTAAGAGAACAAACTGATTCTATAAAAACCTGCTATAGCTTAAAACGAAGAATCAGTGAAATTACATGGCAGTATTTTTAATGGGACAAGTTTGAAACTCTTTAACAGTGATAGACTGTGTTATAAAACCTGTGTCGTGTTGCTGAATTTCACCTGTTTTAGATTAAACACATTCTTAAATATCTTTTATGACCCAAATACAAGGAAGGACATTTTATTTTGAAACATTTTTGGGACACTTATGTTATTTTTTTTTACCTATTTATTAATCCACTCTTCAGGTTTTCCATTCAGAAAGTGCAGCAGTGATTGTTGAATACTTAGTGCAACATTTTCATGGAACATAGAGTGCACAGTCAAGAGAAACAAACTTTTTATTGGAGGAATTCTAATCATGAACTAAAAGCTTCACACAGAATCATTTGGGGGAATGTTTGTTTCCATGTTTTTATATTGAAAGCCGGTCGGCAGCCCTTTCTAAAAGGAAACAGCTTGTTGACCAATTAAACGATGGAGACATGGGGGAAAGGAGAACACACAGGCTCTATAAATTAAATAAAGTCATTGTACACAGTGATCCCCTGTCTCCTTGCGAACAATAAGCAGTTTGTTGTCTCTGTAAGCAGCTGAAAGGGAGGGAGACCGATTTGTAACACAGCAGCGACTTTGGTGACATAACCTTCACCGCTTGTATAAGTCCAAACTCCAGTCTCTGACGAGGTGAACTCCTTCACTCGCATCCTGTTCCACCTCCCCTCACCTCCCGGTGGCTGAGCTCGCCTCCCTCATTCTCTGTCTTCATTTTTCATCGTCGTCTCAGATAATTTCCAGGACGTCACAGGGCACAAAGCCTCTCTTCTTTCCACTTGCTACTTTGATGAAGCCACCGCGCTCATCCTCACTGCTGACACAGATCTGAAAGCCAAAAGTAAAAAATATATCAGATATTCATTAAGCTGCTGACCATAAAATACAATAAAAAGAAGTATGTGTTTTCTTCATGAGACCTGACAGCCACACACACACACACACAGACACACACACCACAGCATCACTACAGACAGCACATCCCTGCACCTCACTCACTAGCTCCACCTAGTGGCCACCACTGCCAGAACATAATCAGAAAACATCTCCTCCAGTCGGCCCTGTGATGGATGGCGACCTGTCCAGGGTGTACCCCGCCTCTCGCCCGTTGTGAGCTGCCTGCTGCCTCCAGTCCAAATTTTAACATCTAATTCTCTAAGAGAGACGGAAGGAAAGGAGGTGGAACTGCTTTATTAGCTCATAGCTCGATTGCAGCAAAAATGACATCATTAAATAATTATTCTTCAATAGAACATCATGCTTTTATTTTTAGCAGTCCTCCAGTCTATCAACCACCAAAACCGCCTTCCTGTTTTATCTAAGAGTATTTATGTGTTATACATGTTAGGTAAATACAGTTTTAATAACCAATAATAACTGAAGAATAATATTTATGTTGTTCAGCTCATTAGTACAGGAGTCCTGTTGTGCTGGTGTGTGAAACATTTTGAAAAGTGGTGTGTGTGGTATGTGTATGTGTACAATATATTCAATTTGTATTTGATACAGAACAGTAAGCTTTTGGGCAGTACATGTATGTGTGTGCATGGAATATTATAGGGTGACCTGAGTGAGTGTGGAACTCCCACCCTGACTTTTTGTCCCAGACTGAGCCTGGTTGTGCTTCCTTCAGCAAAAGGGTGATGGGAGGGTGTACCACCGAAGGCTAAAAATGATAAGCAAGCTCATTGATCAGCAGATTAATGGTCAGGTGTGACCTGTTTCTAGAAGCCTGGAGCTCTTTCTAAAAGCTGTTTGCACACCTGAGAGCTGAGATAAGCTCTAACTGCTTATCGGTATACAGAATGGAAAGATGTTGCAATAATGTGTAGTTTCACAAGATTCCTTTGTGGCTATTAAAATTTAGAAAATTAAAGCTGACGAGTTAAAAAAAAAAGCCAAAAAATTCTGACTCAGGACTATTTAAAAAAATTCTCCATAAAAACATCCTGAATTTACATTTCACTGGTATCTTAACTTCACTATTTTTAAATCAATGCAAAGGTCATATATGGATGTTTTTTTTAATTATTTGTATACAAAGTGTACATAAAAACCCCCAGCATATTCTTATTTAAAGCATAATTTGCAGCCTCATAAGTAATTTTATCTCAGCAAAAACTAACCTCCTTCAGAACTCAGTCATTTAGTTTTTAACTCTGATCTAAAAACATAGAAATTCATAAATAAACAAAACATCAATTTTTTTTTGTTTGTATGTTTTTTTCATATCTGTTTTATGTATTGTTTTTGTCCCCTGTTATTTTGTTCTTCATTTTTATGTGGCTGGGCTGTATTAAACAAACAAAAATCCAAATGAAATTTTATTTAAATGTAATACTCATCCACAATACAAAGAGATATAAATGTGATCTTTCATCTGCAGGAAAGAAGCATTTCTACCACTGCAGCCTTTAATTCCCTCTCTGAGCCTCCTAATGGGTCACACACACTGTGTTGTCATGAGTTTTCTCTGCGTACTCTACAACATCTTCCGCTGGGTCTCTGTGACTGGAAAAGAAAGTCAACAGGTCACAGACTTATCATGTCTTTGGCGGTTTCATCTCAGCTGGGGGTTGCTTACTTTAGATCTACTCAGAGCCCCAAAATGTCCTGGACAGCATTGTGGGAAACAGGGGGAGGGGGGGGGGCTTGTTTTCAGTGCTACCATTATCCCCCAAAAAAGCTTATTTAATAGTAATTCTTGGAAATGATTGAATGATTGTCTCCCTGTGAAGTCCAGGGGTTCTTGTCACACAGTTTAAAGTGGTTGTGAGAGACTAGTAGCTGCAGGGAGCAACAGGAGATGACTGAATAGCTGTTGTAAAGGTGATGTACTCTTGTGGCCGAGGTGTGACCATGCATTAGAGACAGTGGTAATGAGAGCATGGGTCTTTGCATTGCCAAATTGTGATGATGCTGACTGGATTAACCCTGCTAATATGTTGTCTGACCGCCTATGCTAATGACTACATTAATCTTCCATGCATTTAGCCTTTCTGGCTTTAACGCTGCACAGTTAAACAGAACAAGCACTGAAAGTCCACAAAAACCTCTCGCTAAATCTAAACACTTTCCAAAAACATACCCAGGGGTAATTGTGCTCAATCCAAAGTGCAGCTGATCCAAACAAACTAATAGAGGGTGAGTGCTGACAACTGCAGTCGCATGAAGCTCCGGTAATTAACAAGCAGCTGTGCTAGGAAAGAGGATCCCATTTTTCTCCCAATAGCTGGGATAAAACCAGATCGCATGTGGCTGCTGGAATCCATTCGGATGTTACACATGCTGACACACAAACCTGAAATCTGTAGAAGTAAAACAGGCCAACACTTAAGGAGATTAAAGCATAAAGCATCATCACCCTTGTTGGTAAAAGGATGGACTCATACTTATATAGCGCTTTTCCAGTCTTATTGACCGCTCAAAGCGCTTTACACTACATAGTCACATTCAC
>JBAMHV010000021.1:10486583-10501310 GCA_037177535.1 Pseudomugil gertrudae | reverse complement strand
CAGACATTCTCCCACTCACACTTCCAAACACACATTCACCCTTCCCTTTCATCTTTGTCTCACTCAGTGCTAACACGCTCAGTCTCCTTCTTCCAAACATCCTTCCAATCAGATCTCTTTTACTTTCAATCGTACTACACCCACGCACATTCAAAGACCCAATCCTTAGGGTTTGGGGTGACAACCTCCCCTTCCCAACTCTGTCCTGTCTGTTTCTGGGAATTCCAAATGTGGTATTTTAAAAATGCTGCAGAATTCGTCCTTAGTATAATCATCACATAGCTGAAGGTTGAATCAGACCGTGAAACAGCAGAAACTAATCATAGCTGCAGTTTTTCGCTTTGCATGTGAATAAAAACAAGACTTTTTAAATATCGATTACTTTTTTTTTCTACATTTTTCTTTCATACAACAACAATGAGAAGGTTTTGGTAACCAGAAACACTTACAAACTAAGTCAGTGAATGTCAAATTAAGTCTGAGGGTTAAAGAAGGAGGAAAGCCCCGTGATCCTCTGTGGGTGTACATGTGTGCAGAAGTGCAATATCTTATCCTTAAATCCTCAGGAGATTCCAGTGAGAACCAGAAACAAATTGGCACTTAGACTCAAGGACTGTTCTTTCCTGAGGGTCTGTTGTAAAGTATGTTGCACATGATGTCCAATCAATCATGGTTATGGTGGGAAATAGAATCTAGACCCTGAGCTTCAGACTATAAGAAGTCCTGAGATAGTGAGACAAATATGCTGTGTTTACTATAAATTACTGTAACAATGTAAAGAATAATAGTTCATATTAAAGGAAAACCAAATTATTTTACAATATTTTTGGTAAACACACTGGTCTAAAATGCCATTAATGCCTTTTTGTAAAGAAAAATAAACAGAACCATGACTCCTGTTATGGGTCATAGAGCTGTTTATAGCAGGAGGTGATTTTTATGAGTTTGCTAAAACATCAGTCACAGAAACAAATCCAAAAAATCACTTTTTATCTGCCAGCACCACCGATTAGGGAATCACAATAAACTAACTTTAGTCTAATCTAATATCGCAGTAATTTTCTAAAAGTACAGCTGCATTCATATTTAAGTATTTAAATGACTTTATTTACTAAACTACTGAAGCCAAGAACAAAACTGGGCTCCTTAAGTGAAGAGTTTTATTGATGTTTTTTGCTGTTGGCTTCAGTTTGGCTCAAACTGGCATAGGAGGGGTGTGTCCCATGAAAATAAAACAGAAAGCATTGTGATTCTTTTTTCTGTCATGAAAGGTTAACAAAGCAGAGAGAAAAAGACATGCAACCAGCAGCAGCTTGCATGTGATCTGCATCTAAGACTGGAATCGAAATCAGGATTGTTGTTTTATCAGCTGTACGGTTGTGGTATGGTTGAACTGAGTGCTCGTACGTGCTGACACATCGACGTGGTGTAGACTCTATCTGTTTGATGCACGGTGGGCGTACACTGATGCAGACACACCGTGTTCCTCAGCACTCACACACTGACTTCATTAAATCATGTAGAAAATGTTGTTTCAGCTTCTCTGTTTTTCCTTTATGTTGTTTTCCTGTAACTTGTAATTTGCTCAAACTTTGAAGAATAATAAATTTTTCCCATTTCATCTTAACAAAGAGGTGGTTTGACTCCAGAGTTGTCTCTTAATGTCCTCTGTGTCTACTTTTCTTCCTCCTTCCTTTAGCCCATTGTATGAAGGGATGTCATGACAGGATGGATATGAGACTACTTCAGCAAAACAAACAATCAACATCTGTTGTTTATAATATGTAGCTAAATATATCTGTTCTCAGCCACACAACACCAGAAGTTTTTAATCTTTTAGTGGCCATGGTGCCTGGTCAGTGTTTGGGTTTCACTGTTTTCTATTCAATTATTCCAGTTTGGCCCTAACTGCATATCGAAACCCCCCAACACAAACCACCTGTAACTGATGAGGGCAACGTAAAGGAGACTATTTGGGACTGAAATAAAGGAAGCTGTCATTACTGCAGAAGGAACACTTATTTTAGTAACCCATTTATCCATAATGCAGTGAAGGGTCACAGGTAGCTGGATCCTATCCCAGCAGTGATTGGGTGAGCGGTGGGGTGCATCCTAAACAGGTCACCAGTCCATCTTATCTGCCTTTTTAGTAACATTCATCAAAACTATTTGAAGAACCTTAAAAAATGCTTGTCTGTTTGTTTTGTTACATGTTTATCACTGTACTTGTTCCTCCTGTAATGTTGCTGTCTCGTAAGCTGTAATAAAAATAAAGGATAAAATCATCATTTATCTTCATTAAATTGCATTTCATTTTAAACTGTTATTCTTATTTCTTATTCTGTCATCATACATATAAAAATAGATATTTAAATCACAATGATAGTAAAATAGGATTATTTCCAATAGTTTTAATATTGGATAATTATTAGTAATTTATTTGGGACATGGCTGCACACCTACATTTTTAAACCAGCATGTTTCTTTAGTAATATTGAAATAAAATAAAATGAAATAAAATGTTCATTAATACAATATTTAAAAAGGCCAAATGTCTATTTTTGCTTGTTAAAAAAAACAACAAAAAAAATCAGCCACCAGTTGATTTCTGAACTTTTTGATCTTTCTGAATAATGCAGGTATCTACTTTTGTGCTGGGCTGAAAATGTGAACGGGTCATCATTCCAACACCTATAAATCAAATTAGTGCTTGATTTAAAAAACGTTATGTCCCATCTTAGCAGCTGGCACTGTGTCACAGCCTCGTGGGAGCTTTAAATAGATAAAACTCATCCATCTGGATAAATCTAAGAAGACACAAGACTGATTAGATTTTAATAGACAGTCACATCAGTCATACAGGTACTATTAACGACTAAATCTTTTATGAAGCATTACTTGAAAAAAGAGCACTAATTGGTTTCTTTTGTAAATCTATTTTTGTTGGTTGTAACGTGTGCTGCTGTGACTCATGTAGTTATATAAGAACAAGCAGAGAGAAGGATACAAACACACTAATTAGAAAACAGCTGAGGTTTCTGATGGGAAAAACAGCACTAATACACCTCAGAGAGCAAATGAAACACCTTTAGTATTAACATAAATTGTAAATGTGTGATATCTGGTGGTGAATACAGTTTAACTGCACCAACGATTACATTTTTATCTATTATCAATAGTTATAACTACAAGCAACAAGGCTCCATTTCCACTGCAGGCCCATGCAAATAAATATTACCTCCGCCGAGGAGGTAAAGTCTTGGGTTTATCCGTCTGTCTGTTTGCAGTTATACATAAAAACTAATGTGCAGATTTTTTCTGAGAATGGATCTTGGTTTAACTTAGATCATATTACGTTTTTGGATTGATTCAACGAGGATTGTGGACATAAAAATGTATAAAACTAAATGGAAATGAGCTGTTTGGCAGAGACTATTAGAGCTTTTAGTATTGCTAACATGTCTGAACGTGACTATATTGTAAATAATAAAAGAAAAAACTAAAACACATCACTTGTTTGGTGCTTTTGTGAAAATAAAACGCTGGATTGGGGATGCAGTCCTAGTCCTCTCCATTAAATAAATGACCATCATTGAGCAACTTAAGTATTTAGGAACTGAAATACATTGTTTGATTAAAAAAAATAATTAAACCTATTTTTTCCAACGAGTGTAAACATATAAAATATAACAGGTCACCTGACTCATCACGGTAGGCACGTCAGAGTCAATCAGTCATCAATATTTCATCTGCAGTCCTGGAAAGGTGCTGCATTGACAAGTGATGGTAGGTGTTGTGGTGTTCATCGTGTGTGTGTGTGTGTGTGTGTGTGTGTGTGTGTGTGTGTGTGTGTCAGTGAGAGAGAGAGAAACAGCAAACCTCATCTCCAGGTCATGGCTTTCTTGGGCTGTGAAACTGAACAAGGCCACGTAGGTGTTAAGTTTAAGCACATCTTTCTGAAGCGGGCTCTGCTCCATCTAGATGAAACAAAAACACATTAACACTCATTCACGTTGTCTCTCATGCTCTTTGCAGTCCAGACATAAAATAACCTCTTCCCATTTACACTGTTCAGGTTACTCTGCAATCTGTTCTTTGAAATACATCGTCAACAACAACATGAGTGCAAACAACAGGATCAGGATCAGATCGTGTAGGTGGAGAGGAAGTTCCCAAAGTTGTGTCAGCACATTAGCAGGGAAATTCAGCATCTTCACATCAGATGAGAAAACTGGTAGGTGGTGCTTCCTGTTTCATCAGGCAGTATTTTTAGTCTGATTCCTGCCTGCTGTGTCCTTGAAATAATTCCAAATGGAACTTTTTCCTGTGTGGTAACAACAATAACAATATCTATTTTGGATGGACATCAAGAGACTTCTCCATCTTTGTGCCGCTACAATGAAGTGAAATGGCTACCCAAGTGTCACAAACGAGGACTGGAAATCAAGCTGATGGATGAACTGAGTTAAATGCAGCCAGAAGGCAAACTGCTTCTGCAGCCTCTGGACGAAAACAACATTAAGCAGTGGCAATCCATA
Source organism: Pseudomugil gertrudae (assembly GCA_037177535.1). Taxonomy (NCBI): domain Eukaryota; kingdom Metazoa; phylum Chordata; class Actinopteri; order Atheriniformes; family Pseudomugilidae; genus Pseudomugil; species Pseudomugil gertrudae. Next base: position 10,496,772 of record JBAMHV010000021.1, on the reverse strand, counting down.
ACAGCTAACTAAGAGCTGCTCGCCGACCTGATGCTGCGGCTGCTGCCTGAAACAGCCCTTCCAAGAAGCATTTAAATTGAGGGACGGTGTAGTAATAGGAAAAAATAATAACTTCCTTCAGAAGTCAAGAGTGTGAATTTTATGAACATTCAGTGGAATATTAACAACAATACAGTTAATTTAGGTTTTATTTTAGCCCACCCAGAGACTGAAAGGCCATTATTCACCCTGTTTTAAGCTCCCGAGGGAATTATCCATATTTTTTCACACAGGTGATTAAGTGTTAATATAAAAATATTGATTGTTTTGAAGAATGTGATTTTGTCTGGGAGTGATAGATCGTTTCCAGAAACAATAGAGGTGAGGTTTGGCACAAAAACAGGTCACCAGAGAAAAGCAGGAACCAAATCAATCCTGCATAAACAAAATTACAGCATCAGATTGTTTAACAGTAACTGTGAAAAGTTTAAGCAGATGGATCTTATGCGCACATGGAGGTTGCTCTTTGCTGGTGAAGAAAAAGTTTGAGCATTTTTCTCTGCTCATTACCCCGCAGAGCCTCCATCTGTCTGTCCTCCAGCCCGAGCTAATGGACCTGTCATCTGACAGACAAACCGCCGGCTGCCAGCTGTGCTCGCTCCTGTCTGATAACCCCACACAATGCATTTCACATCCTCTCTGGACTGTTGGATTGCATTGCAGAGGATAGGTGCATATGTGTGCATGTGAGTGTGGTAGTCTTGCGGGGTTATTTGGACATATGTCCAGGAATCTGCAGTCTTTTTCTATTGTCCACAGCAAGGATAAACATGTTACACTATGAAAGTAAAGAGGACAGATGGATGAAAAAAAGATTACGGATACTCCCAGTACTCCCACAAATCCCGTCCTGAAGATGAGGAAAGGGCAGTAAAGAAACCTGGTCATTAAAAATTCAGATGCTCTACAGGAGGTGAGAAGACACTTGTGGAGACTTGACCTTTATCTTTCTTTGCATCTCCCGGATTGCATCCAAGGAGAGCTCAGGTTTGATTTGCTGCAGTAGGAATAGAGCAGTTTTCTCCCATAGTCCTGGGAAATTCAGCAGCAGCAATGGCACGCGGGGGGAAAAGTGAGGGTGGGGAGGTGCTTGATGGGTGCAGAGCAGGCTTAGTTCTCAGACTGACCATTAAAAGTTCAAGCACTGGTCAGTGGACAAAGTCATCGCTCAAAGGTTTTCAGTACAAACAGTGCAGATAACAACATGGATATTTCTCCTATGTTGTTTTAAATATTTACGATTTCATTACTTTTGCTTTATTTTATGCAGATTAAAGTGGAAGCAGGTTACTTTCATGAATGAACAATCTCCTTTTTCAATGTTTGAGTTTCAGGTGACAGCATGGATGTTTCACGTACGCTGTCTGCTTAAAAAAGAATAATTATAAGAGAATAAAATGGAAAATGTTTTCTGCCTAAAAGTTAGTTCACAGCATTTCAAACAAAAGAAACAGCTAAATGTAAGAAAAAAAGAGTGGAAAAAACAGGAATGAATCCAAATGTGCTGTGTGGTATTAAATAAGTAATAAGTCTCTCACCGGTAAATCGTCAGCTTTTCTCTCAGGCAGGTGGAAATGCTCGGATCCATTTTCAAAGACTGTAAAAACTGACAAACAAGCAGAAATAATTACTGTAATAAAGCAAGAAAAATGTCAACAGTCTGAGTAAATCTCTTTACGAGTCTTCCCCGCAGCCCTAAAAAGCTGCCGTGTTCATTTGGCTCCGCAGCCAATCTAAAACCCTAACACACTTTATATTTTAGGCTTTTACAGAAAACATGGAAAATGGATTAATTTAGTCCTATGACTGAAAAGATCACAGAACTCATAAGCACATTTTATAAGAGGCCTCAACTGTTTTTTCTTCCCACACCTCACTTCCAGTTCACTACTTTAGTTTTATTAGTTGTGACGACCTTTGTTACTTCTATGTTTTAATATTTCTTTTTTTCTTGTAGATGTGATGGACGGAGCGTTTGGCCTGATGAAGAGCACTTGTCATCTCCCATTTAAATATATAAAAGCTGATCTGGTGCAAGCGGCCAGGTGGCTCCTTCTCTCCCTCGTTAGTTTGGTCATGTTGTGATTTACTTAGTTAATAAATTCTGTTGGTTTAGTTAAAGCCGTGACATAGTACAGCCAGCATCAGTTCACAGCAGTCATCTCAAACCACTTTTCAAGCCAGATCTAACAGAGCTCATCTGTTCTTGTCTCCTAACCTGCATGTAGATCAAACGATGGAGGTCTAACGTATTCTATAGGATGTTATAGGAGCATTTTGTTAATGAAGACAGACGCATCTCCTCTATGAATTTGGTTTGATTCAGCTGGATTGTGAGATGTAAAAACCCCAAAATGCCTTAAATGTTTAACTAAATTGTCAAACAAGCTTCATTTAGGGCAGATTTTACATAAATGCACTTCAATATGAGTTTAATATCTTAAAATTTAAAAAATGAATAGAGTTTACAACTTTCGTTGAGTCAAATACATCTTATTAACCAGCATTGGCCAACAATTGTCCATTTTGTACATACTGCTGTTACTGACTGACGAGTGGCGAATGCTAGACACCACAACGATCACTTCAGCTCAGCTTCAGCCTTTTTTATGTTTAATGAGGATATTTGATGTTGCAGCCATCTTAGACTAATGAAACTCTTGCATTCTGGCTTTGTCACAACATCAGACAAGACCCACATCTGTTCCCTCAACAGTTACTAACCTTCATCGCTGTGTTTTCTCGACAGCTCTTGCTTACTGCTGTGGGCCACAACTTCCTCTGGAACATTATCCAAGTCACTGGTCTGCAGAAATTAGGATAGCAGTGATTAGTGAGATCAAGGCAGATATTGATTAATGAGTGAGAGGAGAAACAAACTGCTACAGAAATAGCTTTGGTTAGATATCGACAGTCTGAATCGACCAGCTTCCATTTCTGAGAACAAAAGTAGCTAAAACTCAGCCAATTTCACAGGATGACCATCAGTTTGGAAATATGCAGTGTGGTCAACATGCTGTTTTAAATGTGTGCATTTGGAAACTATTATCACACCCCAGACACACACACACACCCATGTCTAACACAGGACAGCAAAGGATGGTCCAAACCCCACAGCTTTAAGCTGTCATCACACCCAGTTCATCTAACACACACACGACTGTGAAAAACAGACTGGATACGAAGAAATCAGTTCAGGACTGTAGGATGACCGTTTACAACGACAGCTTCCAAAAGCATTGCCTGGACCACACTGCCTTTATTGGTAGTGTTTATGGCCCTGCTGTGGCGGTATCTATTTAGGCCATCAAAAACAGGCCGTCTGCTAAAGTGAAACAAAAGTTGTATGTAGCTGAGCAAAAAGAAGAAAATATAGGTGATTAATCCAGTGCAGTGAGACGTGCATTTCTGGATTTAGAATTTTAAAGCTGAATATTTGGTTGGAAAAGAAAAACCCCTTTCCTTAGTGACAGAGAAAAAAGATGTCTAGTGTGATAATACTGTTAGTTTATCTGGGGTCATAAGTCTGAAAGTAAGTCATCCACTAGGAGTTCAGTTTTATGGTCAAATGCAATGTTACAGCTGGGACTCAGAATAAAATGATCGAGTGTCATATGAGGCTGTGACACTATCTCATCTGCTACTTCAGTCTGCCTGTGCTTTCTGCTATGTTTTATTAGTCTGACAAGATCAACACATTGCACATGACTGTATATAAAACAGAGACTGGGACCAGCTGTCCGTGGCTGACCTGCAGACACGTTAAAGTGAAAATAAACTTCCAGTCATCTGAGCCCACTCTGCAGTGTGTCAGTGGAGCTCTAAGGCTAGGTACTTTATGTTCTGTAGTTTATTTCCAAATCCTATTGCATGATTGCACTAACACATGTACCAATGTTAAAACTGGTAAAAGGAAAGTGCAGAGAGGAGCAGAGTAGCTTACTAAACCAACTGCTTCCTGTCATCTGCAGCTCTCCAAGGCCCTGCCTAGCAGGGGTCAAAGGTTATGGTTAGTAAAATGTACTGTTACAATATCTCTCTGGGTGGTATTTGAAACATTTAATTTATACCTCTGTAAATAATTTTACCTTGTTCAAAAGTAGGCATACGTGTCCTTTATGCTGCAACAGTGACTTACTGAGTTTCTGTGTGGAGAATCAGAACCACTGGCCCTCTTGGCTTTCTGTGCTAGTGATGTCCCAAACCTCAGAGCCTCGTACACAGGATCTACCTTATTGCCGCAGGCTTTAGGGAAGAATAGCACAGAAATTATATAAAAAAAAACACACAACAGAAAAGTTTAAGCTTTCATAATTTATGAAATCTTGTGAACAAAGTTTAAGTTCAAACAGAAAAGTAGATCTTTAACGTTTATGTATTCCATCCCACACAGATGGGGATGAGGCTCATGCTGCTCACCGATGGGGAGAACTTCTTTGATGCAGCCATACTGTTCCTGGATCAGTAATGGAGAGCTGTAGTATCGCCGAAAGCCTTTTGGCTGAAGAGGGAAAGATAGAGAGGAGGGAAAAAGCGTGATGCCACAGACATTGGGAACAAATCGATACACAACACCGCAGGCAGCACCGCACCCTCACACTGAAAGTGCACACAACAATGCACAGTTGAACTTTGCTGAACACAGCTCACCTCAAAGTGGCAACGTTTTGGCATAATAGATATTTGTGACTGAAGCATATTAAACAACTGGAACAACATTCATTTATTACAGACAGAAAATGTAAAAAAAAACAACTATTTAATACATAAATACACAATACAATATAAAAAATAAGAGCTGTTCATCAAACAATAAATGATGTCACAATCCTGCAGGTATTAGATGTTTCCCTGCTCCAACACACCTGATTCAAATGAAATGTTCCTCAACAACTTTTTTTTATCAATCATGTTGACAGCGGTCTCAGTGGACCAGCTTTGGGCATCCATTTATCAAGAAGAAACACAAAATACACACAAAGTTTGAATTCTTTCAAAGTTGTACTTTCATTAGCTGTACTAAATAGTTGGTTTTTATGGGTTTAAATAGATTTATAATTGTTTGATGTGCATTTAAAAGGAAAGCTCACTGATAGAAAGGATTATTTTAGCTTTACTAACTACTACTAGTTCATGCAGCATAATTGTGAGCGAAACCGCCTAAAACCAACGAACATTTTATAAATAAAGAAACAAAATGATTAATTTCTATCGAATAAACTAATGCAAAACACAGAGACTCAAGCCCACGAAAAAATGCACATAAAATAAAGAGTGAGATCTCTGCAAAGAAGATAGTTCAAGGGCAAAGTGGACAGCAGATGCCGAAGGGTCTGTTTACAAAATGACGTCAGACTCAGGGCGACGTCACATTCGATACTGTCCTGAGGCTGAGACGGACCATTAGTTCCGCTAAATTTTACTTTCAGCACATTAACACATCAATGGAAATATATTATCACATTTATATACTGCGCATCATAAATAAAACTCTGTAAAAGAGCACAGAGAAGCAATACTCATAAAGATTTATTGCTGTCTCATGTGGAAGTCTATAATTCTTTGTCTCAATTTGACATATCCTTATATCCTCCTCCCATCAGTCAAGCCTCATACACATTTATCTTTTCTAGATCTATAATGGCAGCACAACACAATACTCCCCTTTTAAGTACACCAAAATGCAGAAGACTGATAATCAGAGACATTATTTTCAGCCTACTTACTAAAGATTTATGTATGCATTTAGATCTGTTTTATCTTCTCTAAACATCCAAGAATTGCTCTTCTGTCTGGAGATTTACTGGATTTACTCATTACTGGACATCCTTTTGTATTTTGATTATAATTTGTGCATTAAAGTGACGGATGGTAAACCTCCCCTTGCTAATCACTCCCTGATTAAGACAACTTTTGACACGTCTTGTGAAGAGGCAGCTAAAATAACTCTGTTCAAGTCCTTCTCAAGAGATAAGATGTCAAACCAACAACGGCAAACTCAGAAAAAGGTTAAAATGACACTTGCTGAGGTAAATCTGGTTAATCTGCCAGACGGCTGTGAGAACAGGAAGTGGTTTGTGGGACACTTGGGACAAAGTGAGCATATCTACCAAGGACTATCGATAAAGCTGCGAACATGAAGTGAAGGCATTACAGCCTCTCTTTATCTTTGTGAGAAATGATGATAACATCACTATTTATCATGAAAAATCAGCTGATCTATCGTGTTATTGCAGAAGATGTTAAACATACAAGCTATTGTCAGTTTAAAAACATAGTTTAAAGAAGTACATTTGATTTAGAGACAAACACTGACAACTAAGTTTGATCCACTGATGACTGATCATACTGTCATGTGAAAAAGAAAGGGAAAAGGGGTCTTTGTCTCTCCTAAAAACATTAAAGACTTTCATCTATTGGACTGACAAGACCAAAGCAAGCCGTATGCTAAGCAAGTATAGTTATAATGCATCACCCAATGTTTGGTGTAAACCAAACAGCAAATCAGTAGAAACATGTAATGAATGATGGTGGAGAGATTTATTTTGCAGCCACTGCACCAGGACACCTTGCAATCATCAAGTTGACCTGAATACCAAAAGGTTCTGGAGTCATACGAGGTCATCTGTCTGAAATCTAAAGCCTGGCTGAAACTGTGTCATGTAAATGCAAAATAAATAAATAAATAAAATAGCAAGCAACATGGCAGGAAAAAGAAAATCACGTTGTTATAATGGTGTAGTCAGAGTGCAGAGCGAACCCTGACTGGCCAGAAATTCCTCCACAAGGCCTACAAATCACATATCACTGATCTTCATCTACATTTGTAAGGGAGTCATTATGTTGGTATGTTCAAAAGCCTACTGGAAATATAAAAACTCACTGGTTTCATGTTTAATAGAGATCCAGAGGATGAAGTCACTTTCTTTCTTTCTGAGGGTCCCAAAGCCAAGAGAAACAAGCATGGTTGCAGAAGCGTCCAAGTTTAGAATGAGTTGAATGTGGAGCTGTCGTCCTCTGGGAAAACTTCCCTTTTTATGCTTGACCTCTCAACCTCATTTTCCACTTCTGAGAGCCAGTCATATCTGCAGGACTCATCCCACAGGCAACTCGTGGAAAAACGTAACAGGGGAAAATGAGAGACTGGCTGTGCATTGTGCATCTTAATACAAAATGTTTTCTCCTCATTCTTTGTGTTTAGTCCTGAGTTCAGTCCCATCGGTGAACTTAAAAATGCTTCTTAATGACTTTTATAACCATGACTAGACCCAAAAGTGTAAAAATCCTGCAACTTTTTAACCAGTCGCACAGTTACCATCCAACAACGAGGTCAATTCCATTAAGAAAGTGGATTTCAGGGAGAAAAGCATCACAATATATCAATAAAGGATTTCATTCTTGGGGTCATGCTTGTGTTAAATATCCATCTATCACTTATTTGCTATTAAATACTAACTAAGCAAACAAAGCAGCTCTGAAATAAGCTGATCACTCTTTATTTTGCTTTTAGTAAAATTGTTTTTATCAGGGATTTCTCAGCATTACTGACATTTAACTGAACAGTCATCACATCTGGTGTTTTTTTATGTATTTTTACATCCTACTTATCAGGTCTAAGGTGCATCCCCATGTGTAAAAAGGTTAATGTGATCTATAACTGCTCTTGCCACCATGAAACCAGACCGTTTTCTCTTGGACACTCTCAGAACTGGAAGGTAAAACCACCACAGACATGGTGAAGCACTCTGTACTACATGGAGTAATGATGCCTATGCTGTGAAAATCTATGGATGGCAAATATTCTATTACTGAGAGATACGTGTGGGTTAGTTGTACTTTTCCTGTGTGCACTGCTGGAAATGTAAGGTATCTAATCTCTGTATGTCTTTTATAGTGCGCTGCACGTGGGCTGCCTGGAAGAGCCAACAGAATCTAACCAGCATCTGTGTTTCAGTTCTGCTGCATCATTTTTGTGATTAATGTATTATTTCATCATTTGAGATAGATGAGATAGACATGCCTTGGATGTTGCATGTGAACTCCCTATTAACAGCCGATCGTGTCTAACCAGCATCTATGTTTCTGTTTAGGACATAACTGCGGGCAGAAAGTACACACCAGCTGTCTGCCCATTATTCCCACACCACACTAACGATTTGAACGTTTGCTTGGACCTGCCAGTAATGTAAATAAGCAAGTTACACATGCTTCCCCAGCCCACATTTGCAAACTACATTTAGGAAAGTCATGCACTTTGTCTTTGAAGTGTAAAAACGCCTCATCACGAGGTTACAGTGAAAACTTAAAGAGGTAAATGTGCACTCATCTCATCCACAGCCTGTAACTCCATAAAAGACCCGGCTTCACTTCAGCATTAAAAACAGACTCACAGCAGAGACTATGAAATGTCAAACACATAAAACTGCCACATGATTGTCAAAAAGATGCTTCAGGGCGAGCTAGTTTGTCTTACTTTTATGTTTTATATGATGACTGCTGATGGTAATAAAGAAGAAGTGGAACAGTAAGCTGTATCACTATTATCTAACACAAAAAGGGTGATGATATAACCATGATGCTCACAGATGTGCCTGCACACTGACACATAGAGTGTGATTTCTGAATAAGCACGGTGTGGTGGGAAAAGGTCGCATAGCCAATTCTGATACTTTGATGTAGTAACGTTAGTGAGTATATCCACCAGTGTCTCAAACTGTTCAAAGAAAATACTGTATCATGCGCCTCTCACCAGTTTCCCCATGCAGCGCTGCTGCCCGACTCCGTTTTCACATTTGTGGTGAAGGCTCATCTTGCAGGCTTTGCAGCGGAGGCCGTGCTTGGCTGTGTTTCCCGCCAGGAAGACCACGTGCTTGGCTGTTGTGCCTGATATGCAAACAGAAAAGAGACAACAGGTTCCAATCTGCCATTTCAAGTGTTGAAATCAAATGATGCTCGTCAGCGAACTGGAAATGCCCTGAAAAAAAAACCCGAGAAAATAAAAACTGCTTTTGAAAAACACTGCCATTCATGATTTTATTGTCTTTATACTTATCTTACTCTTTGTTTACACAGCAGTTCCCAATATGCGCAGAATAAGACGTTGTAAATGAAATATTCTAATAAGACAAATACACACACTGAGCCAGCAGTATCTCTACCGTCTGAAGCATCTCAGATCGCTGCCTGAGTGCAGCTTATTCCATATTAATACATGACTCACAGTTGCAGAAATAAATTAAGATTCATTGTACTAATTCGTGAGGCAAAGTCATGCAACAAATTGTGCAAACATTTTGCATGAGTGTATATGTGTGCGTGCACGCGTGCATGGAAATAATTGATTGACTGTAATAAATAACAACCGAGGAGCAATAAAAACAAAGTCGGGGAAACACAACCGAGAATACATCTTGTTCAAATGGGGGGCGGTAGTGACGCATGTAGTAGAGCGGGTAGTGTGTAGTAGGTAGTAGAGCGCATGTAGTAGAGCGGGTTATTTCCTAACCAGCAAGTTAGTGGTTCAAATCCCGGCTCTGGCGTCCACATGTCAAAGTGTCCTTGAGCAAGACACTGAACCCCCAGTTGCTCCCGATGCTGCATCACCGGTGCGTGAATGTGTGTGTGTTTGTGTGAGTGTATGGGTGAATGTGTCTGATAGTGTTAAAGCACTTTGAGTGCACTGATGTGTAGAAAAGCGCTACAAGTACAAGAACATTTACCATCTTCCATTCAAAGTGGAGTCCTGCATCAGAGAATAAAACTCACATGGCAACAAGAACTGCAGCTTTGTATTAAAATAAGAGCGAACAGAGATCAAGACAAAGAAGTGTAAGAGATTAACAGGAAGATAAAGGTGCTGTATTTGGGTAAAAATGGCTAAACAAAAAGGTAGATATTGATACAGGAAAATGTTCCAGAGACCTCACCGATGTCAGTAGGAAACCTTGTATGAATGTATTAACATGATATAACAAGCAAAAGGTAGTTCAAAATAAACTCATTTAAAATATCAGACAAAAAATATAATTACATCCATCCATCCATCCATCCATTTTCTACCGCTTGTTCCCAGAGCGGGGGGCTGGAGCCAATCCCAGCTGTCAACGGGCGAGAGGCGGGGTACACCCTGGACAGGTCGCCAGTCCATCCA
>JBAMHV010000021.1:10474157-10486483 GCA_037177535.1 Pseudomugil gertrudae | reverse complement strand
TCAACGGGCGAGAGGCGGGGTACACCCTGGACAGGTCGCCAGTCCATCCAGGGCCAACACAGACAGACAGACAACCACATTCACACTTACATTCACTCCTATGGGCAATTTAGAGTCTCCAATCAGCCTATCCCCAATTACCCCAATTACAGTCTTTCTTTAACTGCGAGTACATGACTTGGGACATAAGTATGCCGGGCTATCACCAGGATTAGCAGTTCATTTAAAAGTTAAATCAGAGTCAGGAGTTTTCTGTCAATGGTATGACAACCTGGTGTGAGTGGACCCCATGGAGACACGGTCACACTGTCTTCAAAGTCCAAACTCATCCTCATGAGCACCAAAGACCTCCGCAGAGGCAAGCTGTGCCTTACATCAGATGGTTACAAAGGAACCGGTATCTTAACAAATGTCAATTTCTCAAGTTAGAGATGCACATGACAGGGCTGCAAGGAGAAAAGTTCCTGGACAAAAAGCACAACTGCCCTCATGCAGTTTGCCAAATGAGACCGGCAAGAAAGATGCTGGGAAATGAGTTTTGTAAGCAGATGACAAAAGACCATGACGTAATTTTCTTTAAATGAGGAGCGTTCGTAGAAAGAAGAAAATTCACAAAGAGACGATCAGGACGATCATCGGTGAAACTGAGAATGAAGCCAGTGCATCTAGGGCAGGACAACCTGCCGTTTCACTGAGCTATTGAGTCCGGTTTATTCAGGCAAACTCAAAAGGAAAATGTTCAGGACATCAAGTTGTGAGCTGAGCTCAACAACGAAGCACGAAAATCGTTTAATGAAAGAATAAATTCAGGTCAAAGTTACTGTTTGGAAATGACCCAGTCCAGTAAAACGTGCTGTGAAAAGACCTGAAGTGATCAGCTGCAGTGAGAACAGATGTCAAATCCAAATAGATAAAATGAAAGCCAGACATTAGCTGTAAAATTCGTGGGATATATGAGATTTTGATTATAAGTGAAGAACATGTCAAGCGGTGACAGACGGTGACAAAAGTTATTGAGAAGATGAATCATTTCTCAACCATAAACCATTAAGCGATCCTCAGAACCAGCACTTGTGTGTCAGTTGAGTTATTTTTAGTTAACAGTAGAGGACAGTCATAGCGCTGCTTTTAGTTGTAGTCTGGCAACTGTGGCTCTTTATTGATTAATCCATAGGCACGTGCTCTGCAGGCTCACACTGTGCACCGAGAATGTGCATAATATAAAAGAACCATCAATGCATATCTGTGGACTCTGAGAAATCAGGGACGAGAGAAGACACTTTGCCAAGCCAAAACTTTTCATTTTGTACACAGGTAGGTTATTTTGAAGCATTACGTTAAATAGATTATATCCATCCATCCATTTTCTACTGCTTTTCCCTGAATGGGGTCGCGGGGAGCTGGAACCAATCACAGCTCTCTGGGCGAGAGGCGGGGTACACCCTGGACAGGTCGCCAGTCCATCACAGGGCCAACACACACAGGCAAACAACCATGCACACACACACACACACACACACACACTCACTCCTATGGACAATTTAGAGTCTCCAATCAGCCTATCCCCAAGCTGCATGTCTTTGGACTGTCGGAGGAAGCCGGAGTACCCGGAGAGAACCCACGCTAACACAAGGAGAACATGCAAAGTCCACACAGAAAGATTCCCAGTTTGACCACCGCCCCAGACGAGGCCACAGTGCTTACCAACTGCGCCACCGTGCAGCCCTGAATAGACTATATCCTGTAATGTAATCACAAGATGCACAAAAGCAGATTTTTAATCTTCTAAATATATCATGCATAACCATGGGCTCCCCTCAGGACCTTACAGAGCAGGCCACACACAGACAGTGTAAAGGACATCGTATCCAATGAAAACACATGTTTTGTACAATGTACCGTGAATATAGGATGGTGAGGGAGACAAATGAAATTACCTTTGACCTTTAAATTGAAAGCCAAACAGAGAACGTGATCCCTGAACAAGACAACAAATACAAACTATTCGAGGTGCTTCATGTGGAAACTAAAATCTCTCACGTGCTGTAATGTGGGGAGCAGACACTAGATCCCTCATTTAAAGCTTGAGTGATGCTTGTTTGAGCTCATCTGACGCATCTGAGCTGGCAGACTTAGTTACACTGAGACTGGAGCTGAGAAAGCTGAACCAGCACAGGTCAGCCATGGAGCACCACAACAACAGAAGCAGCAGAGACAACGCACAAAACCTGAGCCACTCTAAATCAGGTCAACGGATTATGTTCCTTAATGAGCTGCTTGTGTTTAATTCCCATTCAGGTCAGCATTCCTAAGAGATATGTTTCAGAAACCACGATTTGGGTTCTGGTTAGTCTCTGTGGCTATGTGCATGGGGACAGGAAGCAAATGACACCCTTGGCTTATTCGCACAGGGTGGTAACGATATACCTAAAAGCTGGAAATACTGGAAATAAACCTGTCTGTTTCATCAAGCAAACATAAAAACAAGCATCTACTTTTTCTTCCTCTTTACTGGCTGGAAAATGAAGCATTTCTTTAAGAACATTCTTCTCCAATTCCCACAGACGTGTATTCCATTAAAGTCCATTATTTATTTATCTAACAGAAAAAGACAGCTAGGACTGTCTTCTTCTTCATCACCTCATATTTTTTCCAATTTAATCGTCCTCCTTCAGAATCTCTGATTTCCTACCCACTCTCACACTCTTCAGATGACAGTTGTATATGTATTGGGTATTGATGTACAGTGTATTGATCCGTTAGTGGACGCTTTGCTTCTTGTATATCTGCATGGAGTATGTGCATTTCACCACTTATCAAAACTCTTCCTGAAGCTGAGTACACAGGAAATCATAATGTGTTTTTTATTTAAGGAACTGTCTTAAATTTGGAATTGATGATCTATTACACGGGTATTTTCTGTTTGTGTGACAAAACAGCTGCACAAGCAAATGAGCTAAATTCTGCATGTTAGCATGCAGATATTAACTTAAATTCTTCATGCTAACATGCAGAGTTTAGGCAAAATTCTGCATGTTAGCATGCAGATACATAAATTCTGCATGTTAGCATGCAGATACATAAATTCCGCATGTTAGCATGGGGCTCTAATGAATCAGAGCATTTTTTGTTATAACTGATGGTAGTGCACTACAGAAATGTAATTTAATTTCATTAAAAGAAAACTATATTCCTGCTTGGTCTGCTAATACACATTCTACATGCAATCACTGTTATTATAAACCATGTTTGCTACATGTTTAACTACATGTAAATATAATAATACTAGTATTAAAATAACTAGGATATTGTCCTATATTAAACACAGCTTTAAAACAGACATTTACACCTTTATATAATATTTACTATTTTATTTTATTCTGCTAATACTAATCAAATGAACTTTGTGATTAAATATTGCATTGTTTTTGCAATATAATAGAGGACCTACTTGTATAAACAAGCTAAGTGTTTAATGTTTCCTGGCTACCTTGTATGGTTTTAGCATACTTATATTCACCTTTTACGCATCTATGAGTGTGCAGCGGGTTAAGCATCATCAAGCATCGAAATGTTTGTGTGTGCAATAGTCACATCGTAGGTCCTGCAATGTAGGAGGGAAATGAACTTGTTTCTCTTATTAATTTTGAGGGTACCTGTCACACAGGTTTGCTTTTACCAGTGACAATAAACAAACCTTATTGGTAAAACACAATTCACATGTAAACATGGACAAAGACCAAGCCAAACAATAAAAATACCAGCAAAAGATAACAATAATAAGTCTCAAATACAGAAAAAAGATACTTGTAACGTTAAAGATCATGGGAAGTAAAGTCAATAAGATGGAGGGAAGCATAACTTAAGGTGCTCTTTAAGTTATCTGTTGAAAATTACTGTATATTTTTATATCGCAATATATACATATATTGCAGGGTTAGACAAAATTGCAATGTCATTTTTTTCTAGTAGCGTGCAGCCCTAATGTCAAGCTTAAAGACAGATTGAGCATTATTTTTACTGAAGCATCACTGAATCAATGCTCCTTTGGTTATATGTGGCAATATTCTGCAAATGAACAAGCTTCCATTCCACCACACAGAAAGGTGACACATCAGATGTGATGTGATTTACAGTCAGCTGCTATTCACCGGTGCACACTCTGCCCTAAGAATATGAATAACATCCCACACACAACTAAATCTGACCAAACAAGGAATATGCAAACAGAGGAGAGGGTCTGTGCTTATTTGGAAGAATGAGACGGACAACTTTCAATATAAAAATGTTATTCTTTTCGTTTTCAGGTAAAACAAACGTATATATTGCTGCACTCATGTATTAATCAGTCTCCTACTTGTTAAACAGATATCCCCTTGTGTCTTCAGTGTTCTGCTCTGAATCTGATTTTGACAGCAGCATTACACACAAAAAGACACCCATGGACACACAATGTGGTCTCATTAAAGCAGGACAAATGAAGAACAAAGGATATCTTATTTAATGAGTGGACCAGAGGGCAGAGAACCAATCACAGGGCCAGATGGGAATGACAACATCCCATCATCACAGTCAGACCACCCATGACCATCTGGATCCGTGTGAATAAACCTGTTTTAACTACATATTCGTTCATTTTGAGGTATTTTCTGGGATAATTGTTTTATTGGGAGTTTGAGGCACGTCATGGTGGAAAATGTCTAAATAGAATGAATTATGGTATTAATTCTAATTTGTTACAGTCAGGTCAAAGTCAGGTCATAAGAGATAAACTTACACAGATAAATATGTGTAAAAATAATAACTTTACACCTGCCATAACTATATTCCTCCTGTCTTCTTTGTAGCTGTGCCTTAAACATGTTGCTCCTCCTGCAACCACTCCTGTTTCCTCTACATATAATTACCCAACTTCACTGATTTCTGCTTTTACCTTCACTTCTTCCTTCATTCACTCTGACAACCTGTTCAGACCGGTGATGCAATGCACATTTTCACCTTCCCAGCTCCTTTGATCTATTTTTTATTTATTAGGACACAATATGAGGGGCTTATTAAGCAGATGGTGCCAGTAGCCCTTGTCATCGTGAGTCTCTGTGCAAAGACTTTGCATCCCTCAGCTCTGATGGTTCACAAGGAGGTCTGTAGCAAAAGAACATCTGGCAAGGGCAAGACGAGAAGAAAAGCTGGCACTGCTACTGTTGGCTAGCTGACACCTCAGCAGACAGATGGAGGGACTGAGCATAGTGTGTCAATTAGGACGGAGATACCTTGGTCACATATCAGCGGGTCACGTATAATGAAGATCAGATGCCTCAGTGTGCCTCTGTGTGACTTAGGGTAGTATTTTAGATAGCAGATAGTATTTTAAACTATTTCTTTATCAAAATGCATGTTTATTAGTGTCACACATCGACTCTAGTGACAGAAACCAGGTTAAAGTTGCTGCAGCAGCTGTTACTTCACTTTGATGTTGTCATTTTTCAAGCGTACCTACAATCATGTGGTTGCAGACGTCACAGAATGTGGGCTTCTTGAAGATGTGCTCCATGAAGCAGTGTCCTGCTGAGTCTACTTGCAGCGGGTTTCGCGACTGGGAGCGTGACGTGGGAGGAGGAGCGCAGGGTATGGCCGGTGGGACTGGAGGAATGGGGAGGTTGGTGGTGTGCGGCGGAGCCATCCCGATGTTGCAGAGATGGCCTGTGCTGCTGCTCACATCAGAGAGCAGCTCAGTCTTGTTCTCACTGCTGGCTCGGAAGAAGTTATCGGCGCTTTTGCTGCGGATGCTTTTTGTCTTGAAGGACAAGGAGCGCTTGAGTCTTTGCAGCTGAAAACAGAGAGAATGAGTTAAAGAAAAATGGAGCACATGAGAGAGAAATCAAACCTTTAGAGCGACTGATGTGAAGCAAAGTGGTGTAACAAGCCAACAAGACACCTCAGTGTTCAAAGGTCCAGTAAAAAGATTAGTACTGGGGCTAACTTAGCACAGTGGGAACAATCTGGGATGTAATGTCATTTCAGTCCATTACCTTAAAATGACTTGTCTCAACCTGTTTCTGGCTGAAGCCGCTATCCACCTCATCAGGTTTATTCTCTGCAGTAAAATTACTCATAACAGTCCTCACTGACAAGCCCTCATTTAATCTCCCAGCATGAGCCTCCTCTCCTGTGAGATCCACTTAAACCTGACAAACACATTATTAAAAACAACTGCAAAGCATTTTTACGTATTTATTTTTGTTCCGACCTGTGGACTGCAACTAAAGAAGCAGATTAAATATAACAGGTAAGGAAAGGTTTCTAATTAGTTCCTTAGTGCAAAGCTCAGGCTTGTCTTTATAACTGTAAACAATCTGTGGAAACGAGTGTTTGCCACAAAGCTCAGAGACGAGTCAGAGAAATCCTCAGCACTGTTGGGTGAATTAACACCCTGCTCATAAACACTTCGCGGTTGTCATTTTTCTGAACATGCCTGAGCAAATTGTTTAGAGTCACTGCAGCTGCACAATAGTGAATCAATTCTGCAGATCACTCTGGAAACAATCAATTTTGACCCTTTTTCTACCATCACCACCCACACATGGATGCAAAAGCACACATGCTTTCACAAACTAACCAACATCAAAAATGCTGTATTTTTCCTGCTATTTACACAAAGTGGTGAAGACGAACGGTTCTACATAGATTTACTATTTATCCTGTATCGTGTGTATGTGCTGAACTTATTTAAACAGACTATAGTGTTGAAGTAAACAAGTGATTCCTTGTGTTTTGGTAATAAATGAAGCAAAGCGACTAGATGTGTACATGCAGTTCATGCTCTGTTTGATGAAATCAACAGCTTCTATGATAAAGCAGGGAGGGGCGATGAAGGTCTGCTCAGCAGCTCACTGCAACAGCTACTTAGTGTATGAGACTGAAGTTCAATGAGTCAAAAACAATCTCCAGAAAAGTTAGGAAGTTTTCTAAAATCCAACAAAAATGTCCATTAGTGACTTTTGAACCTTTATTAAACATGTATGTACAAAGGAAACAGTTTAGCCGAACAGCCTGCATTGAGAAACTGATGCCAGCAAATCACTCATAAAAAGCTGGGAGAGGCAGAGAAAGGCAAAAAACAAAATCCAGAAGATACAAGTCAGTGTTTTGGAAGATTCTCCAATTAGCTGTCAAAATAGTGTCAGTATGAAAGGAGATGTTACCTAAAATGTAGCCTTTACAGACCAATCACAAACTCTGTGCAGAAACACTACGGAGTCCTCTGAGCACAAGCTCATCTCACATAAACAGAAACACATCCGCTTTTTGGTCAGATGAGTCTATTTTCAGATGATTTTCTTAAAAATCTGCAATTCAGCTCTTTGTTGCAAAGAAGATTTTCCAGGTTATCAGTGAATGAGTTCATTAAGACTTATGTGTGATGGTACCAATAGTGCAGATTTATATATGACATATGTTGGCATTGATGCAACCATTTTTTGGTGGTTATGTTATTAGGATGATGACTAACATCATGATTAGGATGGTTTAAAACAATGTGGCTTCATCAACACAAAATTGTGCTTAATTGTCATGCAGTCCAGATCAGACCCTTACTGGAAATGCACGGTGCGTTATAAGGGTCAAAAACATAGACTATGGCTTGTTGAGCGGCTGAAATGTACACCAAGAATGGAAACATGTTCCTTGTAACTAAAACTAGTCCCCATGACTGTAATGTGTCATTAAAAGAAAATCTGATGTAACACAATATAGACATATAAGTAGTTTAAGCTCTTGTTACATTTCAATAAGCTGCCTAACTCATAAGAGGTTTGCAAATAAATGTTTGTAAGAAGTGCCCAGCACAAATATGGGTGATGATGAATGAAACTTGACATCTCAGAGTGATCTACAAGGACAGAAAAAGTTGTAGTGCCACTAAAGGAAAACAACTTTTATCTGTACGTACATGCAGGCGTATCTTTATGATGATGGTCTCATATAAGCAGTTTGCTGTAGTTTACATGGGAGTTGAGGCTCACCTTGCGCTTGTGATGTTCAGGCCTCACAATATTCTTGAAAAAGGAATAAAAATAGAAATACAGCTTTACTTCATGGTTGTTGCAGAGCTATTTACTCCCTGTAATTTGTAATACTTGTGAAAATTACTTTTGAGTTTCACATTTCACATTTGTTGTTTGGCAACAGTTTCCAAACCGTATGGCGTGTGACAACTGATAAAACTGATTATAGTCTCAGCATAAATCAGACTTATTAGATGCTTATGCTCCTGTGTGGGAGTTTGGGGGACAGGAGAGAAGAAAGAAGCGGCTGCAGACACACATGACTGATCCAAACATGTCCTGCTAACTGCGTGTGCCAAAGGCAGCCAAAACCAGGAGGCACAAACTGATTCAGGATTATAAAATATTATTCCAGACAATTACTTAGGCACAAAAATAACCTTATTTGTTTATTTATTTATAGCTGACCTGAAGCTTAAAAACCATAACTAAAAAATGATGAATTCAGTGTAAATAACTGGACTCATTATGTTGTCTTTAAATAAATAAACTTGTCCATCTATAAACAAGGCTGAGCTCATCTAACCTGCTGGTAGCTTATTACTGCTAATAAAATAAGCTGCTTATTACACATTTTGGAGGGGGACCCTCCTCTTTATGACATATTCTTACTAATTTATAGCTCTTATAGTTTGTTTTAAAAGTTCATTTCAACGCATTTAAAATACTTTGTGTGTGTTTATTTGCTTTTTAAATCTATTCGCCGTTTAATCGATTTTTAATGATAATGTTCTTTACATTTATAAAAGTTATAGCGATCGGAGCGCACTGTAATCCCGTCAGGTGAATCAGGCAGACCTACCTTGGTTTCCTGTTGGCTGGCGCTAGTCGTCGGGGATTTGGGTGTCTCATCCTGGTCCCGTCCGTCCTCTTTGCCCCCACTGTCCTCCTGAATCGCGTTGGCTGGCGGGATCATCCTCTCTATCTGCAATCTATTTAAAAAAAAAAACTGCTGCTCTTTAGAGTTTGTTTCCTGCCAACTCTGCTTACATCGTTTCCTCTCCTCTGGCGCTCACTGTGATTACAGATAAGAGAGAAGTCCCTCTGATGACAGATCCGGCAGAAAAGGACGAGATTAAAGTCGTGTAGCTACTGGGAAAAGTTGTCCAAAATCCCAAGTTGAATGGCGTTCCAGTTCGGCTTCTAAGTGAATGAGTCCCTCGCGTTTATTGCGACGTCGTGCGTAAAGCTTCCAAGAAGTCTCCAAGTCCACGCTGCGCGCCTCACAGTGCCAGTACGCAGAGGGGCGGAGAGCTTTAAGGGAGGAGAGAGGAAGGAGGAAAATACGACACATTTACTATGTCTGGCCAAAATTTAGTGACAAGACACTTTCTGGAAACAAAACACCCACAATAAAAAATATTTTCTAAACTGATCATCTGAAAAACCTCCTTAAATATGCCCAATTATATGAATAAATGTCAAATAAGGGTTGAAGACACAGAATCCATAAACACAGAACATATTTGGCTTGTTTATACTTAACTAATGGAAAGTCTCCTGAAGTCACTTATCCTTAAATTAGTTTTACTATCAGATAAAATAAAAAACAAATGTCTGGTAAGAGAAGGGGGGGGGGGGTGCTGAAATACCAGCTACTGTGCTTTAAGCCACATAAATCAACAAAGACGTGGTATGAAGTTTGCAAGGAGTAATTCTTAACTACACATAAGCTTTAATGTGTGCTTTAAAGAAACTGACCATCTGTTGACTTTAACTTTCCAGTGATGATTCCAACACATATATGTGGATACACTGTACATTTATGTTTGTAGCACGATAAACTATCGCTTAGCAAATAAACATCATTACGACTCTTTAGCATTCACTGTGAAAAACGAAGCAGCTCACACACCTTGGATGGGTAAGATGGTCATTGTGGTGATACATCACAATGCCTCGCTCCAGGCTCCCCTGTGATGAGGTGTCCTTGAAGTTATACTGCAGGATGAAGGAGGCAGGCGCCAGACTGCAGCCTCCTCACACTGACAGGAATGCAAACACCAACACAGTCCCAAGGAACGAGACTCCATATACAGTTTTGCTCTTTAAGTGAAGGCAGAAGGGAGTGTTTGATTGCTGGTTTTATTAGTTTGACTCCTCATAAAAGTCAGATATGTTATTTGGATATATCTAACATTTTATTTCAATTCATCACTGAAGCAGACATCCACTGTTAAAGAGCCAGAGTCAGAGAAAGACGCACTAAAAAATATGAGAATTATAACACCTACTTGTTGATATGGCCAAATACTTTGGTACATTTAGATACCTGCTTTGAATCACAGCAAATGAAACAACATAAAAACCTGCAGGTGTTTTTTTTTTTAAGGTAAAGATGTGTGGAAGATTCTTAAGTGTTTCAGTAAGCCATTTTATCTTGACTTGATTGAGCTTCTTTGCACTTGTTGAAGACAAAACATGCAAGAGAAACCTGGAAATGCAAATCAGACGACTGCAGCAAAGTCCTGAAAAATCCTCACACAGATTATATGCATAACAGTGTTTTATTCATAAGGAAACTCATATTTTTGCATATCTTCAAACCAAAGCTGAGTCCAGGTTCATTACAGTCAAACTTAATATATTTTAGTGCTAAAATAAAATAAACATTTTACATTTCTGGATGTATAACTACATAACACCACTTTACTTTGAGTAAATAGCTGTGAAAAGACATGTCAAATAAACAGACCCATCACTATTCAAGTATTTTGAAGAAGAGCAATAACTCTCATCATCAGTGATTGCGGTGTTTGAGTATGCTAATCAACCTGACCCTTTAATTTGTGAAAGAAAAAGTGGCTTTTCATTAAAACTCGGTCTCATGCTTTCACTCACCACCTGTAGAGAGCACAAGACAATCCCCTGTCAACCAGGGCATGAGTCAGTTTGTGCATGCATGCCCATGTGGTGTGTGTGGTGATTGTGAATCATGTCAGCAAAGAGAGCTAAACACATGACCAGTTGTTCCAGGAAGTGAGAGGAAGGAGTGTGAAAGCAAGACAGGGGAAGAACATTATAATTTCCTCCTTCAGCTGCTAAGCTATCACAGTGGAAGGAGGGCGTGAGAGGATGAGGACGATGGAGCGGTGAGGGAGGATAGGACAGAGGACTACAGTGATACGGGTTAATTAGACCAAATGAAAGGTTTTGTTGAGAAAATTTCCTGGCTCACAATTACTAGCTCAAAATTTGAGTATATTTTTACCCCAAACATTTTTTTCATAGTATTTCTGTATTTTAGCTTCTCAGAAACATGTTATTCCATCTTTCATGTAAAAGGTTCATATCTATGTGCTTCTTTAACTTGTTGAAACTCCGATGTAGGTACAGTCCGGGATGAGGAGACAAAGAGGCAGACAAAAACTGAGACATGTCAATCAAAATGCTGAAAAGTGCTGAAACAGCAGGATAAACATGAACCATAAAACAGCTTACAGACACGGATGAATGTGCACAGCAAACAGAAAACCCAGCAAAGGAAAGACGAGAATCTGACAATGGACTGACGAGACGAATGAGCCGGAGGTATAAGCGATGGATAGGAAGCAGGTGACTGGTGCAGGAACTTAGACAGACTAAGATAAAACCAGAACTACGAGCAGAAGTAAACCCCACAGATCTTACAGATGAAGCAGTTCATCACACCAAATGTTTCTGTGTGGAAGTTTGTGGTAAAACAACAATTGTTCTGGTCATTTCTCATTATTTCAGCTATGTCTGAAGATCTGAGTTAAAGTACTATACTATACTATACTATACTATACTATACTATACTATACTATACAGTCATTTGGCAGACACTTTTATCCAAAGTGAGTTACATATGATAAGCAGACATTTTAACCGCTATTAACCTAACATGCATGTCTTGTGGGTGGGAGGAAGCCAGAGTACCCATTGGGAGAACATGCAAACTCCACAGATAGGCCACTGGACAACCCTCCCCAGCCTGGGCTCAAACCTGCGACATTCTTGCTGTGAGGCCACAGCGCTAACCACTGCTCCACCATGCTGCCAAGTAACCATTATAATACAAATACTTTACAGGGCAAAAGACATTTCAATTTCTTAATATATCTTGATATATGTTATTCCTGTTAAAATGGAGTTTTCCTTCCCACTGTCGCCTCATGCTCAGGCTGGGAGATCTTTTGGTTTCCCTTAGCTAGGCTGTTGATTATGAATGGGCTCTGTGCACAGCTCCACTACTTCCTGAATTTAGGCAGCACATTTGTTTCCTGTCTTTCATTACTG
>JBAMHV010000021.1:10458108-10471819 GCA_037177535.1 Pseudomugil gertrudae | reverse complement strand
TACCTTACCTTACCTTACCTTACCTTACCTTACCTTACCTTACCTTACCTTACCTTACCTTACCTTACCTTACCTTAGCCTATAGATGGCAAATCTAACCAAACTATGGACTATAAACATATCAATTCTAGTAATTTTCACAAGAAAACATTCATTAATTGAGTTGTGCCCCTATCAAGCCTTACACATGGCGACCACAGAATGACAGCTGCACCATATGCTAAATAGTGGTACTAAACTTGTCCTCTAACCCTCAGAACAGCCACAAGCAAGGTGCCTATGGTCTGTGTGCACATGTGCTTGCACGCATGCATGCTTCCACACTGTGTAAAAACTACTAAGTTAATATTAACAGAGGGTTTTACACTTTGCCTCATCTGTGCTGATTCGTGAAGCTGCAGCACATCACAGGATTTCACACCTCACAGATGTAAATTTCAGCTCACTGAGATATTGGACATTCTGCCAGGTTTCTTACTGGACACTCAATGATGTAAGTGTTGTTTTATGATTTGAATATCCATCATTTAGAGCGCTGTACTTAATTCAACTGTGTTTCTGTTTTCTTCTTCACTTAGTCATTTCTAATGTTTCTATCTTTTTTAAGTTAAGAGACAGTTGGGGGTAGGGTTGGGGTGGGATGGGTATGGGCCTGTCTGTCTTTGTATGTCCACTTTTTGTAATTCATTGTTATGTTTGTTTCATTTTCTTTTAATTGATTTTATCATGTAAAGCACTTTGTGTTGCCAAAGCATGAAAAGCGCTTTATAAATAAAGTTTGATTTGATTCTAAGTATTGGTTTGCCAGTAAGGACTGAGAAGAGAGAGACTGAACAGTTCAGAGGAGCCACACTGGGATTATAAACCTCATTGGAGGAAAAGGAGACATGTTGTTCTGTAGCATACAGTGCTTTCATTCAGCATTTTTATTAGGATATTTACCTCCATCAAGGCAGAGGTAATGTTTTCAGTAACGTTGGTTTGTTTGTAACAAACTAACAGCACGACTCAAAGTTTCTGACGGACTTTGATGAAATATTCAGGAAATAAATGGAATAAGGACCAAGTGAATGGATTTCAGGGGTGATCCAGATCAGCAGATCAGGTTCACTGTAGAGAGATCGTGATCATTTTGGCATCAGGCTTTCTGACTCAAAAATAATCCCCACAATTATTGGCAAAAAATGAGAACTGCTTGCCAAAGGTCGGCACTCTGAATGCTTCTAGTTGTATAATGTGATGACACACAGCTGTTTCTGTTTACTATGGAAACTCCAATGCTGGTTGTTTTTATAAATAAAACAATAGTTTTTTTGTGTTAATTGGGTTAATGTGATATTGGTTAAGTTGCAGGAAACAAATCATTAAATGAGTAATACAGAGAATCATTTGGGACCAGATAAGACCAGAAACCTTTTCATGCCAGTCATAATTAAAACAATGGTTTTCTGGTATTTGATGGACAAAAACTGAGGTCATTTGAGAAGTTGACAAAAAAGGGAAAAAAACAATCATATGATAATTTTTTTCTTTTTATCTTTTGCGTTTTTCATTGACAACAATATTGTTAAATATTTGGACTATTTAGAACACATAAACAGAATAAAGAACACATAACCAGATGGTTTCATGCTTAATCAAACATACAGACGGAGCACATTTCGTTCATACAGTTGGCCTGAAGTGAAATATTTTATTTATACTTTGAGACTGGTTCAACCGAGCAGCCTGATTTATTGAAGAGGGACTCTGTTAGTCCCAATAATACATGCCTACTTGGCTTTTGTTGGCTACTACATCAATTCCCCTGGTAATACAAGAGTGAGTTAGTCCTTCATGATTCGCTTCTGTCTTTGAATTGTGTATTTTCTCTGGTTTGTTTTCAGCTGTTTCATGATGACATCCCCTCATGAGCACTTCAGCTCTGCCAGTCAGATGCAACATTGATGCAATGTTTGTGGCAACATTCTTGAAAATCCATCCATTTTCTACCGCTTCTCCCTGAACGGGGTCGCGGGGGGGCTGGAGCCAATCCCAGCTGACATCGGGTGAAAGGCGGGTTACACCCTGGACAGGTCGCCAGTCCATCACAGGGCCCATTCTTGAAAATGAACTGTGGAAATAATACTGATAAACTGGTTTCAGTCCTGTATTCTGACCATTATCTCATGAGACATTCAGTAATGTCATGTGACACAGAATCATACAGCAAATGTGAATAAACACAAGTTTTAAATGGGTAATTTAATTTTAATACAGCCCTGGAGTACAAACACTGCAGTGTCAATGCAGGCTTATGTAGTTTGACAGGGCTAGTCATGTTTTGTCAGATTTAAATAGTTTAATCTTTTATTTATGATCTTTTTCTTTGTAGAAAAAATAATTTAAACTGAAATAATATGATTAGGGTTCAGCTGTTTCTTTTTTAAATCTCTGAAATCAACAAGTAAGTTAACCACGCTCTAAAGACGCCTGATTTTTCACAAACATATCTAATATTTGGGATGACTGAACCAGACAGACATCTGAACAGGACTCAGAAAGAATTCATGAGTATTAAAATTTCATTCACTTCAGTGTAAAACGTTTCATATTCCTGTTACTCTCTATTCAATTTAGTAATTTCCAACTGACCTTTTAAAGAAACCCTTATTGAATGTCCTCTTGAGAATCACTAAAATTTAATCTGATATATTTCTTTTATTTGTTTGTTTTCGCGATCACATGTCATCTAGATAAACGGAATAAAATATTTAGAAATCCACAATATTATTCTATTACCACGAACAGAGTTATTTGATCGGCTTCTGAGAAAAAAATTTTTTTCACAGTAACCTCATTAATAATGAATGACCACCACACAGACTTACACTGGGGTACCATCTGGAACACATAAGCTAACTTTTATCAATTTCTCATCAAGGCATAACCCAGAGCTCCGGGGAAAAAGGCCGAGGCAAAGAGAAAAGCATATCCATCCATCTACATTTTTCTCTGTTTTCCCATCACTGAAACAACTAAATACTTAACAAAAACAAAAATACTTTGAAGATATTTCCCCACAAAACCAACAAGTTGTCATTCTCAAAGAACTGGCAGGTTTATTCCAATATTTCAATTAATCACATTTAAATGTTTAAATTCCTCTTTAATTCTAAACAAAAGCTCATTCCGCTTTAAAAAGGTGAAAAAACACCTGATTCCTATAATAAAGCGGTTGATTTATTCATATTTTAAAGTGGAATTAGTTCATTGATCTATCATTTGGTCTAAATTCATAATGGCCGTGCTGCGCATGCGCGTTACATTTTTTCGCCGCGATGACGCGCATGCGCCGTCTTCTGCTTCCTGTCTTCAATCTGTTTCTTCTCCTTAGCTGCTGAAAAAGTGAAGTAGTATGCTCATGTCAAGCTAGAACTTCAAAAATATAATAAAAATTTAAGTGAAAATAATACTTATTGGGTTTTCGATGTTGTAAATAAAGGCAAGAAGTAAGAAGTGGCTTCTTTATTTCCGATATATGTACACAGATACTGGCGAACAAACGTGCTTCCCAGTAAACCTTAATTGGAAATTAATATTTTTATGTACACTCACAGAAGAATACTTTCATTTGTAATTACATAATACCGAATTAAAATCACCATGTAACTATAAATTAAAATACAGAAAGAAGCGGGAAGGACTTTGCGCTTAGACAGAAATTACATCACGGTCCTGAATTAAGTGTCAGGGCAACACCACAGTTTAAGTACGTGTCCCACTTAATGAACATAATTTATTCTGCATCACAAAGCAATCATCTTTAAAGGGCAAGCCCACTAATGAGGCAGAAACATTACAGATGCCCAAAAATAGAAACTGCAGAGAGAATTGGCCTCTAACGGCTCTTGTGAAGCTATTGTGAGTCAGAAGAGTGAGTTTTGTGTCTTGGTGACGCAGAGGTAGATGCGTGGGTGACACTCAGGAAAGGGTGGGTGGCTTGGAGCAGCAGATGCAGCTCTTGTGTTCCCCCAGACCTTTGTCATCCACTTGGTCCTTCCTTCATTCAGTTGGTTGTTGCTATGATACAATGTGGAAGATGACACTCAACGTGAGCATGCAGACAAATGCAGGAAAGCTGTTACTGATGGCCCATTCTGGGGATTTTACAAAACAACTCAAACGTCACGGCTTCAAGTCAATGTCGAGTTGATCACAGGCGTTTTTTAAGAAGTCAGCACTTTGCATATCACTGCCACAGTTAGGAGAAAATCAGTTTTAATGCTGCTCAGATGAAAAGCACGGTGAAATAAATGAATACAGTCGTGTCTTCTTTTATGTGGATTGTAATGAGGAGGACGGAGACCATTTGGGAGTTCAGTGCACTCTGATATTTCCAAAGCTGAAGGCCATTCTGACTGGAAACAGGAATATCTATGCAGAACAAAGGATGTAACTTTTAAATTGTGTTACATAGCAGTCAAGTTTAACATAATAAATCAATTTTATAAACATATTTGCACTAATATATTATAATATATTAAAATAGGATCGTGTTTTTGAGAAGTGGTAAGTATACTGTTGGTTTTTTTTAAAGAAATGCTTTAAAAAAGCATTCATCAGCCTAAATGTTGATAAAAAAAGAGGCTTATTTAAATGCAAATGATAAACCAGCATCACTTTTTTGTGGTCTTTTTTTGTGGTGGCTTCATAAAACCTTTTGTCATTTCGCGGTCTTCTATTATTATTTTACCTCTGTGGTTATCTTGATTTGAAGTAATTTCGTGTCTATTTTCAGAGGTTTTGTGTGTCATTTTGATACATTTGTAATCCTTTTGTGCCTCTGAGGTGAGTTATGTTTACGTCAATCTGAATTATTTTTATTTCTAATGCTGTTTTCTGTCCCTTTACCATCAATGTTTCCTTTGTTGTAGACATTAAGCATCTATTTAGAATTATTTTAATTCACTGTTTCATATATTTTGTGTATATTTGTGTGTCTTAAGAGTTTAATTATCATTCATCATTAGATTGTTCTCTCCTTTATAGTCGCATGAACATGTCAGAACATCCTGGACTGTACAGGATTTATTTAACCCTTCAATGGTTCAGTGTCTGTATGATTTACTGTAAGATCTGTTTCCAATTCCATTTTGACTCTATGTATCATATTTGATACATTTTCTGAGGCATTTTGCATCACTTTATGGTAAAAACTTTGCTCAAAATCCTTTTGAATACTATCTGACACTTATCTTCTGCCTCCTAAGTTTGTTAAAGGAGCATATAAAGACAACCCTGCTTAACGAGCTTCCAGTAATGTAAGAAGTCGTTGACAGGGAGCTCCGTGGTGAACAGTCAGGGTAATGGATGCTCAACCTGTGGAAGTGTTTGCTCCTTCAGTGATGCTCATCTCAGAGCTTGAGCTTGGCTGGAGACTTTGTTCCGTGTGGTGGGATGAGAGGATTACTGAGAAACACATCTCCAAATAAAAGGAAACGATTTTGTTTATGTCAAAACTAAAGTTACGACACGTTTGGATTTTTAAAAGTGAACCTTAAAGAGGAGGAAGGTGGTGGCAAAGCTTTTAGGTACAACATAATACTCATGTTGGATCACAGTTTCATCCCTTCTAACAGCTCTGAGGAACTTCCAGCATGTATTCAGGAGTGTCTTAGCCTGCTTTGGAATTTTTGGAATGAGTCATAGTGATGAAAATGTGTCAATGTCACTTTGAGAGCCAGTATGCCTGTATTTATAGGTTTAACAAAGCCTCATTTTGACACAGAGCCCCATTAATTGAGCCCTCTACAGACACCTCCCTGCATCTAAAATAGGTAGGAAGTCCATCGTGGAGGTGAAGAGGGACAAAGTAGGCCAAGGACTCGCAGAGAAAATAGACCGCAAATCACAGAGGGGGTGAGCAGATCATCCAGGGAAAGAACAGGAAATGAGAAAGAATGTGGGTTAACAATAATCCTGGAAATTACAAGCGTGTGGATGTTCCATGGAGTAATCGAGTAAAGAGGTAGTGCATGTGAGAAAACACAATATGATGACACAAACTTAAGCCTCCTATTTTTTATTATCAATTTCCAGGTTTAAAAGGTGTCTGTGAAAAACAAATGTGTATTTACATAGACATGGATGAAATGACTCACCAGCATCCATCCATCCATCCGCTACACACCATTTCCTGTCCAGGGTCACATCTCTGCTGGCATTGGATGAGAATTGGTTCACATCGAGGACATGTCAGCCCACCATCAAAGTACAAAACGCAAAGTGACAGACGACCACAGACCCTCACACTCAGTTTATTCTGAATTATTAGTGAACACTGACAGCCATGTCTTTGTGGAACGAAGCCCATAAAAATGTAGGGTGCTGTCACATGTTTACTAAAAATGAGGCAACGCTGTTTAACACAAGCTGATAATTGTTTTTATTTTATTTTTCCAAGAATTTCATCCATATTTCTAATCTAAGCAGCATGTTTTCATCTAATTGTCAAAAGAGCATCATGTCCTCTATTCATCACACTTCACTTGTCTCTCTGCTCGTTACTTGCGTTTGGTAAATACTTTAATATAGATCAGAGGTAGTACTGTAAATGTATGTGTGTTATAAGTGCAGTATCTGGAACTTTTCAATGGAAATGATTTTATCTGGGTGGCAGATTACGCTCACATACATTAATAATGATGCCCTCATATGCACAAACTCCTCCCAGTACTATTATGGATGCCGGCTTGCAAACTGTGCAAAGACAAAACACAAGGTGGTCTGTCCCCTCTTCAGGGAGGATGCAGTGATAATACTGATGAATCTCTCCCCATCTTTACCTCTTAAAGCTAGATTTGGGATGCCATTTTTAATAAAACTGAACTAAACTGAAAAGTAAACTAGTATGTTGCAAAAATATAAGCAGCTTTCTATGGTCATTGTATCAGATTACAGTCCTCCATCTGTCCCAGCAAAGCTGGAGAAGCTTCTAAATGAACACGTGATTAGCCGTGCTCTACAGTTTGGGCAGTGTTTTCCAACATAATGAGCAGTTTTTGCAACCTTGCTATTCGCACAACCAGCTTGAGTGGCTTTAAAGCAGTCCCCACCACGAGGCCAGCCCTCTTTATGTTTATCAGTGTGACTTAAACAGAGCTGCTTCTACAGATGACTGACATGCATGCACTTTCCACTACGTAATAATACAAGCTATGCAGCATTTGCTGCAAACATTAGAAGAACCTAACCCGTCAGCAGTAAGTGTGAATGTAAGTACATCTTTGTCCCATCTCCAACCCCTTTAAATCCAATTCATGGAACAAATTTAGCATGAGAAGGCCTTTCAAAAGGAAACAGAGGAATACAGAGATGATAATAAATGACTTCTTTCTACACAAAGCTCTGCAAGTTATTAGAGTTTAATCCCTTTGTTTGGCGACACTGCCCCCACATGGTTACCTACATCACTGCATGCAGAAAGAATGAGTCAGAATTTCAAAACATCTGCACAATCTTTATGTACAAGTTCTTGCATGAAAGGAAAAACACATACACATGGTTCTGGAACACTCGATGCTACACAGAAGTACAATGATAACATGCACTCAAACTATAAGTAAAAATCCAAAACAAATATAGCAACGTCCCATTTCTCACTGTGGGTGTTACAGGTAGTTTTCCCATCTCAAGTACACAGTAACAGCCAATATCTTTGCACTTACATAAAGTATTTGCAGTTCATCACTACATCAAATGAGGAAATTAGTGGTTGAGTATTACAGCTTGCAGGCAAGGGGAGAAAAAAACAACTATGCTGCTTAAAACAGACATAAACATGTTCATTTAAGCATCTTCCACACAGCATAAGCATAAGGTGGCACAAGTGGAAACATTTTGTTAGATTTGTTCAAATCATTCGGGCATATCCCACATACACAGATCCAAATTGTGAACGTTTGTAAAGCTTAATAAAGTTTAAGACGGAGGGCACGTTCCAGGCAGGCAATGAGGCGGGCTGATTAAAACCCATGGCACTTGGAACTAAAGAGGGAGAAATGAGGCTTTGAGCAGGAAATAGATCTGTGGGAAGGCATCTGGGAGAATAATCAATAATCCCGATTCCCACAAAAAGATTACAAAATATTTTACACACGGAATGAAGACCTTTTACACACGATGAATTTGCACAATGATGACATCCGAGTGGCTTTTCACACAGGAAAATGGGTTTTAAAAGACGCTCATTTCTGAACTGAAAACAAGAATGGATGAGAATTTACTTCATTTCCTAACAAAGCCCAAAGTCACTCTATATTATTAATTACCAGAGTTTTAGTTGGGTTTCACTGATAAATGTAAATCACAATAAAAGGGTACAGGCGGAGGAGGTGCAGGATTCTGTGCATGTTTTTTTAACTCAGTTCTGAAACAAATATAAAAAGCAAAGTTGTCTTCCTCATAAATACCATGATAAGCTACCATCCATCTCTGCGTGTATATAGCTGTTTCACCTGCACATAAAATATGATCAAGTATGCTGAGAAGACCTGTTATTGATGGGAAATAAATCTGTGAAAAATAAAAACATCTGAGTGGAAAACCTGCTTCTTTAAAAGGAAAGCACACCGAGCTTCGTGGTATCGTTTGACATCAGCCTTCCTCTAAAACATTGTAGATGTTTATGAAGATGAAGTAAAACTTGTCTTAATTGGAAATGAGTCTATCGAGTCCTTAAAATACACTGAATGTAAGATGCAACACAATGTTTTAACTGTTTATTAAAACATTTTTCATGAGTGAACCAGCACTGTGGATTTTTGTTGTCTGCAGGAAGGAAGTTTGGTTCCAAACCTTGCAGATTACTATTGAATTCGGTTTGAGGGGCAAGGTTGTGGATCCATGAGTACATATTCCAAAAGGCATAGACCTAAAAGTCAGGATAAAGACTGAAATTAGCAAATCAAACCAAAACTAAAAACCCTAAAAAAGAAATAAACAAAATACTTTAAAAAAAAAAAGTAGCTGGAAACTTTCTCCTGACTTACACGGAGCAGCAGGAGATTATTGTGTAGATTAACAACCTGGCTACTTCCTTTTTACAGCAGCATCTTCTTCTTTAAGCACAAACTTTTTCCTCAGAGCTTCTGAAATCAGAGTGGCCGAGTCCTCCTCTCTGAGGGACGTGCAGCCTCTGTTGTACCTAAAACAACACAAACGCTCATTCTGTGAAACAGCGAGTGAATCGGTTACAATCATGACACCATCTTCTCTCACCTGTCTTTGCTCATCTTCATTCTGTTCATGTCCTTTAGGATGTCTGTGACGTCAGCAAAACTGGTGGACTTGGACAAGGAAACCGTGTCCTCCTCTGCCTCTCTGAAGTCCATGCTGGGCCTGTCGAGATCGAAGGTTGCAGACGCCGTCATGGAAACGGGCGGCAGCGGGTCGGGAACCAGCTCCGACACCACAGAGACGACATCTTTCTCGTCTTCCTCTTCCACTTCTTCCTCCTCTTCCTCCTCTGTGACGTCACTGATGACAAAGGAAGCGGGAGTGGCGGTGACCGGCTGGTAGGGCGCGGTTTCGAAGGGCGCCATGGAAAAGCTCATGCTTGTGTCGTCTGGTGAGAGCAGGTCAGGGGTCAGGGGGTTGGAGCCTGGGTAGAAAACATGGGAAGTGGGTCAGTCTGTTTTAGGGTTTTTCTGTAACACCTGCAAATCAGAGCCAATTCCTGCTGTTCTAAACTAAGTTAAGATTAAATCAGCGCATAATAAACACAACTGCTGTTTTCTGAAGCTTTGTTCTAAGCATAACTTTTATGTGAGGTGTTTTGTAACAGTCTGGAGCCTTAATTATTCACAAATCCAAGTAAATCTAATTTTCTCTGAACAAAATTTGATTATTTAATGAAACAACAAATTATTACTAATAAGAGTCGCATGATACTCAATTTTACATTAACAAATGCAACATGATGCCCTGACTGCGGGTGAATACAATCCTAAGTCGTCTTTTTATTAAATCCAAAACCATTTTTAGATTTAAAATAAAATAATTAGTAAATTAAGTAGAAATGCACAACTTTGAATGTATGACTTTTTCTTTTGTCTTCTTTGAACCAGTCAGCAGGTGACCGGCTGGTACAAAGCGGCACAGATAATCTCCAGTCACTGACCTAAAACAGATGCCAAGACATCTTAGCACAAAAGAGCTTTATGAGAATGTGGGCAGGTGACTTGGCAGCAGGAAATGAGTCACATAAAGCTGGTAACTTTGTGTTACAAGCACATGTATGCATGTTCAACAGGACAATCTTAAATCTTACATGTCTCTAAAGGAGTTTATGTCCTGCTGAATCAATTAAAACTGATTCATTGTGCAGCTGCAATGTTCCTGTTTTGTGTATTTACACGATGGCATGTCTGGCTGAGCCACCCACCGGAATCATTTGAAACAATCTTGGCGATCTGAGCTCGGAGCCTGCTGAGCTCATCCTGCAGGGCTGTGGTGCGGTTCAGTGCAGTCACGCCGGGCTTCTTCAGCCCTTCCATGCGTTTGCCCTCACGCCGGAAGTTGGGCACAGATGAATTTCTGTGAAGCACCAAGAGTGGCGTGGGCCGCCATTCGTGCTTCAGAGGACGAGAGTCACTCCTGAAAACGGTTTAAAAAATGAGCATCACCAAACAGAAATTTCTATAAAAGGTGATCCAGCTCGTCTTTCCCTCTCCTTTTTCTCCCTGGTGACATTTTATTTTTACTTTTGACTTATCAAATGTCCAAGTACTGAGCTATGCTTGATTATTTAGATGCAGCCAAACTATTTTACGCATTTCAATGTGAAATCTCATCCCAATAAATCCTCCCACAAAAACTACTGGAAGCTCAACTTTCTGACGTCACAGAATTTTGTTGCACATCAAGCACCAAACAAGATGGATGATGCAAGTAAGACTAAATGTTGTTAAAAAGAGGGACTTCTTACGTTTGTCTCATTGACTGCAGACTTACCTCACTCTGGCATACGTCTCCTCCTCATCTGCAACAATCCAGGCTATGTCTGCTAAGGTGGGGACAATAGGGCCGTCCATAGGGCGAAGAGGAGGCAAGCCGGGCAGTTCCTAATGTATAAAGACACAAGTTATTGTTGAGTCTGGTTGTAAAGTGAAAATGATTACCAGTTTATTGAAACAAAGAAGATAGTACAAAGTAAAGAAATTGCATTTCCTGAGAGTCTGTTCAGAGATCCATCAGGCAGAGCTCTGGAGAGAGTCTGACCATGGACGTACAAGCTGAAGCTTATATAGGTTTGTTCCTACGTCATCCCAGAATCATGCAGTTTCTCAGGGTGAAACAAAGATATTGCTGTGGAGCCTAGTAAAGTCTGGCGCCCGATGAAAATGTAGACAGGCCCTCACAGGAGTCAGATTTGTTATCAGGTATTTAGTGAAGGGCAATCAGGAGAATATGCAGCTCCATCAAGGACTTAACACAGAGTTGCTGATTCAAATACTAACTTAGTGACATTATGCTTGAACATGTCAAAGGATTAAACTCACATATTAAACTAATTAATATGAGAAGCATGCATATGAAATTGCCATAACATTATGTAAAGCTAATTTAGAAATATCATGTAAGCCTGTCAAGATAAAACATTAACATAAGATGTTCTATGTACCTGAAAGCATGCCCTTTGTGGAGGTTTAAGTGGAAGAGTTGAACCTATTCTTCTAACAACACTGCGGGTTGATCCATGGGGCTTATTCTGCCAGATAGGTATAACTTCCTGTAAAAGATTCAAAAGCACCATGAGGCTTTCTTCACAACATGCAAAAGTTATGCAAACATTTCTATAGATGCAAGTAGAAGGTAGAGTCAAACAAATAATAACAAAACAGTTTAAATCCATTAAACTGCTCAAATGCAGACTTACGGTTTCTGTTTCCATGATGACTGTGGCTCAGTTTCATTCGTTTAGAAGATGCACACCAGTGCTTGGAGCATCTGAAGACAGAGCAGATCAGCTAACAGATGTCATGTTACTGTGACAGCCAGTTCCTAGGATTGAAATGAGTAATTAGTCAGGGCACCTGTTCAACAAGATAAGCACTTTGACGTATTGTTCACTACAAAACAAGAGCTATTGTGAACGTGTAAGCTAGTTTAATTGACTTTTCTAGTCTTCTGATCTCCCTACATTTCTAATATGTAGCTGGCATCAGTTTTGAAATGCAAAATAAAAAGATCAAAATTATTTCATTAGCTTATTAAAGAAATATGTACTTATTCGAGCTTAACTTCATTGCTGTAATTCGTGTTTTCTACAGATCATATTATTGCACATGGGTTACATCCACTCAAAATGAGTTACCATCAGGTTGAAATAAGATACATTTGTATTTTCCTAATTATTGTGCAGACATTAAATTGACTTTTTTCGCTTCACAAATCACATCATTAATGCATTGAAGTTTTCTGCTCTTGCAGCTACTTATAACAATCTTAACATGCGAATACCACTAGCAGGTTGAATAAAAAAGCTTGCGCTCTTATTTTGTTCAACCATTAAGACAAAAATCAGCACATCAAGAGGAGTTTCCAGTAAGATGGCTAAGCTAGCTGAGTCGGATCCCCTGATTTTATTCAAGCTAGCGGTGCATTCTGCTTTGGCTATCGTTTAATAGTGATAGCAGATGATGATGCATTTCAGAAATACAATTAATGCACTGGGTTTACAAAAGCTTTGCAAGATTTATCAACAGCCGGCAGCTAACTTAGCAACGGGTTTCTAACAAACGGGAACCGTCACATAGCTTGACAATGGTCCCCCGGGTTGACCTACAACTATTTATTTAATCGACACTTATCTGTGTGTTTTACTAGTCTTCAACAATTTCACTAAAAGCTACAATGGGCTAACTTACGAGAGAAAAGAGCTGAACTGTGGAAAGTTAACACATAACAGGCTTAGGGAACACGGCACTTCTCCTCTTCGTCTTTCACACTGTTGTCGTTCATCAGGCCGGAAACCTGCGTCTCACTGTCCTGCATTCTGATTGGCTGGAATATCACATGTTCCCTTTACCCATTTTATACAGCGCGAGAGCGCCCCCTGTAGAGTAAAGCGAGCATTGCTGCGTGAAGTTTTAGCTCAACAGAAATAACTAGTAATCAAAATAAATATTTTATGTTTAAAAGATTTCCAAATCTGTGATCTTAGTTACTTGTGTGATTTACTGTTACATTTTTAGATAATGATCATTCTAAACAACCTGCAAACACCAGCACTGTCTCAAATGCTTAAAATGTCTATTCTTATGCTTATTTATTAAATAAATACTTATTTATTTATTTATGGAAACATTTTTAGAAACTTAATTGAGAAACTTTCTACAATACCACCATCATAGCAGAAGTAGGCTAAAATTACAGTACTGTCTTGGGTACTCTTTAAATTCTTTGTATATTAAATTCACTTCAATGTATTTATTTTTTTGTATAGCACCACTTCACAACAATGTCATCTCAGGGTGCTTCACAGAAATCAATTTGAGCCAATTCATGACAAATAGTCAAGCTAAGGGAAACCCAAAGATTGATTCAAATTGGAAATGCTTGTAGATATTTATTAAACCATTGGCAAACATATATGGAAGCAATAGTGTAAACTAATTCAAATGAAAATGCAGTACTGGAACTCCTTTTTCTTATTCTGAACACTCCA
>JBAMHV010000021.1:10415471-10451654 GCA_037177535.1 Pseudomugil gertrudae | reverse complement strand
ACAGAGTCCAGCGGGCAGCCCAGGACAGAGCTGGCCCTCCTGACCAGCTTGTTCAGTCTCTTCCTGTCCCGGTCAGTCCTGCTCGCTCCCCAGCAGACAACGGCGTAATAAACAAAAAATCAGGATTAAATTGGAATTTAACAATACCTTAATTATGATAAAGTTCTGTAACTATTCTGTTTCAGTCACTAAACTGGAGTAAGGCACACACTAAATCTCTCTTTAAATAAATACAGCTTTTGTCTGTCAGCTTTTCTTTAAATTGCGTAAAGATTTTAAAGCACAATGTGCCCGTCTAGATTAAAAGAGCAGGTTGCTTTTTATTTAAATATCTAATGAAGTTTAGAAATAAAATGAGGATTTGATATTTCAGTTGTTTTTGTGATTTGATATTAAAAATGATTGTATTAAATCAGCATCTGGCTTTGTCTCAGGTTATTAGCAGCTCTAAAATCAAATAAAATTAAACAAGTGATTTACCTAAGCCCTTTAAAAAGGTTTAGTGTTATTTGCAGGATTAAAATGCATTTAAGTTTTAATTTTACCGAGACACAGCTTGTCTAGAGGACGAACTATATTATCTATTCCTAAATAAATAATTATGTTACTTAAAAGTAAAGAAAATCTTTGGAGCGCTGGTGTGTGATGAGATATTTTGGGTGGAAAAAAATCTCAAGATTATCTTGTTTTTATGTTTTGTCATTACAGGGTGTCCCTGGGGACACTGTGTTCAGCGTTTCTTCTACGTTTAATAGTAACAGTACACCATCACTGGAGGAAAGGAAAATGGGACACCCACCCTTCCAAACCTCCACACAACACAACTTATCTGCTGCTTCTGTACCCAGAGAGGTAAGAGTTAACTCCTGCACATAAGTGCATGCTTTTTGTTGAAATGTATGGTAATAACAAGGTGATATTGATTTGGAATGCAAAACAAGACTTACCACAAGATTAAGCAGGAAGTACATTGCTCCACCTCTATTCATGCATCAGTACCTCATAAACATGTAACTTGTGACAAAAATCCCACTGACAAGGATTTTTTTTTATGTATTAAATTCTAGAAGTGCATTTTAAACTACATGCCCGACCTCACATGTACAACCCTCATATATGGTCAGCTGCTTGATGTGACTATAAACACAGAGAGGAGGAGCAGTGTCCTGGTGAAAGAGGAAGTGGTCACTGTCGTCTCTAGGTTACGCGGTATGTCCATGTCAGTGTCAGAGCTAATCTTATCATGGCTTCTATTTTGAAGCAGCTGCTCTTAAAGGGAAAAAACACAGCCACCGGCGATGGATCAACCCAGCTAGAACTGGACTCAAACCCTGATTTCAAAGAGAAGCGGGAAGCGGATGCAGATCAGGACTGTTCTGACACACATGCTGCTCAGCCTCAGTCCCCCTCACCGGAGGCAGAATATGACAAGCTGCTGGTAAGTGGGAAAACAACAGTATTTCCAGCATGTTCTGCTGTAAGATATTCTCACTTTGTGCCATAATGAAGCTTAAATATGTCTTCTACTCAGAACCCACAAAGAAAATAATTTTTTATTCCAGCACTGGACTTACCAGCTACTGTCTACACTAAGATCAATGATTTAGAGTCAGGAAGATTGTAAATCAAAGCTAATTAAATGCATTGATTATAAAGCCAGTCTGAATCATTTTAAAGTGTGTCTTTGTGAAAAGAACACGAGCTGAAGTATCATTTATTTCCCCTCCCAGCTAAATGCCTGATGCACACAGAACACGAGGAATCAAAGAATAACAGCGTGCTCTGAGGCTGTGGTTTCCTCCTTTCACGTTACTGAGATTTATTAGTCATCAGGATGAGCAGAGGTCAAATTTAGGTGTGAAAAGCCGGAAAAACCTCACATGGTAACTATGTGGAGGGTTTCTTCACTGATAGATGAAAGTTTAGGTTTAATAATAAACAAAGAAAAATGGGAAGATGATGTTCAGGTTCAAGAAGCCTGAGTTTGATGTTCTGTCAGGATTTAAAACATTAAAAATCTGGACATGAAATGAACCAGGGTTCATGTAGAACCCGATGCCTTATAAGCAGGAAGTGTTCACATTAAGAGTCTTACCATAGAAAGTGTTACGGTGTGATAATAATTCTAGTTGTGCAAAACTCTGATTTAAGTCTCTTTTATCATGTTTTGAAACAGGAGGATAAAAAAACACATCATCTCATCTAAATCTGCATATATTTGCTCGCAAACTTGCTTTATATTTCTTTGAATTGCATGATATGTATAGGAAAATGATAGTTTTGGAAATGTAATGGAAGATCATGAGTTATCCGTAATGATCCCATACAGGTCAAAAAGCAACATTTTAAAATGAATTATAATATAAATAAAGAATTTTTGCTGAACAACTTTACTGAGGCTAATTGTCTCATGGTAATGTAAAGCAGCATGCGGTGCTTTGTGTGAATGTGAGGCTGTGTTGGCTGCAGGTAGAAGTAAGTTATGTAACAAAACAGACAAATAAGTTCAGTTTAACCTTAATTTGATTTTTTTTCTCTCTTTTAACAAAAGAGGTTGTCTTTAACAAGTTTTATTTACATTTATTGCTGTGTTTCACGTACATATAGAGTAAATCTCCTTCCTAACTTTTATTTCCGACCTTCCCGGTAACAGGATGTGGAGGCGGTGCCGCTGCCTGACGGGCAGCTGTGCTTATTAGCTCTGCCATCAGAGTGCTGTGAGGGGGAACAACCAGAGACTTACCTCAAACTCTTCTGCCGCTACATCACTGACCGGAAGGTGGGGAGGAGAAACTCTGCTCTGATCTCAGCTTGTACATTAATGAGTTCATCTCAACAGTCTGTCTGTCTGTCAGGGTGTGGTTTCAGGTATCCTGTTGGTGACTCCTAATAAAATCTTCTTTGACCCGTGTAAGACGCATCTTCTGGTGACGGAGCATGGCTGTGAGGAGTACCTTCTGTCCTACTCTATTGACAACCTGGCATCAATCTCCTTCTTCTCTGATGTATCACATGTTCACTTCAACCCCTCCCAGCAGAGGTCAGCAGTGATTCAGAGTCAAACACACCCGACTTGCATTAAAAGCTAACACAACCACTTTTCTTTTACTTAAGGAGAAAAGGAAAGAATATTTTTCAGAAACTGAAAAAAGCCAAAAGCCGTGCAGGTGGTCTCCCCGAGCATAAGGAAGAGTCTGTTCCAGCTCCGGTGTCTGCTGCTCCATCAGATTTACCCAGCCTGGCTGTAAGTCTGACCAAAGAGCTTTCTGAGGATGAGGAGTCAGAGAGCAGGGACATGGCGGAGGCTGAGCGGGTTCTGGATAGCAGCCCTCTGGGGGGGCCGTCAGAGGAGTCTGTCGGCAGTCTGGCTGTACTGAGCAGCGCTGCTACCTTCTGTTGTGGTGGTCAAGATGCAACGAATAAGTTAAAGACAGAGCTTGCAGACACAGGGACGTCCTCTGTGAAGAGTCAGAATGAAGGTCAGGATTACATCCTCCTAAATCATGTGTTATTTTCTTATTTAAATTCTATTTACTGTAAGTCTGCTTTACTTTTTAGTGCCTCGGAGGCCATCAGCAGGTAGTCTCGGGGGTGTAAAGTTTGTGCGGCTGCGGGTTCAGCCTTCTGCAGGAAAGAGGAAAGATGCTGGAGGTCTCCAGCTGGGCTTAGCCAAAACTCTACCCAGAAGGGATGCCTGGCTGATCCTGCCACAGGAAAGGTAATTAAAGACAAGAAAATGCCATTTTCAGTAGCCACTGCAGTCTCAAAAATATTCAACCTCTGAGTAGAATCCCCATGAACACCCATGTGAATCAGGTGTGGTCTCATACACGACAACCAATTAAGGCAGGGGTGTCAAGATCCAGTCCTCGGGGGGCCAGAATCCAGCACGTTTTGCTGTTTACCTGCACTAACACACCTTATGCAAATCAAATAGATCCAACAGCTTCTTGTCAACTTTATAAGTAATTTATATCAGCTGTGTCGGAGCATGGAGACAACAAAAACCTGCTGGATACCAGACCTCCAGGACCTGAGTTTGACACCCCTGAATTAAGGTTTGCATCCGATGTGCTTGAGATGGAACACCTCAGCTACCTGCATTGCTTACTGTGACGTTAGATTGTATGCTAGAGATGGCTAAGTCAAGTTCAAAACATTCACAGGAGCGATCGTTGATTTGTATTAACAAATAAAAATCATACCAAAAAAAAAATGGCCACAGCATTGAATGCTATTAGACAGTTGGAAGCATAGTTTGCATTTTCAAGTACAAGGGACAGTGGCTACACCACCTGAAGGAAGCCATCAATGGGAAGGCAAGGCAACTGTGGCAGCAGGTCCAGTACACACAGTAAGGTGCACACTATGACCAAACTCCATAATCACTACTGACCCAAAAGCACATGAACAGTCAACTCCAGTTTGCCCAACTCTATGTAAAAAAAAAACAAATGAAACAAAACTGGAGCTTTTCAGGCGTGTGGATGAGTGGTAGGTCTGGAGGATGAAGAATGAAGCCTATGCTGAAAAGACACCTTGCCTAGAGTGAAGCATGGCAGTGGATCAGTGATGATCTGGAGCTGCTTTGCTTTCTCTGACATTAGCAAGATGGATTCAGTTCAAGTATCAGGAAATCCTGGAAGAAAATGGGATCTGTATCTCTGAGGACGCAGACGCCTCCAACAGGACAATAATGTTATACACACCTCAAAGTCTACCAAAGCTTTGTTTCAAAAGAAGTCATGGAAGATGCTAGTGGTCTTGGTAGTTGCCTGACTTGAATACCATTGAAAATCATTGATAGTATTTTAAAAAGGCAGTTGTAGCACGCAAACCTGAGAATACTAGTGAACCTTTGCCCATGAGGTATGGGAGGTATGGCTTCTACAGGAATGCTGCCAGAAGCTGATGTCTAGCTATGCATCACATAAAATAATAATCAGCAATACAAATCTCTGTTCTGGCTCCTCAAGATAATAAAGTAATTATTTTAGGCACCTGATCCCACAGATACAAAGAAGCTGCTGTTTTTAGTAGCTGTTGTATTAAATAAAACTCTGCTGATATTCCACAGAAAAATGTTAGTGTCAGTTCTCTGAGCCTTAGCTATGCACTCGGTTTTTATGTTTACGCATCTTCTGACCATGGATCTAAACAATGAACAGTCTTGATTGACAAGAAGCATTGAAATACTATGTTCATGTGTAACTTTGAGGTCCTAATACTTGAGTTTTATGTGGATATGTTGTCCCTGTACTGCTGTGGGGATATTTTGATAGCATGGTTTGGGCTTTTTTTGTGTACCAGGGTGATGAAACATTTCCATCCTGGTGAATGTTTTTATTTTCTATAAAGGCAATATAATCCAATAGATATGGGGAATCACTGAATGGTGTGAGCATGAAAATGATGTGAATAATGTGGAGTTTAAGACAGACTTGTGACTTGTGTACGAATACTAAAGCAGTATGAACGATGAGCCAGCAATGAGGCAGTATAACACGTGTGTGGTGTTGGATCTGTAATTCTTTATGTCATATTTGTGGCCAGTTTCAAGAAAAACGCTTCACATTTAAATGTAATAATGTGGCATTGCTGCTTCTGGTTAAGTAAATGATCACCGTACTCTCCTCCACCAGCATTTAAAGATTCATCCCTGTAACTGAGTGACTCTTTAACTTGGTGACTCTCCCCAAACTTAGGGCCAGTTTGGTTTTTTCTTTTTATTTGAGGTTAAAGAAGCTCCAGAAATTACTTTCCGAGTGCAGCTGAGGAAAACATCCCATCAAAATATGCCTGTGTAAAAGAAGGCCTGAGAAAATAAGCCACGGTAACAAAAGCCACTCAGTGTGCTCATGGTAGTGTCTCATTTCTCAGCGTGTTGATGCAACTGTCGCTGTTGTTTGTCAATTCAACAATCCTGAGTGAGTCATTCTTCTCCCGCTGCAGCTCCGACGAGCTGCATGCCTACCTGAAGCGCTGCCGGCCGGACTTGTGCATACTGGAGGGAGACGAGGAGGGTGATGCAGACTGTGATGAAGAGGGGTTTGTTCTCATCGAGGACAAGGAGGAAGAAGACGAAGAGATGTTCCAGAAGCACCGCAGCTCAGTGGATGACTGGGAGGTGAGCAGGGTCATGGGATCGGACGACGACACATATGTTTGTACAAACGACAGCGTAGCAACGCAGTGTGTGTGAGAGCAAACATGAAGATCCACACACTGAAATGTTTGATGGAACTTCAGGAGTTTTCATGTGGTTTTAGATGGTGTTGATGGAGGAGAGTCGGGATAAAGCAACCCTGGTCATTGACAGGGACCCCGAGGGGCTCGGGAACATTGTGGAGATCAGCTGCATTTTGGAGGCCTCGCATGTCAAAGAGGTGAGCGACACAGTGACACAGTAAACACAATGTTTTTCTATACAGGTTTACTAACCTGTGTGCCATGTTTCATCCCATCTGGGTTTTTATTATTGAGTCTGGCTCGTTTTAAAACTGATCCATTAAAACATCAAACATGAATCTACTAGTTTTTAGTTTTTGAAGTTCACGAGAAAGGATAATGATTTTTCTCAGTCTACTCTATCAATTTTCCATCTATTTCTGCAAATTTAATAGCAAAGTGTGAATGAGAATGCAAAAATAAGTCACGTTTTAATGCCAGTGACATAAATGTACCCAGTACGACATGAGGAACAGGAACCGGTGATTACAACCAAAAGCCATGATTCAACGAAACAAATCCTAACCGCGTGCATGTGAGGCCAGTTTTAGCTGATTCCACATTGTATATGTGATAAATGATTATTATAGTATAGTTATAGTAGTTTAATTTAGACTTCATAGAGTCTAACATCATAAATGCATCCTTATTGCCTTAAAAGTAAACCATGAAATTATAAATGGGTCAAACATTAACATGCTGGTTTTGTCAACTGGTTTCTTTTTACCCCTGAAATCCTGTCTGGAAATAATTCACTGAGTGAAAAAGAGAGAAAATGCTGATACTAATTATGTTTTTTTCCCCTTATAATTCCTCCAGCTGTGCAAAGAGCTGCCCCCCCGGACGATCGGCCACACTTGGCATCTGGCTTACAGCACGACCCGACACGGCGCGAGCCTCAAAACTCTTTACAGAAAACTCTCTGCCATCGATTCTCCGGTGCTGATGGTCATAAAGGATGCACTTGATGAAGTAAGGGCCTCTGTGTGAACTGTATATGCAATCTCATTCTACCTCGCTGCGTTTTATATTTGTAACCCCCCCTCTGTGTATTTCCTTCATCAGATCTTTGGGGCCTTCCTCTCTGACCCTCTGAGACCCAGTGAGACATTTTATGGTACAGGAGAAACTTTCCTCTTCATGTTGCACCCCCGCTTTAAGGTAAACCATCCTGAGTGCGCTCCTGGAGCTATTCTAGTCTAGCTGAGGCTTTATTATTATTATGAGAGATGCAGTGGATGGGTGAGCTCTAACTGTAACCCAGCTGTGGTAACTGTTAGTGTTTCAGATGGACTGGAGAGAACTCCTTTTTCATTAAAGGAGACTTGGATTGCTTTGCTGTTGGTGGAGGCAGGTAATGACGTTTTAACTCTCGGGCATAATTTGTGATGGTTTCTTCTTCTTCCTAATCGCTGCCTTTCTCCCCAGCGGCCACTTTGGGCTGTGGGTGGACGAGAACCTGTATCTGGGCCGTAGCAGCCCGTGCTACACTTTTAACAACTGCTGCCTTGCGGAAAAGGATGACTTCCACGTTATGGAGCTGGAGGTGTGGACGTTCAGCTGAGGGACTGGACGACGTTGATGGACTGAATTTGTTGCCGAAGATTGGCTTTAATTAAGACAGCATTTATCACTGAGCAACAACACGAAGCTCCTCTGTCATTTATTGGTA
Source organism: Pseudomugil gertrudae (assembly GCA_037177535.1). Classification (NCBI taxonomy): domain Eukaryota; kingdom Metazoa; phylum Chordata; class Actinopteri; order Atheriniformes; family Pseudomugilidae; genus Pseudomugil; species Pseudomugil gertrudae. Next base: position 10,443,754 of record JBAMHV010000021.1, on the reverse strand, counting down.
GCATCCATGTAGAGTATCATGCTGTGGATTTCAGCAGCTGGAAAAGGCTGATCTGAAACCGCTCACCGTGCCAGTGGACTGCTTCTCTAATGGTCGACTCATTCCTGTGGCTTTGGCAGAAGTGGAGCTGAACTGTTATGAAACTGGATTCTTTGTGTCCTCGTTTCTGAATGAAGTTTGTTGCGAGTCTCAGACGCACTTTGCTAAATGTGAATCTGCATCCTTAATAGTTTTCATCATTAATCATGAAGGCATGATCCTATTTTATTAATGCAGTTGCACTTTCATGAAATGCTAGAGGTTCAAAACTCAGTCTTACTCAGAGAGGTCTCTGATGTGCATGTGTAGAGCCAACAGCGGCAGTTCTTTCTATAAGTGATAAGTTCTTTCTATAACAGTCTAAATTTCACTGGGTCATCATCCACCAGTATGACACATTCATGCTCAACACTTCTTAGAGCTTCTTTTATAATCAAATTCACCCTCCAGTCATGCACCGTGGCTTCTGTACACTGAAAACTGCTTCATATTCACGGGTTTCTCATGTAGCAGTAACTAATACTTCTCAAATCTGATGATCCATATACGTTGCTTACATTGTACAGTACTGTGGACTAAATAAAGTCAGCACAATGTAAAATGTGTCACACTTTATATTTAAAAAAAAAAACTCAATGTTTTTGTATTACAAAAAATGATTTAACTTGGCAATGAAAGATGGCACCAATAGATCAAAGCGAGCGTTGTTCCTGTCAGGGCTTTTAAACGGGTAAACTCATGGACACTGTATGACATGGAGAGTGCAAACTCCACTGAAACATTTGATTTAGACTTTAAAGATGAAGAAAAACGTAACACGAGAACAGATTGCACATCCACAATATCTTAATTTTCCATTCTTTCCAGCTAAAAATGCAAACTGCCGGTTTCATCAGCACACAGTAACGTTTGTCTTCATCTTTTTTCCCATATTTTCCTAAATATAAACTAAATTTGAATCAATCTATTGACTTTATCTGCATGGTGCACTTTGGTGTGGTCTTATCTTTGAAGCAGAAGCAGAAAATTGACATGTTTTAAACACCACACCGGGGAAAAAAAACAAAACTAAATTTCTTGTTTTTATTATCCAGTTTAACTGTTTTAAGTCGCAGAGTCAGAGGAAGGTGTTCCCTCCAGCAGCTTCTGCAACAACATCAGACGTCGCCCGGCTCAAAGAGCTTTCAGACGAGTTCTTCACCGACTGCAGAAGCTAAACTAGAAGCAACATCAGCAACCTCCCTGACTCTAAGCAGCAGGAATACTCGCTCAGCCATTAAACATTGCACAGGCATCACAATAGTACACTGTGTAGTGATGTCTACCATGTGAGTCAGCAGCTACAAGCAGAGTTATGTCTAAATGTGTTACTGCTCTGTGCAAGGCATTTGTAACATGTACCAATAACAATACAAAAAAAAACAGTTTGTAAAACTTCATTTTCGTTAAGAAAAGGTTTAAATAAATAGTAACAAAGAGGATGGAAGGAAAAATGTTCTCCAGATGCCTGGAGATGGGTTTGATGGGTTTTCTTATCATTACCCAGAGGAAATAGCTTCACTTCCTCTGGTGCCCTCACACACACACACACACACACGCATTACTGTGCTATGTACTCCTTTGCTTTCTCTAGCCCCTTTTTAAGGAAGCTGATGTAAGTGGATGTGGACGGGTCCTCGAACCCACTCGAAAAGCTGAAATTGGTTTCCTCCTCCTCTGGTTTCATAGATGTTTGGTCCAGGAAGTGGTTAGCATTGATGTGGTGGACCTAAAAGAGACAGATAGCAGCACTTAAAATGCTTTTTTCCAAAAAAAAAGACAACGTCTTTAGAAAAATGGTAAAGAGCACTACATGACTGTGTTGACTAATAAACAGATGTCCTACAGCGGAGAAATAATTCAGCGTTTATACCGAGTCTTTGCAGTTTTCATGGAAAAAGTTTTTAATCCTTGTTTTTTTTGTCCGCCTTATAGTTTACTGGCAGATGAGTCAGATGTTTCCTGCTGCTAATGCAGGAAACATCCCATGATCCATACGTTTAGTGAACTAAAATCCTTGTGCTGCAACGTTTCTTTGCTTTCGGACATCTTCAGATGTGGAATTTTGCAGAATTCATTGCAGAGATATTTACGATTGTTCCGTTGGGCAGCGCCACCATCATCTCCACTGGGAAGTTGTACTTTTCCAGGTGTAAGCGGGCCTTTTCACTCAGTGCAGGGTTCTCCTCATCAGCCTGATAAATAGAAAAACAGGATCTTATAAAATTGCACTTCTGTGCCTACAGGCTACTTCCTTGCTGAGCTAGCTTCTGTGAGTTTTTCTGCCTCCCTCTCCATCACACTGACCACTCACCTGCATGTCCTCCAGCTCTTTGACTAGAGACCAGCTGCTGATGAAGCTCTGGTTGAGCAGAGCCAGGACGGGCGAACTTTCCAAGACTGTCTCCCGGAGAGTTCGCCCCGAACCTACAGAGGAATGGGAAACAAATAGAGAGGAGATGCATGCACATTTTAGTAAGACTTTCAGTCCTTCTCAGAAGCGTGTTCATGTTGTCAGTCCTGACAGGGGCGTGAGCTAAGGAATTAGCTAAGGAGCTGAATTAGCTGAACACTGCTCCACATTGAAGAAGTCAGCTCATCTGTGATCTCACCTCAGCAGGACTGGTCATCCAAAGCTCCCCAGAGCAGAATTGAGTGCACCAGTTTCTGTTCTGCTGTAGCTCGCTCAAAAGCCTCTGAAAAAGGCAGGTAGGACACCTGTGTAAAGTACAGTGACAACAGCTGTTGTAAAACAACTCTGGCAACACTGACTCATTCATTCACTTACGAAAGCTTACCTTCTTAAATGGGTAGAGAGTCACCTCCAGATGACGATTAGCCTCTTGCCGACTGATCTCTGAGGTCCAGTGAATTTCTTCAAAGACAAACTGGATTGGCTCGCCACCGCTGTCCCGCCTGTCGATGACATTTCCCTCCTCATCCATGATGATGGAGGGCGTCGAGGGGCCAGTGGACACTAGCTCCAACTGTAAACACAGGTTTTCATTACTAACATTATATACTCAGGAAAAACAGTCGGCTTATGCTCCAATAAACTGCAAATAAAGCTTTTGCATGACCAGCAGAAAGATATATAAATGGAAATGAAAGAAAAATGGCACCTTGACTCAATGGGACTCATTCATCAGCAGTTCTTAGTGCAAATTAAATATTTATTTTTAAAAAAAATGCTGGGATTTTTTTTCTTTTTTTGGTCACAACAAATCCTACAAACACTCTTACATGAATTTACATACACATTTACGTAAAAAAGAATATCTGTTTATGTTTTTTCTGCCATTCAGTTCATTAAAAGTACAATTAAAAAAACAAACTGATGATTTTTGCCAGATTTTTAAAAATAACTTTCAGTCATTTACAAGATTTTTGTTGTTTTAAAGCAAAATGTAAGACTTTGCAAATGACACCATCCCTCAAATTTAGTACTTTGAATTAATTTAACTTTTTAATGAACAAGCCACAGTAGAGGAGTTAATTCTACTGCTGGTTATTTTAAAACCCTCTGCAGATCCAGTCCCTAAACCACAAACAGGAGTAATTACTTACTTACATTAAGCTGCTTTTTAAATCTGCATCTCACTGGGAACCAAATGCATTATTTATTTTATGGTTTTTCTTTGCTCATCTATCTCCCCACACAGCTGATCAGTCTTTGAATGTTTTGTGATAATTAAACTGCAAATTAAGTCAGCACATCTTTGAATTTACAAAGAGTTTGGTATATTTATTAAGCTAAGAGGGAAAATACAAACAATGACGTAGTCTACAAAGCATGTTTATGAAACTGTTGTGCACGTTCTCTAAGAAACCTCTTAAGAAATGGAGCAAATTAGAGAATATACAGAAAAGAATGGTGACTGAGGCCCAATGTGCTATAAAACTGTTTTAAAAGAAGTAAAGAAGACACAAACATATAATGCCAATATGAAGCCACACAACAAACACAGAGGCTGAACTGAGCATGAAATAAGTCATTTCCTAAGTGTAACTGCATCCCTGCAGCAGTACCTGAGGCAGGTATCCGATGTCCACCTCCATGTTGCTGCTCTCGCTCGCTCCATAAAGCCACTCCATGTCAACGTTCAGAGATCTGTGGCAACAACTAGATGAATTAAGCACAGCTAACGGTATACAGTAAGTCTGTGTGCTTGAGGGATTTACCTGTCACTGGGGACATACAGGTGGAAGTGGCGGACATGAGAAGCGTCTTTAGAGATGATAATATTTCCAGTGAACTGACCGGGGGTGAACCAGAAGGGAAAGTCTGGAACATCATTAAGCTGGAATTCTGCGTGGATTCTGCAAAGGACAAAGGAAGACTTTAAAAGGCTTAAACGGACACTTTAAAATGCACGATGAAAAGGCAACTATCATTAAATCAACACTGATCTGAATCAGACTCGTGATGCTTTTACACTCAAACAGTGGCTGCTTGCCAGGATAAATACATGCACGTGTCTATATGTGTCTATATGTGTGTGTATGTATGTGTATGGAAGTAAAGTATTGATGTATATGTGTGTGTGTGTGTATATCTCTGTATATGTTTGTGTGTGGATGCATTTCAAAATGTACACACATTAACCTATTTTAGAATAGGATTTTACTTGATATTGAAATTATTACTGCATCCCATGTTGATTCTACTACCAATTTGTTGCTGTTGTATTTTTATATTATTGTATTCCATTATTGGCAATATGCAACATGCATTGTCCTATTCAAATAAACGTAAAACAAACTGAATGTATGTACAGAGCAACCAGCACCAGGGCGAGGTAATCAATACAATGAGCGCCTCTGAATCAGTCCTTACCTAAAAACGATGTCATAGTAGAAGTCATTACTGGCACGAATGCATGCGACTGTGCCCTGTGGAGCGAAACGGGATTTGATGAAGGGTCGAGGGTGGAACATGCGCAGTAAAGAGTGGATGAGAGCCTGCAGCAGGAAAGGAACAGCAAGCATAAATAAAAATTACATTGAATTTTGAATGGGAGTGGATGGTTTCTAGTTGATTTGTTTATCTTTGAAGGACCTCTTTTCCCTTTGGGGTCGGAGGGTGGTATCGATTGTTGGGCAGGTATCCAGTAAAGATGTTGAGCTCACTAGGAATCACCCACCACGACTCTCCCACTTCCACCTTGTTCTTCGGGGGCAGGAACACTCTGAACTGGCTGGCGAAAAATGACGAGGAAGGCACTGCGGGACTTCTCCAAGAGCGGAGTCCGTTCAGCGAACTGTGTGAAACCTGACAGAGACAGGTGCACAAAAAAGGATCGTTCCACTCTTCCATGAAAAGCTTATTCACACACCCAATATCTGCATTATTTGCATGTTATTACATACCCTTTATGTGTGAATTTGTGAGAATGTAATGAATAAACTACTCACCCCAAGGAATCTATCCCTACTTTTGGTCATAGAGTCCAACAGGAGAGGCTGCATTTTGGCCTCCAGGATTAAAGTCTCTCCACTGGGATCATGAACTTCCTCCTCTTCCAAATCTACTGGAGCTGTAATCCCTGTGAAGAAGCCAAAGCGATGTTAGTGTGGCGTTATATATAACTAAAGAGTTTTTTTTTTAAAGGAAGAAAAACAAGCACCTGTGAGCTTCTCTGCAATGGGTTTAAACTCTTCAGGACTGAGATAGAGGTCATGGTCTGTGTCTAAGGAGGAGAAGAGAAAAAACCCCTCGCCACCCAGGGTTCGGACACTCTCCTCCTAATAATGGGACAAAGAAAGATCCTTCAGAGACATTCAATGCTTCCTCAAAACTACATCAAACAACTATTACATCACTTAAGACATAAATATGTTGGAATATAACTACAAAAACAATGCATAATACCTTTACAATGACTTGTGATATACTTCTAAATTAAATGACTGTGTGTGTTGGTCTGTGGTTTCTCAAGCATTCATTCAACTGCTTACAGATCAGCCCTGAAGTCACAGATTTTCACTCAGATCATCCTTTCTCAGGCAAATTCGTGCCTGCCAGGGTCTGTACAATGGAGGGTAAGGGGGAGGGAGGTGCAAAAGCAATGTGGAGACCCTCTGTAGCCAAACAAAATGGATTTTAAGCCCCTTAGGTCGTGTTTTAACAGCTGGAAGAAAGATCCACCCACATCATAAAAACACCACGGGATGGGAAAACTGCAGAGGAGCCACTTCCAAGTCGTTTGATGTACATGTATAAGAAAAACCACTTTTATTTTAATGCTAGCAAACGATGAGCATGCAAATTCCGCTAATCTGATCATCACAAATCCTTAACAAATACAAAGTTTCTATGAATCATTTTAGCGTTAATAAGTGAACTGCTTAACTATAAGACGTGCATTGCAGATGAGGATCTTACATGACGTTTGAGGACCTGAGCATCTTGGTAGTATTTTATCCCAAAAGCGAGAAGGGGAACAGCACACACAACTAGCAGGGTCCACAACCCCCTGGAAAACCGGGATCCCGACACCGAAACCGGGTGCCCATTCGTCCTAATCTTGCTCTCATTGTCGGGAGCTGTTTTATCCACGTCTGCGGCCATCCTCGACCTCTAGCACAGCTCTGACATGTTATTTAAATGACGTCCTCTTACAGCTGCCAGCAGTAATTCCTTAATGTGAAGTTTTCTTTTTAAAATTGGGGATTTCGGGCGACTTTCAGCGGGAATGGCGCGTCTTTTCGAGCCGTTACCGAGGCTGGCAGCAGCTGTGAAATGTTAGCTAGCAGCACAGATTTCTTATTTCCCACATCCTAACTAAAACCATATGGTCGTCGTTAGATACGTCAAACTAGCCAACGGTACACTTAAAAAACCGGATATTATGAGTGTGATGGCTCAAAGTAAAAGCATTGATACAAAGAACATTCAACTAAAATGTCTGTTAACTAAATGATGGACTTTGGTTTTTTTTTCCTAAAAAAGAACAGCGTTTTAGCTAAATAACTAACACACAATGTGCTGGCTGCACAGTAAGAGCAACCCTTTCACCGTACATTTCTTTTATTTTGGAAAAACCATATCCGGAAATGTTACGTTACTGTTTCCTACAAACGTCAACTTGACACAGATGCAAAGAAGTTGTTTTTAAAGAGGCAGGGTCATCCAAAGAATGTCTAGAAGGTTAAATTGCAGGTTTCAGTGCCAGGTTTTTTTTTATTTCTTCAACTAATATGGGTAAATCTTCCTACAATAATTCAATAAAAAAAAAAGAAAAAGGGTTTATGCAAGAACAGTGGAAGAAATCTCAATGTAAGTAAGACAGTGGTGTTCCAAGTTGGTCCTCCAGTGCACAGTCCCACAGGTTTTCATCATGACCCTGCTCCAACACACAAGTTCATCCATCCATTTTCTTAACCACTTGTCCAAATCAGGGTCACAGACAGTTGGAGTCCAGCAGCATTTCAGGCAAGAGGCAGGGTTGACAGGTTGCCAGTCCATTGCAAGGTCAACAAAAAGAAACAGACAAGCATTCGCTCACAATAATTCCTATGGAGATTTTAGAATAACATTAATCTAACATGCATGTTTTTGGATAATGAGAGGAAGCCGGAGAACCCAGAGAGAACCCATGCTAACATGGGGAGAACATGCAAACTCCACACAGAAAGCTCACTGTTCAAACCCAGCCAATGCATTTCTGCACAATGACTGATTAATTTGTGTTAAGTGTGTTAGAAATACAACAGAAACCAGCAGGATGGTGGTCCTTAATGACTGGAACTGGACTGTTATAAAGAGTAGTTATGTTATAGAACCACTCGCACATGAAGCCACAAGCAGACCCACAGACATGTCACAGTGTATCTTTAATTACAATTCCTTAATCTTATATAGAGTTTTATATGTTTAATCTTTAGTGATAACAACTAAATTTTTTATGTAGTATGTAAATGACATTTGTTTCTTAAAAAAAGCACCATCTAATATCTTTTGCAAATATTGACTGGAGCAGCCAGTCTTTTAGTTTCTGCTGTACATTTTCAAAAGAACATGAAAATCTTTGTCACACCTAGAGACGAATGTTAAATTTGCATACATTTATGTTAATATTGCATAATCAGACACACAAATGACAGATATATTCCTACAGTTAATTTTTAAATAAGAAAATCACAACAAATTGAATTGAATTGAATTTAATTAAATTTTATTTTATTTTATTTTATTTTATTTTATTTTATTTTATTTTATTTTATTTTATTTTATTTTATTTTATTTTATTTCACAGGACTGGGTCCTGCAAAATTGGATTAGAGGTAACTTAATTTCCAGATTAGGTTTAGCTCCAAAATGCAACACCAACATGGTAAAAGCATTGTATTCATTCACATATTCACAATTTATTCCTGTTTCAACACCTGCAACTTTGTTGCTCTTCAGATTTTGTATTTTCTTCTGTATTTTGTGTCTCATTTTCTGTAATTTGATCATTTTATGTCATAATACTGATAATCACTGACAGCTTCCTCTGAGTGGCAACCAGTTACACCAACACACCACAGTGGTTTGATATAGATTATTGGATGTCATTGTGATGTTTTCTGCCTGAATAATTATCTACAAATAAGTGTATGAGCGCTCCCCCTTGTGGTCATATTCTTCAATTAGATCAAATGCTGAAAGCAGAAGTAAAAGGACAATAAAATCATAAATTACACAGAAATAATTCCACTGTTCAGGTCATAAAACCAGTGTGTCCTTACACACAGTCCTTATTGTTAGAAGTATAACTGGAAATGTTATGTTATGGAGTTTCTATTCAAACTGCTAAATGCACTGAAACAAGTCAAATAATGTTTTTATCTGTATATGAACAAGGAGACTTTAGCCAGACAGAGGAAAGATGCCGGGACAGTGCGTCACTGCAGACTGGTTAGTAATCTGGCCAACACCTGGTTCAACACATGGAATCATACAAAAAGGGTGTGTAAGAGAACAAAAGACAAGTCTGTGCCCTCATTGTGGCTTCTAGTCTTCAAACCAAAAACTTCAAACCTCCTTTTTTTGTCTAATTTTGTGTGTTGATCACAAACAGCTGATTGACTCATTTCAACAAACAAAATTAGACAAAAAAAAGTGAAATTCTTGTCTAGTTTTTAAGAAGTGAGTAATTCCTATGGAAACAAAACAGAAGGAGAAAACAGACCATGATGTACAATTTTGCATTTATTTGCTACAGTATTAATTTGTCTCCCACACTCCCAACACTGTCCTCATCATGGTCATAGATGCACCTTCTCTCCCTCTTGTGGGTGGATTGGGTCTCAGGGAGATTGCTGTGAATGCATTTTAAGCAGCTGACATGAGGTGGTTTCCATGGTTACCAGTGACAAGCTAATGTTTTACACTAGCAGAGAAACCGGGTGGGAGCGTAATTACATAGGAACATGTGAGTGTGTGGTGAGGAGGTGGAGGAGGAGGAGGAGGAGGGAATGATGTTGTTGCTGCACTTCCTGCCATGATGTTCTGTTTCCTGTTTCCTACGTGGCCTGAAATAACTACTGTTTTAAAAAGGACAACATACTTGTCATGTTCAGACATGGCACACCAAGCACGGCTCTTAGATCAAAAGACTCGAATCAGCTGGTCCAGATCAGACTCCAGAATAAACACGGAGATGCAGCATTTAGCTGTGATAAAGAATAAACTTCCAATGGAGACTGAACTTTCACCAAATACACACATTTATATCCAGATTAAAAACTGTTCTCATGCGCCTCAGCACGGTAACTGTTCATTTATATGGATTGTTTCTTGTTTTGATCTTTTTTTATATAGTTACAATGTGATTTTATTATTTTACTTCTACTTTACATGGTTTTGCTTCCTCTTAATATATTTTGTGTAGGCTACTTTTTAATGTTTGTAATGCTTTTTATGTTTAAGCACTCTGAATTGTCTTGTATATGCTGCAGAAAAACAAACCTGCTCTGTCCTTTTCACACTGTTTAACTGTTGTTGTGGACATGTGAAGAGATGGGGATAATTCAGTTTTATCATGGGATATAGAAATAAAATACAGAAAATGGGATACAGACAAAACAACTAAAACCAACTGGTCACATGCATTGTGGTAAAAGAGTTTAAAAAAAAGAAGAAGGGTGGAGAAAGACGAGGCTAGTGTGCACTAAAACTCAGCAGGGAAATGAAACAGTAAAATATTCATAAGAGAGAAGATCTGAAAGCAGATGGGCAAAAAGCCAGACAGTTAAGCTCTGCATTCCTGAGAGTGTACGTATCAGTGCATTAATCCCCATAAGTTGTTACTTCTCTGCTAAAATACATCATATCAATCATTTTCTACAATTTTTTCACTTTCAAACTCAGACTACATTGAGGTTGTTGCCTTTGGGCCTTAGAAATTTAGGACAAAATTGTCTATGTAATTAATCTGGATGGATTAGGCTCAGTGAGGAACCTTAGACTTATTCTTGACCAGGATTTGTTCTTTGGTTTGCATTTAAAACAGATTTCTAGAACCACTTTCTTTCTATTGCAAAAATTAGAGACATCCTGTTTCAGAGCGATGCAGAAAAATTAGTCCATGCCTTTGTTACTTCAAGATTGATTTCTGCAATTCTTTATTAATGGGCTGTCCCAAATATGCCCTGAAAAGCCTCCAGCTGGTCCAAAATGCTGCAGTGAGGGTTCTGATGAGAACAGGAGCAGGAGAGATCACATTTCTCCTGTTTTAGCTCACTGGCTCCCTATAGGATTCATCCATCCATCCATTTTCCAACGCTTTTCCCTGAACGGGGTCACCAGGGGGGCTGGTAGAGGTTCGGCTATCAGCACCTCTTTTATAGAACCAGCTCCCAGTGTGGGTTTGGGACACCTGACCTTTAAAAAAGCTTAAGTGTGCAAAGTTCCTTGAGATGACATTGTTGTATAATGATGCTATAGAAATAAAGCTGAACTGAATTGAATGAATAGTAAACATCAGTGTGTTTGTGTGTGTTGCACTACTGACCAGTGAGTGGTGACACATTGCTCTGGCATCCTTCCTCAGTCTGACTCCTGTCTGGTGACTTTTCATCTCCTTATTGCATATGAACACCACGTGAATTTACAAACGAAACATTGGAAATGTCTGTTACCCTACCAGTCCTTTTTTTGTTGTCTTTTCTTCTGCTTTCCACATCGCTTCGTCTCCATGGCAACAATGAATGTAGTGTAGAAGGAAAAAGAAAAGCAACCCAGATGGAGGCAGGTTTGCAGAGATGCATCATGACAGGAAGCAGATCATTAAAAAATTTAAGTCTTGACCATTTTTACTAGAAAATACTAACATAAGTTTTATTACTTACCTCTCAAATGTGACATAAATGTAAGATTATTTCAAATACCTAAGCATAAGCAATGTATGATTGGTACATGTTATTTTTTAATGAAGAACACATTTATTTAAAATGTAATGTATCACAGTTATACATGGAGACAGTGATGGTAGCTTTATAATAAGCATTCAGCAAAGAGATGAGCTAAAGCTGATGGGTTTGTTTGGCCGCCATTAACAGGACAGATTCAAATCTGAAGCAGTGGCCAAATGGAAACTCAGAGTTATTGAGACATATGGACAAACAGGCTATAAATAAAATAAACTGAACTATCATGACGTAGAACTCTACTGTAAAGTTCTGGCTCAACTAGCCAAAGTGGAGCAAAGACCTCATGTACACACAACATATAAGAACAAAACTAATTTCCTGGTTAGTTTCAGATTATATCAAATCATTGAGTTTAAACTGATTAATTTGGGTTTGAAAAAATAATGATAGGGTTTAAAAACTCCTTTTACAATGTGACCATTGCTCCATGTCCTTTTCGTTCAGTTGCTCTTACAACCACTTGAGGACAATAATTCTTAGTATTTGTAGCCCATGTTTGCTCGCATCCACACAGATTACACAAACACGGATCCACTACAAGTCCATAAGACAAAATAACAATTAAAACACCTACATTTTCTATATATGGCATCTCTATAAGAACTTTTTCTGTGTACAACTCTTTGCTGAAGAAAAAACCCTTTAGTATCATGACAGAGTGGGGTCATTTTGGCGGAAGGGAGGTTGGGGAGAGAAAATAGAAACAGAGACCTCGTCATCAAAGCAGAACATGGCCTGAGGCCTGAACAGACTTGCATCCCTGTGCTTTGCTTTTCCACCATCACCTCTCGGACCTGTGGCCAGATGACATCAGTGAAACAAAGCTGTTGAGTCAAAGGTGATGAGCTCGTGACAGAAAAGCCTCCAGGTCAAGTACAAAAGCTCAAAGTGAGTTTACTCTTGCATTATGAACTCAGCATACATATTTACAGTGGCACAGTATATATAAAAGATTAAAGATGACACACCGGTACCAAACATCTTATCAGAAATGGCCACAAAACACTTCCTGTTGAAGCATTGTTTCCAGGAAGGCATTGTGGCAGCACATCCTGCAGGGATATCCTTGTGTATTTTTGACCACAGGATATTTGGACCAGATATGTACCTGGTCTTAATATAGCACCAGGAAAAGTTAAATTTAAACCTGTGTTTTTTTCCTTTTTTAAAAATTAAGCCTTTAATATATCATACTGTAACCTGAGACTTAGGAAAAGTCAATATTAACATTTTGGCTTAAAAGCTGTTTTTTTTCAGCTTCTCACATTAGCAGCAATCTCTTGCTATTTTTAGCATTTTTAAAATGTATTTAATGCTTTCATCATAAAGCACAGGCAAGCAGTTCATGTTGCTATAATGACAGAAGCCAAGAGGGAGGTAAGGAGTCTGTAAGGCTGTAAGTAAACACAACACGTCATCAAATAGTGAAAAGAAATCCTATAAAAAAATAATGTCTAGACATGCACACAAAGAGACTGATAACAAAATGGCATTATTAATCCTCTCAGGTAAGCAAACTCATTTGACACCAGACTGGAGCAGACAGTCACAGCATGAACCAGAAAATAAGCATTGCAGTAACTGAAAGCTGTAGCACAACATGATACGTAATTCTAGCAATGACTCGTGTCAAGAAATCATATGAGCTGTTGCGCTTTGAGGTAACCTACATTAAGGTATTTGGTATCAAATCAAACCTCAGCTGAAACAAAAGACTCAAAGGTTAAGTGGTGCTGAGGGGCTGAGAGGCCTTTCCTATCGGCCCTAAAGGCAGTGCAGTGCAGATGAGTGCAGCAGCAAATCAGGTGTCTACAACAGACACTTAAGAGCCTGATGACTCCAAAACCAGTGTGGCATTCAAGTACATCCTCTCCATGTACTTTAGCTGAATAGCCTTATTATTGACAGATTTGAGATGCTGTCCTAGCGGCGCTGCAATCAACTCCCCACCAATCTCATATTTTCGGTGGCTATTAAAAATGTAAATGCTTTGTGGCATCATTTTCTCCATTGCTTGATTGCTTGACAAGATAATAATACTTTACACACGAGTCTTAATATCTGTCAACCATGAGCAAACATGGGATTTTTTTATATACATATTCTTCTAATATTCTTAATGTTTTCATCACTTCATGTTCTCAGTAGTTTTCTCATCAGTTGGTTTCAGTTTTAGCACTGAAGCTATGATTTTATTATTAAAGCGGACATGTCCTGCCTTCTTGGCTTGGGGTTGGTGCTGCAGGAGCTGCCCCAGTCTGGGTAGTGTGGGGTCTGATGCCCCGGTCTGGGTAGTGTGGGGTCCGATGCCCCAACCTTACAGCTGTGGTGTGGACCCTGGTCTGCCTTGACCTAGGTGCTCAGTGGTTCCTGGGTGGTGGCCTCTATGGACGCTGGGGCACTGGCTCCTGGTGTGGAAAGATCCCATTAATATCGTTTCCTCACATCAACATCAGTGCAGAGCCAGATGTTTTTACCTATTTTTCCATTCATTTATTAATTCATTTATTAATTTATTTTTTAGTCACTGTCTAAATAAGTTTTAGTTAAGAGACAGAGACAGTTGGGGTGGGGGTGGGTGGGATGAGCGTGGGGTTGTCTGGCTTTGTATGTCCACATTTTCATTGTCATGTTGTCTGTCTGTGTGTTTTATTTTATTTTAATTGATTTTATCATGTAAAGCACTTTATGTTGCCAAATGCATAAAAAGCACTTTATAAATAAAGTTTGATTTGATGTTTTATCTGATTAATCTATTCAGCATAAACCTCTTATTGTCTTTCTCTCTGCTATAATGTTAAGTGTGACCTTGCTGCTGCTAAGTTTATCTGAATGATCTGTGCCCCAGAGGCATGCAGAGGTAACACAAAAGGAGGCAGCGGGTACTTTTAGAATAATAGGAGAGAATAGGTAGAGGGATATGGTTAGGGGGAAGAGGAAAGGGTGAAAATTCAAATGTGTTTTCTCTTACAGCAGCTACAAGTTGGACTCGACTGTGTTAAGGCTACAAGGGACGATGTGCTAATATACTCTCGAGTGTGTGCTATTAAGTGTTATCGAAGCTTTATATCACACAACTGTAGCAAACATTAACAGCAAGTGGGAACTTTATTTGTTATAAATGAACTTAATGCTATGTTTCTTGTGACCTTTATGTAGCTGTTTGCCTGCAAAGCTCTAGAAATGACTCATCCACTTAATAATTAACATTTGCCCCCCCCCCCCCTTCAGCCCCCAAACCTTTTCATGTGGTCCATGCTAATTATGCTACGAGGCACTGGACTGTGTCTATCCAATTAATGAGTTGACTGAATAACCAGTTTGCAATTTTCTCCTCCAGTATGAAAACACTTCCCTTAAGTAATCAAATATGGCCTGGGATAATCATATCCCTTTATAAATACCTAAAACAAAGACCAGGACACACGTTTTATGGCTCAGTAAAGCATGTCAAAGGCATGAAAGGCCTAATGTTAACTAGTGTTTATATGTAGACATATTAGATCTCCAAAATAAAAAAAAAGTGTTTGAGGCAGAAAGACGGTAAGATTAAGCAATCTCCCTGTAAATACTCACTTCCTCCTACAGTCCAAAAACATGCATATTAGGTTTAATGGTGTCTGAGTATGAGCACTAATAGTTATTAACCTGTCCAGGATGTACCCTCCCTCTTGCCTTTTGCCAGCTAGGATAAGCAACATACCCCTTCCTTCTTCTGCAGTGGAAAAAGAGGGTATGGACAATGGATGGTCAAAGTCATCAGTAACAAGTAAGAGTGTCAGGATAAAAATACCATTTTCCAAAGACTTTACATTTCTAAATAGGTATGGATGTGGCTTTCACTTTTCACACTGCCTAATCCATCTCAGGGTCGCAGGGAAGCTGGAGCCTATCATTGCATTTAGCAGGTAAGAGGCAGGGTCCACCCTGGACAGGCTGCTAGTCCATTGGAAGTGTGTTTTTTTTTTTTAAGAACGCACATTTAACATGTCAAAGATTGACTATTTCAAAAACCACAATGCACAATTTTATTTAAAAAGTCAGGAATTGTGAAAACCTCCCAGTGTAAAGGCATAAAGGCAAAAGATAGTGTGCTACTTTTAAACTCACATGCTGGTTGTCATGACAGCACTCCAAGCATCAGTGTTCAGAAGTGGAGATGTGGAGCAGAAGCAAAAGATGGCAAACAAAACCCCAACTTTGTCTCCTTTAAAAATTATAGTATATATGAAGAGATGACTTAGACTATCATTTCTGAGTAGCTGAAATCTTCTACTCAGCAATTATGGACGCAAACTTCTACACGTGTATTGATTAGTGTCACAGATTTAATGTCACTAAATGATTTTATTAAGCAAGCATGGATCTAATACACCCTGGATGGACTGGCGACCTGTCCAGGGTGTACCCCGCCTCTCGCCCGTTGACAGCTGGGATTGGCTCCAGCCCCCCAGCGACCCCGCTCTGGGATCAAGCGGTAGAAAATGGATGGATGGATGGATCTAATACAACCCCTGTTCTGCGGTGTGATGCTAGTTTGAAATTCTAATAAAGTTTCTTATTAAACACTGATGTTAGCAGACGTTCACAAAGGTTCTGTCCCAGTGGCTTGGAGGTTTTTATTTATGTTTAGGAATCCCATGGAAAGTCCTCCCCTTTGACAAAGTAAACAAAACTCCTACAAATCCTAAGTCCAACAAATGTAGGACTTAAGCATATCTTCCTTTTACTTTAATAAGCGTTTCATCTTTATGTAGTCAGCGTAAGGCGTATGCACTTCATAACATATACCAGAGCAACATTTGAGTCATTCCTTCAGATAACTCATGTGATACCTAAGAACAGTAAATAAGCTAAATTTAGCTACTCTGCTTTTTTACATTACTTCTCAAGTGCTTTATTACTACAGTCACACAGGAGATCATCGGTGTCTTTGAAACACACAGCTTCCTTTCACACACCTCACCTCTGGGTAAGCTACAGGGTGTGGTCGAGACGTCATAAAGGCAGTGTAACTTTCCACTCACCCCAACATAGCCCCATCAAGGAAGCTTGTCTTACACTCAGATGACTGATGCAAATGACAGGGTCATTTTAGAATAAAAGGAAATGGTTTTAACATTTATCTACCATTTTCAATACGAGTCACGCGATTTTATTTTCAGTCTGTCATTAATTACACTTAAGATTCTAAGCATCTCCGTATGTTTATAATGGGAAATGATAAAACTGAATTTAATTCTAATACTGCAGAAAATGCAACCCAGGAATGGTTGTTATACAAAAACCAGATCACTACAGACATTAAACATATGGTGGATATGCAGCGAAAAAGCTCTCAGGCTTTGCTCTTTGCTGATACTAGAAAATGCACTCCTACAAGCACGCCAACGCCTCTTCCCTCAGGACACACGTGTAATCATAATGGCACTTCATTGGAGCAAGCATTCACTCACTCCTTGTTGCTCTACCTTGCTCTCTTTCTTGGTTGCATTCCTATGCAAAGCTGGATGCTTTTAAACTCTGCAAGTTGACACTGGATCATGAACCCTTGTGTCCCATCTGCTGGCAGCATGCACACAGACTGCTCGTATCGGGGTGTGCACTATGCAAACACAGAACAACCATGTCTACCAGACAGATAATGAGACGCCCCTCCTAATTGTTTTACTACACATATAGCTCCACTTTTTCAAGCAACGCCTAAAAAGGTCATGAGGATGTAAGAGGCAGACGGCTGCTGAGAGAGAAAGAAAAGCACTTCAGCCTACTTTTATCACCATTTCATTTGGCAGTGTCCCTGCTACTGTAGCACCCTGGGTGGGAGTACTAGAAGCCTACTTGTTGTGTAACAATTTCCTGCCTCCGCACTGTCAAACTGTGCTACGACGAGGTTGGCTCACGCCAGCTTTCATCTTTGAGAGAAGGCAACTTTCAAGTTTTTGTGTTGTTTTCCTGCAAACACGTTATGCAACTACTGCTTAATTGGAAACTAATCGTGCAATTTCAATCGAGATATTGTGAGAAATCACAACTCAGTCAAGAGGAAGGCAGTGAAAAGATCATCTTAAATAAATAAAACATTTCCAAACTAAATAAAGATTCTTTTTTTATTTTCTAAAGTAAATCATTATGCAAATCGCTACTTTGTTAATAAATCAAAATAATTTAAAGTGCTCAAAAAAGTGTTTGCATTAAAAACTATTGCAGCTTCTCAGTTGCAGGAAAATTTGGTACTGTTACCATGACAATAATACATACGAGGGAGCATATGAGCATGCACACAAAGTGTTATTTCATTATAAAATGAGATGTTTACAATGACGTTATGTTTATAAACTGGTATGTGGTTGTTGGTAGATGGTGTGAAAAGAGTGGCTGGCTTTTAAGATCGCATTATCTACTCTGGTTTGCTACATTCACAGAGGAGTTTCTGGAGATTCTGCAATGACAAAAACACTTGAACTCAGTTTATAACTGACGAGTGAATCTGATAACATTAAGAAAGACCCCTTTATTTGTAAGTTTTGTAAGCATTTAAACATATTTTACTCTAGGGAAGGTTCAAAACAATTAATCTGGATCATAAAAATCCACTTCTATTTATATTTTTGACCTCTCACCTGAGCCACACTCAATACAAAACAAATTTATTATGTAAATTTTAAAAACATCTTGGTTAAAAAGGCTGCATGTCCCTCTCTGTGATGATGTTAATTATACAACCAGAACACTGTTTTTCATTCTGTCAGAATGAGAGACTTATTAGATGTGTAGGAAGAGATGCAATGATGTAGAAATGATTGTTGACAGGTTCTTCTCTGATTGTGCAAAAATAAATGACAGAAAAGTGACAGAAAAGGTAGCCTATGTCTACGTGTGTACAGTATCACTGTAAGCAACACTGTCAGGATAATCCTGCTTTAAACTAAACTTATCCAGAACCTACTAAAATGTTTTGAACAACACCAAATGCAGCTTTTATCCAGATCAAAACTCAAATCCTTCTTTCCTTTTCGGACAACCCATTTTCCAGATTTGATCTAATCCGATAATCAATATCTGATCAGAATAAATGTGAACAACTGATCCTAAAGCAAAAACATCTGTGCACATGAAAGTCTGAACTTAAGAGCATAAACAGTTTAAATAAAAACTAATCTAGATACATTCATATAACTAATGATCAGGGCAGGAGATAAACACATAATATTAAACAGGTGAAACTTTTCTGGCCTTTTCCAGCTGAGGCTTAGATTTAACCTCACATTAGCTTGTCTGTGATCTGTTGGGAATGGTAAATAATGCATCTGGTAACCTTTTGGCTCTATGACTAATTACACAAAGCAAGCATCAGGTTGGCCTGATAAAAGATGCACATGACCTGCATGTCGGCTTATCATGTCTATCAGCACCGTGTTAAAGAAACTGAGAGGGAGTTGTTGCCTCACACACAGGTTTAAATTCAAAGCAGCTATACCCAAAGGTTTATTATATTTATGTAAACCCACACCTTTCTATGGCCTCCATCATCTTTTTTTCTCCTCATCTAAAATTGGAGATCAAGCAAACACAAAGCAGCAAGGAAAAATAGAAGCTTAAATTGTATACTTAAGAAAGGAAGATCACAGTATTGATCACTCTATATTTTCTGATCTTTAGGACACTATGTATTGTTTGACTGTTTGAGACCAATGCAGTGTGGAATTTAGCCTATTCACATGTTCTGCATGGATGCATAGTATGTTACAGTTCTATAATGAAGCTCAAAACATGTGATACCTGTACAAGCTTTCACATCACGTCATTAACTGATGACATCTGAGTGTACACAAGTTAATCTCTCACCTCTTCTTTCAGCATAGATTAAATAGAACACTCTAAAGACCGCACAAACAAATCTCCAAAGATTTAACCTTTCCATGATCTTTACTTTATTTTAAAAAAACATGACGCTTCCCAATTATTATAATCGTTTTAACAAATGGTCCAATGCACTGTCATAATTAGTTTGAATATTCCAATCTGAAACAGATAGCTCTTGTTAAGGCAATCACTTCTTCCTTCTAACGCTGCAGATTTACTTCTTGTAATTGTACTTGAATTACCCGTTGTGCAAGCTGAACAACACCCCTACACAAGACTATTGAAATCTACACACATGTGATGATCGAGTGTTTAGAACTTCCGTAGAAGAAGCTTAGCCACGCCCACCTACAACTGGAAAGCCATTGGATGAGCGTTCATCGTAGCAACGGGATGACGTATTCATTCCTTGCTCTGATTGGTGGAAACTCTGTAGCGCCAGTCTCTGCAGCGCTCCGGTCATTCAAACTTATTACCAAAGACCTGCCTTTTTACCCCGCGCTTGACAACTACTGGCTCATACTTCTAACTACTCATATCCATCAAATGTAACTAAGACTGATGATTGGATAGTTAATGTCCAGCTGCCCTCCCTCCTCCGCCTCTTTCTATTTTAGCATGTTCAGTTTTTTTCTTCTTTTTTTCACTGCTACTGCTGTTCTCTGCCTTTCTGACCAATCTCAAATCGGATCAATTTGAGGAGCAAAATTGGACGTCATTAGGTCAGGACCACGACTATTTCATTTTTTTCTTTAAAATGTACCACACAGGCTTAAGATTTAAATGGTGAGGTGTAGACTCGATTGATGAATTACACGAATAACGCTAACATGGGGTTTAATATTAAAAGGAGTGGCCGGTGAAGCTAACTGTAGCCAGCTAGTTTGTGCTAACTTCCCCGCGAGCTGCACCAGACAGCTTTGTGGCGCGTGCGAATCTCGTTTGATGCTCACAGAAAAGCTCAGCTAAAGAAGAGCATTTATAGATTGTTTAGCGTAGCAAACTATTATTCTAGCTGGGTGGTTATTATGGTTTAAACGCGAAAGTAAAATAAGCGTCAGGGGATTTTTTTGCGTATTTTCTATTATCCGTTCTCGCTTTTTCAACGATTGAGTTTAAATTATTATAGACGTATCTATCTTTTGTAGCTTTAATGAGTTTTTTTTGCCACATTAATACATTTTCCATTGTTTCCTCATCATTTTCTAACAATTCTAACATTTTTTTGCAGACTGTGGGGAACAAGAGAGCCGCACTACATCCATTTTTCAAGATAACTGTCCTTGACTGGCACAAACCTCTGGATTTCTTACTTTTTCATCCTCCGAAATAAAAAAAAAAACTATGGATAGAACGGATCTTATTCAGAAGGCCAAGCTGGCAGAGCAGGCTGAGCGCTACGACGACATGGCAGAATGTATGAAGGAGGTAACTGAGAAAGGAGGCGAGCTGTCAAACGAGGAGAGAAACCTGCTCTCCGTCGCCTACAAAAACGTGGTCGGCGCGAGGCGGTCCGCGTGGAGGGTGTTGTCCAGCATCGGACTCAAGACCGAGGGAAGCGAAAAGAAACAGCAGATGGTCAAGGAATATCGGGAGAAGGTGGAGAAGGAGCTGGAAGATATCTGCAACACTGTATTGGTAAGAGTAAAAAAATGTCCCACAGAGGTCCACGCTTTTTCTGAAACCCACTGCAGGAAAAACATGCTTTCCTGCTTGTTTTAGATGAAATATTTGAACCAACTTCAGTCATTTTCTGAAGCTGAATGAAAGAATAGAGGCTGTATTTTTAATAGTTGATTGGGTGTTTTGTAAGGCCCTTAAAAACTGTATTTGCACCATTTTAAAGCTTGTTTCCTGTAGTAAGAGACCCTCCCACCAACTCCCACCACAGCACATTTATTTTAACTCATTTGTACATGTTCACTGATATTAACTATCTTTTTCCTATGTAAATATGGTCTGTTAAGCCAAAAAAGAGCCCTTCCACTGTATCTGCCTTTTGGGAATATGGATTTAGTCAATGAGCTTGTAACTTGGTGAGGGTGTAAAGAGGTCATAGTACCAAATCAGCAAGGTGTGTCTGAATGACATAAGCATTACCTCAGTAAGTGCACAGGAAATACAATGTCTGACATTGTATAAGAGTATATTTGTTATCCATTTAGTCCCATCTGGCAGACAGAAGCTTAACGTGGTTGCCCAAGTGCAAGAATTTACATGCATAAATGACTCAAACCCCTCCCTTAAAGCCCAGTTGATACTGCTTACCAAAAATGACACTTTCCTGCTGAGCCACTTATTGAACCAGTGGATTTAAATGCATTCTCTAGCATTACTTTACCACCTTTTGAGGCTTAGCTGAAATGTAATTCAGGTTGATGTACTTTCACTTCACGTTTAATCTCGTGCAAATGTACAGATTGGTACTTTTACATTGTTGGTAGTCGGACTCGATAATGGATTTGAGGTAATCTGGGTGGAAGCTTAGTTGTATGATTTGAGAGTTTTTCCAAGCCTCTGTCCTAAAAATACAAATCACTGAAAGCAGCATGGGTTTGTCCAACAGCTCTGTGTTTCTTTGAGGCTGTATCCTCCTGTGACTTTCAGTATCTGCCAGCTTGTGTTGACTCAGAGTTTGTCAGCAGAGGAAGGGTGTGTTGATCCTCAAGCCTTAGCTTGTCCGCATGAACCTGACAAGTTAGTAATACACCCTGAAAGTAAGAAGCAGAGAAAGCCATGGACACCAAAGCCTTTTTACACTATCCAACCAGATGGACTCTCATCTCAGTTGAGCGGTATTAGAAGCTCAGAGATGCTCTGACTCCAGTTTCCACACAACTTGGTAATGCAGGGCTTGAATATCTTCGACTGATTGCATCTGTAGAGTGTGCTTTTGTGCACATTTGCTGAGTGAAGCAGGAAGACAAGCTATCGGAGCGTTTCTAATTGCATAATGAGACATCAGTATTTGAAATCAGACACTTGCAGCAAAAGTACTATTTGATCCAAACCCAGTTCCTCCCTTTGACCCTACCACTTTTCTTATGAGGTTCAAGTCCTAATGGCCATTTAGCAGTCCAAATCCTCACTAGGACACCTGCTGATTTGCTAGATATGCACTAAGAAAAGGGGCACCCTACTTCAGCAAAGTTAAAGAGTGGCTTTTTCTTGTTTTTTCTGGAGGAAATTTATATAGAAATACTTTATTGTTTAAAAGGTGAAGGTAAAAAGGCTTATTTGTTCTCGCTGTTGCGTGTTATACTTGCTCTGTTATGTCTAACATCGGGTATTAGTGTTTGACTTCATATGAAACAGGTAATCTGTTCTCTAAATCGTTTAACTTCTATATAAACCATGGTTTCACTGACAGATAATCCCTTGTAATCTCCCTGGCATGACTGCTGAAAAACTCGTGTGATTTTAGTCTTAAGTATAACCACAGGATGTGACTTTGCACACATGATTTGTATTTTGCAACATTACCACATATTTATTCTAAACATTTAGGTTGAGGGAGATAAATCTTACAGGGGGATTAAGAGCGGCTGGTCCACACTAACATTATCAAAGTTTTTTTTTTCTTTTTTTATTTTCTCTGTGTGTTACAGGAGATAGCTGGGATTAACAGCTACATTAGCTACACTGCTGCAGACTGAACCTGGTGCTATGCTCATTCTACACCGATTAATGTCGACTGAATCTCTGTAGTTAAAACATACCTGCTGTGGGATTTAAATCTCATAATTTAACAATATTGATAACTTCGTCTGCAGCTTAAAAGTGACCAGATATATTTAATATATGCTTTGTATATTTAGGATTTTACATTTAGGTGATTTGCTTTTGTTGAAATGAACTCTGACATCTAAAAACAAAGAGCTATTATCACTTTCCTGTTATTTTTTTAAACCCCTTAACATTTTTTTCTAACTTTAATGTTTGTTATTTAGCTGGGTGGTTGGTAAAACATTAATGTGACATGACAAACTCAGAACATGAATATTTCTGCTTTATTAAAACAAAAGGCTACAGCTGCTTAGTCTTAGCACCTTAAGTTTGTCTTTTAAAATACCTACTTTCACTTTTAAACAATAAGTGTGCACTCAAACGTACCATTGTAAATGATTGTCCTTAGTCTTGCTAATGGAACATATGTATATGTACATTAGTATAGATTTTAGTAGGAAATGAAGAAAGCAATGTTAAGTCTTTTTTATAATCAGCAATAACTCCAGTGTCAGCAATAAGATATCCAATCTTGCTGCACAGTGCTGAAAGGAGGGGATATTTATCTGGGGCAGAAGACAGCTGGGAAGACACTAAAGGCCTAACCTGGTTGTGGAGAACTGGAACAAACTCTGCTGAAACTGGCACAAAGCTCCTGATGGAGCATAAATGTACTGGGTTTCCATCTTGGTCAGCAGATATGAAGAACAAAGATAGTATTTATAAAACACATGGTAGGGTCAGTCCAATGTTTATTATGCAAAGTAAATGTGAATGTCAAACCTAAAAATGGTTTTGCTCAGTATCCTCTGACTTCTCTTTTGAATATGACATGACCACCATGTCGGTGAATAATAATCCCTTATGTTTGGGTCTGATGTAATGATTTTATGACTGAAGAGCTGTTGCGTTCAATATTTGTCAAATAATTGATCTGATTGTAAAATTTTTTCATTTTTTCTTCTCTTATAGAAACTGCTGGATAATTATTTAATTGAGAACTCCACAAATCCAGAGAGCAAAGTCTTTTATCTAAAAATGAAGGGGGACTACTATAGATACCTTGCAGAAGTTGCCTCTGGAGATGACAAATCAAGTGAGTTCACAGAAATACCACATTGAGTTTCAAGTTTTTATTCAACCTCTTTTGCATCCTGTGCTTGAAGTCTGCTTAAATATATCCATTTCCATTTTAAATATTTAAGTCTGAGTTGGTGGCAGTTTTTTGCCATATTGGGAGTGGATTATTTTTCTCAAAGTACAATCAGGATCTTGCCCCTCGGTCGGTGTTTGTAACCTTCTCAGTAAAATCTAACTTTTAAGATTTCATGATTAAATTCTGGTAAAAGTAAGTGGACTTCCACTTCAAAAGTGCCAATAAATGTTGCTGTGTTCTCAGAGACCATCGAAAACTCACAGCAAGCATACCAGTCTGCATTTGACATCAGCAAGACCGAGATGGACCCCACACATCCTATTCGCTTGGGCTTGGCACTTAACTTCTCAGTCTTCTTTTATGAGATACTCAACTCTCCAGATAAGGCCTGCGATTTGGCCAAAAAGGTCTACAGGCTTTCATTTGCCCTTGCCTTTAGTTGCAAACAACCTTACATGGGCTGTTTTCACAGTTTTTAACATTTGTCTTACTGCTTTCAGGCGTTTGATGATGCCATTGCAGAGCTCGACCAGCTCCACGAGGAGTCTTACAAAGACAGCACCCTTATCATGCAGCTCCTCAGAGACAACCTCACAGTAAGTGCTCTGTTTAATATGAAAATGAAAATGATCAGCAGCGTGCATCAGTGGTATGCTTCTTTAGAAATATCTGATTTACCGTGCCTTAAAGAATCTTTTGCATCATGGTGTTGCATCACTTCTCAGGAAAAATGCAGTTTTTCCACTGTGTTGAGATCCTGCCCCCACAAGCAAAGACTTGATTTGTGGGGAAAAGGTTTGCTAAATAAATAAATAAAAAAGGCTGCTGCTGCGTGTATAATCTCTAGAAATAATTATATGGAACACATTGTTCAAAAGAATCTAGACAAAGTTAGGTGTAACAGCTTGTGATTACGTATCAATTTAGTCTGTATTGATGAAGATGAGGGGATAATGTCATGCATGAAGGACACAAAGGATGAGTCAGCAAACTGCATACAAATGTTCAGGAGAAATAAATAAAACAATTTATTGATCAATGTTGATTTAAGCAAGCATTTTTATTCTGATTCGTCATCCTTTATTTAGGACGTTATTAAAGGAATGTCAATGATCAATGTATGTTTTATTCTTTTACCATAGACTTTGTTTAGAGAGGGGGGTCTTCCTAAACCTGCCTAACAACAAAGGATTTCAAAACATTAAACATGAGGAGAAACTTTAAGTGCAAATGAGTATTAAAGGCTTCTGTTGCTTTACTGAAATGGAAGATGCATCCAAAATTCAGAAATGCTAAATTTATCCTGCTCTATCCGTCTTTCTCTTCACAGTTATGGACATCAGACAATGCTCCTGAGGAGGGGGATGCTGGAGAAGGAGAAGGCGGGGAGACTGAGAACTAAAGCATGCACGGCCTGACAGATTATCTCCAAAAACAACTCCAAAAGAAAAAACAAAAAAGTTTTTACATATTATTCATTCCTTAATGCTCCACTGAAACATTCTACCAATGAATGTCATGGCTGAAAATGGTTGTTAGAAAAGATAAATAAATAATTCTGATATTAAAAAAAAACAAATCTTTTTCACAATTTAGCTTTGGGCCGTCATTCCTTTGGTTTGCCTCGACCTTCCTATTTGTGCTGTTTCAGTTGTAGAAGAGTGATACCACAACATATCAGACCCCAGGTTACTTTTAGAGTGAGGGAAGCCAAAACCAAACCAGTTGTGAAAGTGGCGATTGGTCAGTTTTTTAACACACACACTCACACAGACCCACTCATTTAACAAATGTCTGTATTGCGTCTGTCAGCAAAGTTTAGTGCTACTGTTATAGCAGCCAAAGTTTAAGTTCAAACATGATGCAGATGCATTTTTACATGCTGGCAGTAAATTTTACAACACAACCAACTGGTGCCCATCTCACGAATCCTCACTTTCTGCCCTGGTTAGGATGCCACGTCTTTCAGTGAAGCATGTTTGGTTGGGTGTGGGTTATTCTTGTCTTGCCAAATGCATGGACCTTTTGATTTGGGAAGAAGACATTTTTGTCATGCATGTCTCTTTAAAGATGTTACACTAAGATGGGAGTATTTACTGTAACTGACAAACTCATGTGTCAATATCAGCCATTTTCAGTGCAGGTTTGTTCACACTCTACAAGAGTGTGATTGTTTAGTCTGTCCAGTGATCGTCACTAGAAATTTGGATCAATATCTTCATTCAGTTGTAGTCGTCCCCCCCCATTAAAAAAGCTTTGCGGAACCATTGAATCCTGATGTGTCAAATATGTTAACATGAATAAAACGTTTTATAAATCAAGAGCAAAGTGTGTGTGGCATTTTTAAAAGTCATTTATGGTAATTAATACAGATGAATGAAAATGAAACTCACTGATGGGTGTAAATTCTAATCTGTATCCTTGCTAATTTAGGAAGAGTAGATAAAATATCTGGAGTTATTTTACACCTTGCCTCTGACATTGATATCCCACAAAATGTCTTGTTTAATGTTTTTTTTTATTTAGGCTCAAACTGAAATTATATAAAATACATTTATTTCCTTTCAGCGGTACTTTATACTTTTATTTTTTTTTTGTTTGTGAAAGCGGAAGTTTTAAATTTACACTTCCGGTTAGCGTCGCTGGATTGTTACTGAGGCGCACGAAAACATTTTTTGACAATGACAAGACTGGTATAACTGAAGGATAATCTTAAACATGAAGCTTATCTTGTTAATAGTTTTTCTTGGCCCTTTCTGTGTTAAGAGTGCAATTAAGTCCAGAATAGCTACAGAAATAACGAACGAAGAAAATCCTGAATTTGGTAAGTAGCTAGGTTTTGAACGTCAGCTAACATTAGCTTGAACTCCACCGCTAACTGTCTTCGGGATGGTAATGTCTGGTAAATGACTCTTATTATCAACAACTGTGTAAAATGTGAAGTTATATGTTCATGACAGTTAACAATGTTTACCACGGTTGTTCCGATATTAATTCGTGATTAAATCGTGCTAACTAAAATGGCATTACGTCGAATGAGGAATTATGATTCAGTTTCGAAAGAGCAAAAACTACTTCACTTTTGCAAAGGAAGCATAATTTTTACTTTTGTTATTGTGTTGCAGATACTCTAAACTCCATGCTGTTAGACTATGAAGTGCTGCCTTTGTCGGATTTCCAGCTGCACTCTGTGAAAAAGAGGGACGTCCACACCCAGTCCCACCTGGAGCGCCTGGTGAGCTTCAGAGCCATGCACAGGTAAGCAACCGTTTGTCCCAAAACAAAGCTTTCATTGATCAGCTATAACATCGGGATAAATCCTTTCGTGCCTCTGGAGATCATGGTGGATTGGGTTTGTGGCTGTGCATTTCACAGATAGTTGATTTGATCTCAGGGTCACTAAGATGAGGATACATGTGGTGAAGTTGTATCCATATGACTGCCAGGACCCCAAGTTAAACAGGCCTTAGCTATAAAATTAAATTTAATGATGAGAGTGTTTTAATCTTGTGGCTGATCTGTTAACGGAAGTAATTTATTTCTGGCAGTCAACACATTTTAAAAATTAATCCAAGTTTACAAAAATGTTGAAATGAGAGAATGACTATATAATACTTGATATAGTTCCTGCCATGTGCTGTATGCATCCCACCAGGTCTTCATGTAAAGCACTGTTATTTTCACTTTCAGTATTTAATTTAGGTTAAGCAAGGGAAGTTTTTCATGCATCTAAAAGACATTTTTCACTTTATCAGAGTTGGGGTACTTTGTCATCTTCTTTTGTTCTGTCTACACTGTCCGTGAAACAAAAATGAGCCTTGACAAGCTTCATTAATCTTTTTATATCAAATATTTCCTGTAGATTTACTGTAATCTGTTGTATTCTTACAGTATTATATTGTAAACATTGAAGCTTTTCTTCACAAAACATTAAAATGGCTCTTTATTGTTCAATTCAATTAAACTTTATTTATATAGCGCCACTTCATGACAGTGTCATCTCAGGGTGCTTCACATCATATTTGAGCCAATTCATCAA
>JBAMHV010000021.1:10390969-10414746 GCA_037177535.1 Pseudomugil gertrudae | reverse complement strand
GTGTAAAAAGCTCAGTGCATTATGGGATGTCCCCATGACTGCAAAACTAACATATGGCTAAACTATCCCTCACTGTATTGTGAAAATGTGTGCACTGCAAAGATTTGCCTGTTAACACAACATGTTTGCCAGTATGTAAAATTAAATATGCAGTTTAGCCGTTAATAAGACCTGTTGAACTTGGCGAATGCATCTTGTTTGTTGTGTGCAGACGGCATGATGCCGCTTCCTGCTAAATAATAGCAAGTTGCAATTGTGAATGTGGAAAGATTATGAATGCCCTTTTAATGCAAAGCAGGTTACATCAGCTGATGAACAAAGCCTAAACAACATCAATTTTTATAAGAGTGCATCGTCATTAATATTAACCAGCTGCTGTTTGTGTGAATTCCACAGGCTACCCTGTGCTGTGTTAATAGCACTGATCAGGAGACCGGCCAGAACAGCATTAACACTGCTGGATGCAGACTTTTGGTGGTTATATTTGAACAAAATACTGTGACAGCAGAGGTCTTGAACCTTTTTTCTGTTTGGTGTGATAGTTGATCCTAGATAGGAGAAATGACACCCTGGACAGGTCGCTACCCGGAGTAAATCCACGCTAACACGGGGAGAACATGCAAACTCCACACAGGCTCGAACCAGCAACCTTCTTGCTGTGAGGCCACAGAGCTAACCAACTGTTCCACCGTGCAACCCCCATGCTCCAACCCATCTGACTGAAATAAATGGGCCATTTTGAAGTTGACAAAATAAGCTGATCCATGGATAAAGCTTGATCCATTTGATTGGAATAAGGGGTGTTGGAGCAGAAAACAACAATAACATGTGGGATAGCGGCCCTCGAGGACTAAAGTTAAACACAGGTTGGGAAGGGGGGCCTTTTGCAGCATCATCAGTCCTGTCATTCTGTTCTCTTTAACTATCTAAATCCAAGCTTTTGTCCCTACTTGCTTTTTTAACTCAATGGTCCACAGTGATGTGTATTTTAACTATAGCCCTTTTTTTTCTCCTTCTTTCAACTTTAGAAATTTCAAGCTATATCTCACCACAAACACAGGACTTTTCACTGACAAATTCAAAGCTGTGTTTGTTGACAAACATGGGAAGGAAGAAAACTTTGACGTGCAGCTTCAGAATTATTTCACTGGACATGTTGTTGGTGAGTTGATAACTTTTTAAAAAACTTTTGCAGTGATGGTAATGAAAGGCAGGATATGTTATTTTGACCGATCGTTAATGTGTTTTATATTCACAGGGGAGGAGAATTCCCGAGTGCAGGCACATATAGATGGAGATGAGTTTTCTGCTCACATCCTCACAGATGAAGCAGAATACAACGTTGAGGTAAGCATCTGTGCACTCCTTCCAGCTCATTCATAACTTGCCAAAAAGAGATTGCACCTTTGCTGTGATTAACTCTAAGATCTCTTGCCTTTATGGATTTCTAGCCTCTGTGGAGGTTTACAGATTCTCCCGCTGATGGCAGGTTGCTGTTTTATCGCTCAGATGATATAAAAAACCTGAGCCGTATTGCTTCTCCGAAAGTTTGCGGTTACGTCCACGCAGAGGCCAAAGACCTTCTGCCTCAGACTAGCAGGAGGAGATGGGAAGGTCACGAGAAGACAAGCCTGGAAAATGGTACGGTCTGCTGTTTATTTGCTGGGGAAGTAGGATCACCAAATGTGTGTGTATTTGTACAGATCACAGCCCAGGCTGTCGATAGTGGGAAAAAAAAAGTGTAGGTGGACTAATGTTGAAGGTGGAGAGAAAGAAGAAGGCTATAGTCCAAAGACAAAAGAAGTGGGTGTAAATTCTCCAATCATCACCTTAATCGGAGCCTTTTTTCTTGTAGAACGTATCCTAACATGCAACTATATGCTGACAAGTTGATATTGTATAAAAATCTAATAGCTTTTGTTCCTTTTGTGCTGCATTGGAAATGTAAAATATATGCTGCTGGTTGAAAGCTCTCATTGGGGAGATGAGTTGAGGTGATGGCTCATATGGGGGAGGCATTAAAATTTATAGAGGCTCTGCTGCCCAATCAGGTGAGTGCGAGTCATCACTGGTCTCCCACTGCTTGTTGATCAGGCCAGTGCAGCACTCTCCCACTCTTCTGAATAATGTAGGATCAAGAGCAGTGTATGATGTAATGCTTAAAATAGTTTCTTTCTGTTGTCTTCTTCTGTTTAAAAGATTGCTCAGAGATTATGGTGAATGAAATGATATGTGGGTATATTATAAATGTTCCCAAAACACTGTGTATCCTGCATGTAAAGATGAATCTAAACAAAATAGCTGAAGAACCGTGAAGTTTATTATCATATTAGGAAATTGAATTGAATGTCGAAATATATTAAAGACATGTTTCTCCTTTTAGGTTGAAATTTGACCTGAGCAGAAGCAAAGCACAACCACTTCTGTGTCACACTAAAGATGACGTATTAAATCTGAAAAAATCTGGCCTCCTCCACTTTTTAATACATTTATAATCAGTGAATCCCTGTTTTTATGTAACCATAAGTTCTCTCTGCAGCACCAGTCTGAATATTTCTTGCTTCTGCTCTGGACTCGTCCTCGCAGAGAACTTGCACAGACAGAAGAGAGAAGATCATGACCATAGGAAGAATACCTGCCCCCTGTTGCTGGTTGCAGACTATCGCTTCTTTAAACACATGGGTCGTGAACAAGAGAGCGTCACTCTCAACTACCTGGTCAGACATCATGATATGTTTAAATGATTTTCATGTGGAGATCTGAAAAGCGGTTTTATTGCATGCTAACCTTTGTTTCTCATTACTTTCCTTTCTCCCTGCAGATTGAGCTGATTGATCGAGTTGATGATATTTATAGGAACACCACATGGGATGATGAATTTAAAGGCTATGGGGTCCAGATTAATCAGGTTTGAATTGTTTCCTCAATCCCTTTTGGTGGTGTTTTACATCAGATACTGGCACCCAGCTATATTAAAAGCTTAATATTAGGTAGCATCGCCCTCAGAGATGAGCAGGAATGAAACAGTCCTTCAGTGAGTTGGAGGACAGAATTTTTAGGAGGAACTGAGGGCTTTTGTGTGTTCCTCATGGGATCATTTAATTTGTTCCAATAGCTGTAGGAATGAATAGAGACACTGTTGGGAATACTCTGAGTCTTTGGCTTTGTCACTGAAAAGATATGCATTCATGTAGCTGCTTTTAGCCTTTTTTTTCATTTCTTAACCATAAATGCCAAGAAGGCAGGAAATATTCAGACTCTGTTACACTAAACCAAAATGCAAAGCACAAAACATGTTGCTGAGAGACCAAACTCAGTTTAGCTTGCAGTAAAACTGCTGCCATAAAGTTTAGGTTTCCAACAACCAGTGTACGTTGTCCTGTAGTTGTCATTGTACTGTCATCAAAGTTTACATAGTTTATACATCTAAATACTCAGTCTGTTTTCTGAGCCTGCACACAAAGATCTGCTGGATACTGGTTTAAATTGAGCTTTGAGTTGTAATTACACAAGTGAATTGTTTTTAAATAGCATCTGTGGTGGCACTTTTCAGATCATCATCAACAAAGAGCCAACGCGGCCTCCTTCTGGTTATACCGGCAGCTGGGTCCACTATAACATGGAAAACAGTCCTGTGAAGGGAAAAGAGGTCTGGGATGTGAAGAAACTTTTGGAGGTAGGAAAAATGAAATCTGGAGCAAGAACAAATAAAAACTGTATCCGTGATGAAGGATTTTCTGTGGGTATAGACGTAGGACTGTAAGGGATCAAGACAAAATCTTAGCTAAATATAAAACATAAAACATCTAGAAATGTTGGTGGATAATTCTCTTTCTGTCTTTTAGCAATTCAGCTTGGACGTAGCTGACAACGCTTCCTCTGTGTGCCTTGCTCACCTCTTCACCTACCAGGACTTCGATGAGGGAACGCTGGGTCTGGCCTACGTCGCCCCATCCAAAGCTCACGCTCTGGGAGGACTCTGTTCAAAACGTAACCCACATCTCTTATCTGCAAATAGTTTTTATTTCATTAAGAAAATAGTTAGCTCGAGTATATTTCTGCATGTATTTGAGCTCTTAATAGCCCGTCTACCTATACTTAACAGCCTAAAACCTTATAGATCTTTTTACCATTTAAAGAAGATGTAATATTTTTCCTGTAAGGATAATTTAAAGGCAGTCCAAAGTGGGGAAAATTCATGTACAATTAAAAATAAAAACTTCTTTTCTGTCCTATTGTAGCTTACTACCCATCTCATTCTGCTAAGAAGCCCAGTTACCTCAACACAGGCCTGACCAGCACCAAGAATTATGGCAAAACCATCCTCACAAAGGTCTGCGGTATCGTAATCTTTTATGGTTAGAGCAGTCATCATCTCTGACACACTGAATTACTATGCACTGAGCTTCAACCCGGGTGTTATGCAACATGTCATCCTGCCAAGTTTTGCTAAAGTAGAGCAGACACACCTTTGTGTGGGTGTAGTGAGCAACAATGTCAACTTCCTTTGCACCGTCAGTCATCATCATATGTCACCGTAGCTGCAGTACAAGCGAGACTCTAGATGCTCTCATGTATCTTTTTTATTGTTTAAATAAAGTTACATTCTTATTAATCTTTATAAATGATGAATAAATATAGATAAATATTATTTAAAGCTTTAACTCATGTGACAAATGTGGGTGTGGTTCTCAACAGGAGGCAGATTTGGTGACCACTCATGAACTGGGTCATAACTTTGGAGCAGAACATGATCCTGATAACATCCCTTACTGTGCTCCCAGTGATGACAATGGGGGAAAGTTTGTCATGTATCCCATTGCTGTGAGCGGGGACCATGTTAACAACAAGGTATCTAAAAATGGCTTTCACACACAACAATCCTCCAAATGCATCACCCTGACAAGAACTACTAGAGGCATTGTTATGCATTTGCAGTAACGTATCTTCGTACAAACATGCAGGTTATTGTTGGTTATCATAGTATGAATATGTTTTTATATGTTAAGAGAAAACATGAATAAGTTACATTTCTGTTAAATTTATCACAGACTCTTCATGCATATGTTGACATGTATTGGTCTTTGCAGCATTGTAAGGGTCTATTTGTTATAGATGTGAAGAAGAGGCATCAAATCTCGATAACAGATGTAAATAAAATGCATAAATATAAGCATAATTTGTTTTTTAAGCTAAATCTGTTATAAAATGGATAGCAATGCTGTTCAAAATGTCTTAAATCACAGTTATTTTATTTATTTATGTTTATAACATGTAACCTAAAATGATAGAAACGTGTAAAGGAATGTTTGATCATGTAGTTTAATTTTTTTTTTTAGTGAGCAAAACTCGTTAGAGGATCCGTGATACTGATACAATCTTTAATCGAACAGAAAACTGTGTGTTATTAGGACCACTATGTAACTTTTAAAGTTACATGAGAGTGGGGATGATGGACTCAGTATCAGGTGAAGTGAAAGATCAAGTGTTTCTTCAGCTGGAAGCAACGGTGCATGTTAAACTATCATGATTTTTCTGCTTATGGAAAAGTCTCAAATTATTGACAGTCACAAACAATCCATTGTAGTGATGGTGTAGTCGTGCCCTCTACCTTCACCCTTTGCCAATGTGCTTTTGAACAGTGTAATTAGTGGCCAGGACATGTTGCACAACCACTGCATGCATGAAATGCTGATTATTTACTACAGTACTATGATATAATATGAGAAGACATAACTGAGACTATTCTCTACATGGTGTATAGTTTTAGTACAACGTTGCTTTTTTTCCTCACTTTCACAAACATGTCTGGATGAAGGGTGAGGAAATCTAATGCAAAAGTGACTGATTAGCAGTTTTAACACATTAATATTACATATAAGTTATTAAATAGGTTATTTTTGTTTGCTCTTACCTTTTCCTTCTCTTCTAAAGCGCTTCTCCAACTGTAGCAAGATCTCAGTTGGAAAGACTTTACGTCTCCAGGCTCCTGTCTGCTTCAAGGAGAGGAACAGTAAAGTCTGTGGGAACTCCAGGGTAGAGAAAGGAGAGGAGTGTGACCCTGGGCTACTCCATCTCAATGATGACCCCTGCTGCACTGCAGACTGCAAGTTCAAACATGGAGTACAGTGCAGGTACGTTATATAAGATATGAGCATGATCCCAGTGAGGACCCAAATGATGGATTAAATGATGTCTCCACAGTGACAGAAACAGCCCGTGTTGTAGGGGCTGCAGGTTTGAAGTGGCAGGAAAAAGGTGCCAGGAAGCCATCAGCGCCACCTGTAAAGGCACATCTTCTTGCACAGGTGATCACCCCCTGCTGGTGTAAAGCCAGAACTGCAACATTCATTTAGCCCATTTCTTCATTTCTAGTTATTGGATCAGTTTAAGAAGCTGCAGCGTGTGGTACAAATAGGTATCTTTTCCCTCATATTACAGGCAACAGCAGTGATTGTCCACCTCCTGCAAATGCCCCTAATAACACAGTGTGTGTTGACAACGGGCGATGTCATAATGGAGAGTGTAACCCGTTTTGTGAGGCTGAACAGGGCCTTCAGTCCTGCGCTTGCAATGGTAAATGAATAGACTTTAAAAAAAATACAATATATATATATACAATATATATATATACAAATATATATATTTCTAATAAAAAATATTTTGTGGCTCATGTGTTGCAGAAACTGATGACTCCTGCAAAGTGTGCTGTAGGAGAAAAGATGGCATCTGTACTCCTTTCATCTTGTCTAATGGCAGTTTTCTTTTTCTACGTAACGGCAAACCCTGCACTGTTGGCTTCTGTGACAGAAACGTGAGTTAGAATATCTTTATCTATCTGTTGAATGAACAGGATTCTAGATGATCACATGATATTTTGTCCTCACCACATTCCAGACACAGCTGTCTAAATGTAAACAATGACCTGGCTTAGCTTCTTGTGACTGAGCCGATTTTCTCTTATTTAAACAGGGAAAGTGCATGAAGCAGGTGCAGGATGTGATCGAGAGGTTTTGGGATTTTATTGACAAACTGAATATTAATACATTTGGTAAGTTAATGTAATGCAAAGTTAACCAAAGCAGGCAGAAGTTTTTAACTGGGTTGTTTAATCACTGACCTTTTATATTTGTCTGATTTGTTTGTACTCCAAACCTTTCTCTCACCTCTGTCAGGGAAATTTTTGGCCGATAACATAGTGGGCTCAGTTGTGGTGTTTTCCCTCGTCTTCTGGATTCCTCTCAGTATTCTGGTTCACTGTGTGGTAAGAAACACCTGGGCTGATCTGCATTGTCTTTACTTCCTTTATATTTATACTTCTAGTTAAGTGAAATATTTTTACTGAAAATACTAACAGCCCAGTTGTTTTGTGCTTCCCTTTGCAGGACAAACGACTTGACCAGCAGTATGAAGAGAACACAAAGTCCCTTTACTTTCCTTCAAGTGTAAGTTTCTCATCTCTTAAGTGGTCGTATCTGATCTTGTGCTTTAGCCTGGTTGCCACACTAACAGACTAATTCAATCCACCGCTGCTGGAAAACTTAACAAGCATGTAAAGTGTTGCAGAAAAAGATTTATTTATTATTTATTTGACCGTGTGCTTGATGTGTTGCAATATGTAACCTCAGAAAAGGTCCAACTTAAAAGGGAACATATGGTTTAGGCAAGTCACAGTAAAGTTGTTGTACTTTTGTCTGACAGCCTTTCCAACAAGGTAAATGAAGAGAGAAAGTTCTGGAAGCAGAATTTGCTATCTATTTAAAAAAAAAACATGTTTTTGGTTTATTTAGTCCGTTTCATATATGAACACCTGAGATTGTTTTAGGAGAACACCGTGTGTGAGCGGTTTAGTCTGTACGTTTTCCACACTACCTCACATGAGAAGATTTCCTGCTGGAAATGTGAACCAGTTGGTGTTGGTAAAAGTCTGTCTGGAGTTAGAATGAAGCAGGATATGATGAAGAAGTAAAGTGCAGAATATTATAAATGGCAGCTGTTACCAGGTGAATGTCAAAATATCCACAATGGCAAAAAGCGAGTGGAGAGCAACATTCAGGCCAGCAGAGAGGAAAAGAAAACAGTGATTAATCCAGTGATGAACAAGCAAAGAGCACTTTGTAGCAGTTCTGATGCTTATCACTATAAATCAAACACTCAATTAGCAGCACAGTTGTTTATACTGAGGGAAAAAAAGGTTGAGTCTAATTAATTTAATTTGATTTATGTTGTCATGGTGCTGAATTAGATGAGTACAGGACAGATATCTAATCAGAAAAAGGGTCACATCGCTTCCTGGGTTTCTGAATGACCTGTCCATCACTCTTTGCTTTGGAATTGCAGCAGATGGTGGAGGTTTGTAGTAGAGCTCCTGCCATAGGTGAGTGCGTGCAACAGCATGGCGTTGCAATGTGTTGCCATTGAGTCCATGATGCATGGTCGGTGGCCTCCATCTGGGATACTCCTGCAGTCACTTTCTCCTTGATGTAATCACTGATCTAGCTGCACGCTTCCTCACGCTCACCTTCATCTGGCATAGAAACTGTTTCATGTGAATGAATGTTCTGCCTCTGCACATCCTTCTGCACAGATGCAGCTGTATGTGATCAGAAATTACCTCAAGAAAGCGAGATTGCATTTTAGGAGTATTCAAACATCAAGAGGACTGAACAGATTGTCGTTGTTGTGAAACTGGAGTGTGTCAGCATTTTAAGTTTGCACCTACTACTGTTGAAAACCACACGCCAAGAGTGGAATGTGTTTACTTTTGCCATATTTCTTTTTAAATGGCTGTTTGTATTGTGTCAAGTTTTAGGCTTAATTGGGAAAACAAAAAAAACTGGATACATTCCTCTTTAGTCCTTTTAGCTGAGATTAAAGCACTGGAGCGATCAATGCTTCCATTTAGATGTACCATTTGCTCCTGTGGCTGAGCTAGTATGTACAAAAGCAGGACACTGGAAGCCATTACTGCAGCCATCAACATAATTACATGTCTGTAAAAGATAAATATGTTTTAAAATGACCAGAATGAAGTAAAAAGGAATGGATCCCTCTTCAATTAAAGATGACTGTGATGATGAGCCTCTTTTTCACATGCTGCTTTTGTTCTGCAGAATCAAGAGCTGCTGAGCAACATCGAATCAGCAACCGTCCGCATCGTCAATCCTCCTCCACCTCCCTCCTCCTCCGCCGGCCGGACCGCGCCATCCTCCCTGTTCACACAGCATCAGCAGCCGAGTCAGACCCGAACCCCTCCCGCAGCCGGCTGCAGCAGTACCCAGGACCCCGGCCTGAGCTGCGGCGCCACCCCGGACAGCGCAGGGGGGCGAATGGCCACCATCCAGGAGGACACCAGCAGCGACTCTCACCTGGGAGAGGTGGGCCTGCCGGACGATTCCACAACCGCAGGAGTCTCCTCGTTGGCTACGAAATCCTCCTACGGGGGTCTGACAGATCAGAAATCCCTTGTCAGGGACCGGCGGTTCCTCAAGAGGCAGGACTGCATTGACACAAAAGAGACGGAGTGCTGAGTCCAACCAAACATCCTGTTTTTGTTAAAGGAAGAACAAAAATATGAAACATATCCTGAAAGGGAACAAATGTGTGCAGCAGTATACTGACATTTACAGCTTAATGTAACAGCAAGCATCTTTTGTTGGTCAGATTTTAGACTTTCAGTCATCTTTACGTTAATTTAAAGCGTTACAGTTTGAACTCATTCACATTTCTGTGCTTTGTTAGTGGAAAACTTAGATCTGAGATCTGTGGACATCTGCCGCAAGAAGGCTCTTTAACCCTTTCGTTTGCAACAATTTTAACTCATGAATATGAAAGTAGTGTACACTGATTCTAAGGTTTGTGTGACATGCAGTAAGCTATGATGATGGCTCACTAGTGGGGGGTAAAAGTAGTGCAAGTCTTCTAAAACCTAAATGTACAGATTACTGCCTGGGAAGAAAACATTTCCGTCGTATTGTGGAGATGATTAAACTATTTGTAACCAGCACTGGAGAATTTAAGGTCAGTGATGGCTTTCTAAACTCTCTGATCTCTGTGTATATAAAGCATATCTGCTGTTTAAACAGTTTTAAAAATGAGCCTTTTTAAATTTCCTGAACACAACAAAAAAAGGTGCCTTTTCGTGGATCTGTTCTCACTTGTTTTTGTGTAGGAATAGTTTCCAAATGCTGAATAATACCTGATCAGAAGTGGATCAAGCCTGAATCCTCTTCAGCTTGTACTGTAATGTTAAAACTTTAAAGTTATTGTAGGTCAAAGTGTTTTTATATACTGCAGGTTGAGTATGAAAACTGTGGTCATATTGCATTATGTGTATATTTCTCTTTCTACACGCGTTGTTTTTGTTTGGTTGTATGAATGACATCCCAAAATAAAATAAACCTTTAATGTGCATTTTAAACATTGACACACAACGTTGCATTGCTTTGTAGATCAGCGATTGGATTGATTGTAGTTGAAAGGAATTGTTTTCTTGTTCACTGGGAACATAGGAGACTGCTTTCAGGGCTTTTAGCATTCACATCCCCCCAGTAAGGCAGGATGAAGGGCAGGTCAGCCACACGGCTCTCCAGGAGTTCCCACAGGTGCATGGCCACAAACTGGTTTCCCTTCTCAGAGAGATGCAGTCCATCCGACAGGTAGCTTGTGTAGTCCTGTAAGGGATAAAACGGGTAGGCTATGGTGACATTTTAAGATCAAATATGCTTTTAAAAGGTTCCAACATGCACCAAAAAAGGAAGGTGGAAATGTTTAGCTTACAGTGCATGCACAGCTTTTTGTAATACCTTTGTAAAAAAAAAAGTGACCTTTAGACTAACTAGTATAGTTTTTATTTATGCAAACTAGAAAGGACTGTGTGAAGCATCTGCAAGGCCAATTAGAACTGGTTGGCTGCACTCACTTGTCCATCTTTCTGCATGAGTGTCCAGAGATCCAAGACATCTGAACCACACTGACCAGCCACTTGGACACAGGCCTGAGCGTACTGTCCTGCTGCAGAGTTGTGGCGATTGAGAGGACATCCTGAAGAAGACGAAACAAAAAGGGATTCTTTGTTCGCTGCAGGACTAAAAATGTTAAAAGGAATACAATTATGCAGCCCAGTGTTACCTTTAAGAATGCACTCTTTCTCCCAAGCTGGCTCATGAACAGGAGGAGGAGTGATGAAGATAACTCTGTCTGCTGATACACCTGCTGAGGTCAGAAACCTGCTGATCTCCTTTAGGTTATCAGAATATTCTGGTAAAGAGATGTGCTGCTGTGGGTTCATATCTGAAAACGGGCAGAAGCAGACATAAAGATTGTGTGAATGTTAGCGGTAGCTGTAAAACAAACAGAGAAATAATCATCACAACAGGGAGAAATAAAATCATAATCATCTTACGTTGTCTTGTCCCCTACCAAAGCTCTGTGTAATACTGCTAAAACATATAATGGTTGAGCATTATATCATATATATATTATATAATATACATTATATTACCTCCCTTAATATGATGACTACATAAACTGAAAGACTCTACAAGAAAAGGTGAAGATTAATGAAATCAGACAGTAACTTTGTATTTACTGAAACTAAATGTGTATGCTTTTGTTTTTCAGTGAGGTTTCACCTTCCAATGAACAATCGTTGGCTCCAAAGAAGACAGTAACAGCAGCTATGCTGTCATTAGAGTTTTGGCTGCTGATGAGGCGAGGAAGAACAATCTTAGCCCATCTGGTGTTGTATCCAGACAGTCCTCTGTTTACAACATCACATTTTCTGAAGAGAAAGTAAATAAAAGATCATATAAAAGGCACATTATGCAGTTCATGTGGGACAAGCTGTGAATTTGTTTTTAGGAAAGGCTCAAAATGTTTAATTCCCAGCTACTTCTGAAATTATGTCTGTAAGAGCATTAAAACAGCTGAGACTTAATATTTTAATGAGATTTTTGTTTCATTTTAATTTATAGTAATTAACTGCTAGGGTATTATCAAATGCATCTTTAATCGCCAGGAGAAAAAACCTGACCACAAGCTTAAATCCAAGTCGTGTTGTCTAAATCTCTGGCTACTCACCGTGCAAGCTTGTTAGATATTTCTGACCCCCATCCATTTGCTTGAAATGAAAACTGAAAGATGCAAAAACATTAGGCTAGCAAATTTGCAAGCATAGTAAAAAAATATGTATACTAATACTGCATTTATATTTACATATCACCGCAGGAACCAACCTGTGTAATGGAGTCGCCAAACAAAATAACTTTGGGCCAAATTATTGTACTGAACTTAGACATGTTTGATTTTGTCCAACGTCTCGAAGGAAGAAAGGAAGATACCGCGAGATAACGCGAGACCTGGTAGACCTGATCGTCTTGAATTAAAGCAGTTAAAATTGCTCCCAAAAATATATATTTTAATAGTGCTTGTTTCAAAAGTTTCTATTTACTAGTATAAGGTTTTAAGGAGTAAATCATTTTTGAGGTAGTCGCATTTTTAAAAAAGTGTTCCTGTTTTAATTTGGAAGAGAAGCGGATGTTGTGCCACACTAAAAATCCTCCGTGCAAACTGTCGATTTATGTGAGATTATCTCCAGGATTCAACTCACAACTGAAGGTTAGCTGTCATTGTAATAAACATAGCAAAAGATAGTTTAATTGATACTGTCAAGGTTTATTTAATTTTTTGCCGTCAATATAAATATTTAATATTTTAATTAAATGTTTTCTAGTATTTACAGCGTGTCATCCATTCGCGTTGCGATTTGAACTGTACACTTGGGGAAAAAACATGTGGGCATTTCCTTAGTTTAATTTGTTTATGTCTGTCCCTCATTGTCTTTTAGACAACATATCAAAGCTCTAGGCTAAGATGCAATGTTGAAATAAAAATATGTGATTAACGTTGAAGCCAAAACAGTTTTAAATCAGCCACACGTTGTTGTGAGTAAGTTTACCGACATGTCAGCAGAGTCAATGTGCACTTTGTTTTGCTTTGGGACACCGAGGCACACTTTACCTGTCCCGTCCTGTTTAAAACAAAAGAAACTACGATCCCTAACATTGTTTCTCGTGCTTCAAAGGGATGTTGCGGCGTCCCCAACCGTCTGACTCCGAGGCGGATCTCCTGAGAGAGCAGGAGCGTTTTCTGACCTCCGGAGCTGCCTCTGCTGCCAGTGTTGTCCGCCGACCCGACAAGAGGAGAGGGGAAGCCGGGGCAGCAGAAGGAGGGCACATCGATGAAAACGGAGGAAATGCGAAGGATGTGGTCACCATAGAAGGTTAAGAATGACCTGTACCCCTTATGCCCATATAGAATCTATGTTTTTATTACATTCATACTGATTTGAAACCTGAAAACAACACTGATTGTTAAACTGTGATGCTTCACAGATCTTCCAGATCAGCTTCCATCTTTGACACCTGCCCCTCCAAAGAAATCACGCTTTAAAGCAAGCCGTGTAACCTTTGAGGATGAGGATGCTGAGGCGAGGCTGGACAGACATGACACTCACATCAGCGCAGTTCTGTCTAAGATCGTTGTATGTCCTTATTGCAAAATCAAACTGTACTAATAAGCTATACGTGCATGCAGGCATCACAAATTAAGTGGTTCTTTTGCTATCCGTGTTAAGTAGCGTGTACTTTTGCCAGTGTCTACTTGTCAGTAACTTTATGCTCTGCTTTAAGGAGAGGGATACCAGCTGTGCTCCAGTGTCTCTCCCAGCATTTACAGGCATGGCATTCCCTAAAGTATTGCACCGCTCAGAAACAAGCAGTCAGGTAAAAGTTCACGTACACTTACACTGATTTCACATATTTAAGTTGTCTTTTTTTTGGACAGATTTGTGAAACACTTCAATAGTCCTTATCAGGAGGAATGTATGTGCATTTGTGAGATTAAAAACTAATTAAATCCTTCTTAGGATTTTTCTAAATAGTAATAAAATGTGAAAATCATGAAGGTGATTGGACTTTTGTGTCATATTATAATAATGCTAAGTCTCTACTTGTAAGCATTGTTGTATTCGTCCACATTGTGGTTATTTGGTCCTTATTTGCAGGTGCCACCTCCATCAGCTGGAGGAAAAAAGAGCATCTTTGCTCGTCAGATTGCTGCTCAGAGATTAAAGGAAACCAGGAAACATGGTTCATCTGATGCTTCTCAAAGTCCTCAGCCGGGACAACGGATCCTCCCTCCTGATGCTCGTATGGATACAGATCACGGTGATGCTGCTGGTGATCATAAGAATTATTAAACTTAATAAAAGAAAGACAAATTTCTGTTTGCTAAATGCTACTTTTTTTCTTCACACTCCTGTTTTTGTGAATTAGATCCATCTCTACAATCAGGTCCCAGGTTGGTGTCAGGTCAGGGACTTGTGGGTCCTGATAGCCTTGGTGAGACCATGAGAATCCACAGAGAGAACCAGGCCAAGCTCCAAGCCATGTCTCGATCTGAGATAGTTGAGGAACAGAACAAACTCTTGTCCCAGCTTGGTAAGCAGGGATGTATGCTTTGCGAGAGCACAGAAAAATGTATCCACATCATTTATGTGTCTTTCACAGCTCCATTATTTTTGCTTCTCAGACCCCAGACTGGTGGAGTTTGTCAGATCTCGCAAAGATCAGAGTGTCGTGTCCTCTGCGCCCTCATCCAAACACCCAGAGGACGAAAGCAGAAAGGAAGATCCTCAGCTTGAAAGTGTTAGCAGGGAGTCTGCCGGTGCTGCTGTGCAGTTTGAGCAACCTCAGGAGGTCGAGATGGAAGAGGAGCCGGTGCCAAAACCAGTCATAACCAGTAGGTTTTATTCAGAATTAAGCTTCTCTTCTTCTTCTGGTTCCTCCTGAGTCATTGCTTTTAGCTGGTGAGGCTCATGATAGTTACAAGTAATTAGATTACATTCATAAACATGAAATATAGTTATAATGCAAAAACACTGAAACAAAGCAAACTGGTTAAACTGGGTTTATTTGAAAAGCAGATCCATACCATGTTGCACATAAATTACATATCAACATTGTTCATGTATGTGTTAAATATTTAATCTGCACACAAGCAGCTGAATATTCAGCCCAGTGTTTTGACCCATGTTTTGTTGCATATTTCTGTCATTATCTCACGCTAACATTAAGCTTCTTTTGCCCACTGATGTTTGTAAAAACAGAGGAGGAGCTGCCGGTGAAGCCTCAGAAGGAATGGGTGCACATGGATAAACTGGAGCCGGATAAGCTGGAGTGGATGAGAGATTTGCCTGCACCCAAAAGAAAAGGAACAAAGAAGGTAAGGGCTGGCTCTTTCTGAGATCTGTTGTTTTGTTTTTCCGTTTTCCTGCTGTCAGATGTGTTTTTTTCTTTAATAAAATGCATGTATGAAAGTCCTGTGTGGTTTGATGTTCCCTAAAAAGGCCATGCAGGCTCGTTTTGACTTCGCGGGAACTTTAATTCCACCTACTGAGGATCTGCCAACGCACTTAGGCCTGCACCATCACGGAGAAGAACCTGAAGTCAGTAGCATTAAACTAGAGAATAAAACATAAAATTCTTCAGATTCTTCAGTGTCTATATAAGCTTTGATAGAACATCTTTGTTTCATCATACCTGCTAATGGTTTCCCTCCTGTAACGTCTCCCCAGCGGGCGGGCTACTCCCTGCAGGAACTCTTCCTGCTCTCTCGAAGTCAGGTCATCCAGCAGAGGAGCCTGGCTCTCACCACTCTGGCCAGCATCCTCTCCAAGGTACCACACTTATACGCGCAGTGTTACACACAACTAACCAGAATGTTTCCAGGATTCAGTTGTGCGGCTGTGTTTTGTGGCTTGCAGGCGCGAGCTGGGGAGTACCTGACGACACTGAAAGGCAGCGTGATTTCCACTCTACTCGACGCCGGCCTGCTCTTCCTGCTTCGCTTTGCTCTGGACGATGGCGTGGAGGGAGTGATGTCAGCAGCAGTGCATGCACTTAAAGCTCTTCTCGTTTGTGCAGAGGATGAAGTAAGATCACCCGAAGAATTGGATTAATAACAGTAGCTGTGA
Organism: Pseudomugil gertrudae; assembly: GCA_037177535.1. Taxonomy (NCBI): domain Eukaryota; kingdom Metazoa; phylum Chordata; class Actinopteri; order Atheriniformes; family Pseudomugilidae; genus Pseudomugil; species Pseudomugil gertrudae. The sequence goes on along the minus strand of JBAMHV010000021.1, from coordinate 10,398,710 downwards.
AAACTTGCTTTCACTTCAGCTGTGTGGATTGGCTGTGCATTGTCTTTCTTCAGAGTCAAACAAAGCAAACCACAGACATGTTTCATGCAGGTGCTTTAAAACAAAGGGCTCAAAACGTGAGCAGAGGTCATAGCTGTAAGGGAACACAGTGCCTCTCTGTGAGTGTGTGACAGCAAAGCTCTTCCTGAATTTGTTTCAGGAATGTTTGGACTTAACCTTTTCCTGGTTCCGGGGTTTGGCCTCCTTCCCTCTGCTGCCATTTTCTCAAGCGGAAGAAGATGAAGAGGATCCAGGGCTTGATGACATCATGAAGGAGACAGCTAAGGAAAAAGAAGAGAGGAAGAGTGATTTTGATGTCGCCAGGCAGGATGTTGTCAAGGTAAATAACAGTTATTTTTTTATGTGCTTGTATTTAAGTTTGGCGTATGAAGACTGGCTGGTGACCTGTGCGTGTTTTCAGGGTCTGATGAAGATGAAGTTGCTCCCCAGGCTGCGCTACATTCTTGAAGTAGTCCGACCATCACCTCGGGTTGTCCAGGACATCCTGCAGATCCTGACCCGTGTTGCGCGGCACTCCTCACCCTCTTCCACGCAGGTAACGAGTCACGCTGACAAACGTCCAGACCGAATCCGTGCACCACTGTTTACTGTGTTTCATTCTCAGGTGTTGGATTGTCCTCGCCTGATGGAGACGGTGATGTCCGAGTTCCTTCCCACTTCCTGGGCCACATCGGGTTCAGTTAAACCCCAGTCCGTATATGGACACCCACTGGCCAGCGCCGTGAAGCTTTTCAGGGTTTTGGCTACATCGGGCAGACATGCCTGTGCTAGACTGGTAATCGTTTGAAGCAGCGTGTTTATGTAGCGCACTGCTACATTAACTGGATGCGTTGCTTTTGTATTTATATCTGTAAACATTCAGTTACGGCTGTATAGGATTAGCACTAAGTACGCTTTAAGCTAAATGCTTTTATCATCTTCCTGTCTTCTACCCCAGTTAAACTCTTTAGGAGTGAGGGAGCGATTATCATGCCTGCTAAGTGCTGAGCCCAGTGAGCTGCTGCTGGAGCCGACAGAGGCCCTCAGGATCACCACTGAGGCGTACAGGCTGTGGGCAGTCGCTGCTGGTTATGGACAAGCTTGCAAACTGTACATGTAAGTTCATTCTAGTCATCTTTATTAAAAAACACGTGTGGTTCAGCTGATTTTTGATGATGTGCTTTAAACGTGTGTGGTGTATTTTTTCCAGCGACCTGTATCCGGCCTTGGTAAAGACCCTGCAGGCTGTCCATCCAGTTTCCCCCTCCTCAGACCTTCTGCTGCCACTACAGCTCCAGCGACTCTCTGCTCTGCTTTCCCTGCTCACACAAGTCACACACACTGCTGGCTGCCATCAGGAGCTGCAAGCTGGCATGGTCAGGTATAGAAGAGCAGCATGGCGGTCTCTCAAACGTTATTTGCTTGTAATATCTGAGTCAACTTGTTGCCTGCTGTGTTTTTACTGCAGCGCTCAAGGAAAGGAGTGCCCCCCTCCACCTCCTGTGTCCTGGGGTCATGTCACTGGGTTACAGGTGTCGCTGTTGGGACATTTAAAGGGTTTTGTCAAGAATCTTGATAATCCAGTTCAGAAAGACAGCAGCTTGGCTCTTATCCCGGCTTACCTGGTTTATCTAGAAGCTTATTACCATCAGCTCTCCCGACAGGTACTCCGGCCTGCCTCATTGCCTTTGAAAGTTATTAAAACCATCAAGCCTTAAACATGTTGCATATTCACAGAACTGCTTCAAACCAGTGGAGGCTCTACAAGAACTGGAGCTTCTGACATCTGAGGTTCTTCTCCCTCTTATGTGCCACAGTGCTGTGCAGAGCCTGATGAAGAATCTCAGGTAGGCCTGATTTTCACTGTAGTTCTGTCATCACCATTAAGATTAATTCAGTAAATCTAATTAAAACCTTTAGTTACTTTTTCAGCTACATGCTTCGTCTCTTTTAAAACAAGGTCTTCATCAGTGGTGTGCGCCGCTCAGTCTGGTCAGCTGGGCCCAGAGATTACTGCCAGCCTGCCTGGTTTGGCCTGCCCAGGATGGAGGGGCAGTCCTGGGATGATTGTCTCCAGCTCGCCCTTCCCTCTTCTGACAGGACTAGGACTCCTCTTGGAAACGATCACAGGAATACATAAAGGTCTCAGCAGCAAGGTACGTTTTCTTTTAGGAAGGTAAAGACATTTTATGTGTTCTTTGACATCACAAGTCGCAATGCAAACAGCCGGTATAATGAGCCGGTATGCTGTGGTGAGATATGAATATTTCACCCGGTCATTAACACTTCTGTTTTTTTGTCTGATCTTTTTTTCCTCTCTTCAGTTCGCTGGCCTCCTCCAGTCGGAGCATGTGATTGGTTACCTGCGCAGCTGCTGTCAGGCTATACCCTCCTTGTCTCACACCAGGGCTTGGCTCTTGTGCCATGAATACAATCTCATTTACCTGCTGCTCCAGCTGGCACGCAGACTGGTAAATGTGCTTTTGAACTATATAAACAGGATCAGGTTATAGTTTGGATCCACTGTTATTAGTTATGTCATAAAATGATTGCTTTGTCATGCATGTTTCTCAGGTTCCAACTGAGCCAGAAGTAGCAAAGCATGCTTCGCTTTACCACCAGGTGGCGCTGGTGCTTCTTCCCTGGCTCCTGCCAGGCAGTGAATACCTGGCGCATGAACTTCTCTCCTCTGTTGTTTTCAGCAAAGACTTCATATCGTAAGCTTTCTTTAAAAGCCTTCGCTTTAATTTCCACAAAGCATTAATGCTGCCTGAAATTCTGAGCTTTCGGTTTTGTTCTCCATCTGTTTTCTTCCTAAATTGTATTACTTATAAATGATAACATGAACCCCACAACTATGATTGACGATAGTTTGATATCATTTCACAGATGACACATTTCCAGTGTTCTCCCTTGTTACCTGGATGTTATTTAGTTGGTCTCTTTGGTTTGCAGGGAGGGACACAGCGGAGGACCTGAGGCTGTAGAACTAGGGGAGCTTAAGCTTCACGAGGACGCACAACACCACACCTCTCCCTCTCTCCAGACTGTCGGCACCCTCCTGAGAGAAGCCTGCATCCAGCTACCAGCAATACGAGGCTGCTTCCTGACTCATTTGGCTCATCTGGAGCCATCTGTACTTGCATCCAGAGATGCTTTCCTAGGGCGCAACCCATGGATCAAGGCCCATCTTCTACCAGAGCTCACCGGCCCCACATTGCCGTCCGACTGGCCTTTCCTCCCGCTCATCAGTCTGTACGAGCGAACAGGGGTGTCTGATGGTGGAGGACTGTCGGTGGAGGAGCTGCCTCGGGGGGCGCTGCAGGCTGTGACCCACTGTTTGCAGTGGCTGCTGCTGCTGGAAGTCTGGAGGGAAGAAAGTCTAAAGGTAGAAAACAAGTCAGGGTAGCTATATTTCTTCCTCCCTCATGACAGAGTGGCCTCAAAGGGGTTGTGTACCTCTGGTAATTGAGCAGAAGACTTTCCCCACGTTCAACTTACAGCTGGTTTTATGAGTCTGATGCTCATATTGTAAAGTTTTGAAAGTAGAAAAAGCTTAAATACAAACAGATTAATATGCAAAAGATTGTTTTAAGCAATGTTTTTGGTTTCAGACTCCATAATGTCAGGAGTTGCTGTAAACTGGAAATCCTCAGGAACTGGGCAGGAAGAACTCTGTAGACACTTACTGATGTAGAGGATATCCCCCTTACTGATGTGGTTGGGTCTACATATCCAGTACCAAAAGGGCCCCATTATTTTGTGTTTAATTTTTGGTTGTGCTTAGTGTGTCTTAAACAACAACTGAACGATAACTTATTGTGATGGCATCGTATTTCTGATTAATGATGAGTTTTTCAGTATATCCTGTTGCACCTCTGTTGAATGAGTTTGTCTCTGTGTGTGTAGGTGATCCTTGCTGTTGCCAAGCTCGCCCGCCTGTCCTGCATGTTTCTGTGTTCGAGCGACTTGTTCTTGGAGAGACCTGTTCAGAAACTGACCTGGGGTCTCTTCAGGCTTCTCACCAGGTCTGATAAAACATTTCAAATGTAGCTTTTTTTGCCTCAGATGGGAACAGTAAACCTCTAAAGATCCTAATAAAGTAATATTGCTTCTCTAAAGGTCATCCAAGCTGGACTCTTTGGACCTGAATATGCCTCCTCCTGGTCTTGCCTCCTTCCAGGATTTGTATACAGCCCTCTTGGCTCAGTATGAAGCTGTGTCTTTTGGAGATCGATTGTTTGGCTGCTGGGTTCTCTTGCCTTTGCAGAGGAGGTACAGCGCCTCTATGAGGCTGGCTGTGTTTGGAGAGCATGTGGGGATCCTCAGGTCACTGGGGGTCACGTTGGAACAGGTAACTTCCTTGGTTTTTTTTTAAAACGTGATTTTTTCAGTTCTGATCTTTATTCTTAAACGAGTTATTCTGTTGTCTGACTTCACATGAAGCTGTGTATCCCTATCGAGCGATTCACTTCGCCACCTGAAGACTCCCTGCCTCTCCTTCGCCTCTACTTCCGCTCTTTGCTAACAGGGACTCTGAAGTTCTCTTGGTGTCCTGTCTTATACGTGGTTGCCGTGTCTCACGTGAACTCATTCATCTTCTCTCAGGACGCTGCAGCACAGGTACCGCTTAAAAAAAGGGATCTTTTATTGATAGATTCCCTGCTCTGGGTATCTTTTAAAATTGTGTTTTTGTGGGTATTTTTTTTAGCAGAAATGTTCAGGAAACTTCCAACATGTGTAATGGTTTAACATATCCACTGAGGAGGAGGCTGGATTTGTGGGGAGAGTGCAGGGATTTTACAGGGGTCTATGAACAATTTCTGCATCAAATCTGTGGATTTAGAAGATTTTATGAGTCTGCATATCTGTCTTCATGCTATTGATTAGCAGCCTCAGAATTTTACTTCTCATCCTGATGTTCACAGCAATAAAATTTTTTATGACTTGGATTTCACTTCACATTTTTTGGACTTTAAAATCCTAGATGGAAAAACACATTTTCCAACATGTTATTTACTCATTTCCCAAATTGCAGAGCAGTGTAGCTGAGAATATTAATAAACACGGTTTTGAAAGCGTAAATTGAGGGCATGAGTGTAGTAGAACATCAGCTGTGTGTAAACCACTTGCTGGTTTTTTTCCAGGAAGTTGAAGCTGCTCGACACAGTATGCTGAGGAAAATCTACTACCTGACTGATGAGGTACCACGCCGCATTTTGCATGTACAGCTTGTTTTTTTTTTGTTCTCTAGATCCCATTGATGGTCATTACTTACCCACTGTTGCTATTTTACTGACAGGCTGATCTACTGGTAGTTTCTTTCTGTGTTAACCCTCTTCAGGTTGTTCTCAGCTCTTTTGGTGTTGAAACTTTTTTTTTTACCCCCTTAATTGTTTTTTTTTACACTATATCTGGGTTGATTTTCTAGAAAAGAGATGATTTTAGAAAATCAAATTCCTCCTCATGTGAAACTGTTGTGAAATACTTTTACTGTCAGTTTTGTCAGTCCAGATTCCTCTTTTCATTATATTGCAGACCACATAAATCTCATCTGACTGCTTTCAGTGTATCAACAAGATCAGATTTGAGAAAGATAAATCAGATTTTCCTGTAGTTTGAAAAACATCTTTGAGCAATAACATTTCATTTACTCTGGCAGGATTCATCCAGCTCCCCTGGAAGTCAGTCCAAAACTACTTTTTATAACTAAATGCTTATAAGTATGTCTGAGTTGCTCCAAATAAATCTCTGAACCATCAAAAAAATGAATAGGCTGTAAATGAATTACGGGCAGCTGTAGGAAGACACTGAACCCCAACTAGCTCCCCGATGTGCCAATCGGGGTGTGTGAATGGGTGAATGTGACTATATAGTGTAAAGCGCTTTGAGTGGTCGATAAGACTGGAAAAGTATGAGTCCATATAAGTATGAGTCCACACTAATGAGCATTTGTACATTTATTTTGGCGGTATTAATTAGAGGTCCTTAATTGACCTGATGCCCATGGTATTTTCAGTTACTCGTTAGAGTTCAGGAAATAACTTCATCTCTTGCTTTTGTCACATCATTTCAGTGTCGATATCTCATTTCCAGGTGTTGAGGAACCACTTGCTGCTTTTCCGTCTTCCCCAGCAGCATGTACAACTCGGATTTGATACATATGAACAGTTGCCTCCCATTAGAGCAAAGCGTTTGGAGAGTGTTCTGGGTGTGCACGACAGCAAAGATGGCGAAGGAGAGTGAGTGAAGCAAAGAGGGACCAACGACATGAAAGTGAGCCAAAAAGGATGCCGAGGTAGGGCAGCGGGGGACTTGGTGTGTGAAACAATATCAAGTAACAGGTTCAAGATGGAGGGAAGCAAAGTTAGCAGTGGAAGGCCAGATAAACTTAAAGATCAATCTCAGTCCCAAAACCAGCATGGTCACAAATGTTGCTGTGGCCAGTTCTCTTTAAGGAAACCAAACCTTAGCTGAAGTCAGCCAGTTGTGAGAATAACTTTTAAGAGCTGTCACTGGAAATTACCTGAATCCTTGCTCAACCACAGCAAAAGGTTAAATTCAGAAATGAAGTACAGATGGAACATGCCACAGGTCCTACAGCTCTTCTTTTCTTTTCTAATTTGTGCCAGTTATCCCAGTCCAGGACAGTTCTTGGCATCTAGATGGATTAAGACAAATGTCCTACATTGCAAGTGCCTGAAATGGGCTTTTTTTTATTTGTGAATAAAGCAAGACTTGCATGATGATGAGGATGATGATGATGTGTGACCTCATGTTTGTAATCCCACTAAGACACAGCACTGCAACTCTCCTGCAAATGAACCTGAACCAGTCTGACTGTCGGCCACAGAAGCCGCAGTAGATGAACTGAGGTTAAAAACTTTTTTAAGGCTCCACCCAATCTTTTGGGACACATGAAAAAAAAAACGAGACGAGGAGAAAACAGGACTTTTCACCTTGCGACACAAGCCAAGTTCACATACGATTCCAACGCAGAAGCTCAGAAAGTGACTTCTTTTTGCTGTTTGTCTTACAAATACATTTTCCTTACAAATGTGGCACTATTTCAGAGAAAATAAACAGACTTTCTTCCAATTTAATTTATTTTTTAGATGTTTCCATTGTACTTGCTTCAATATATAAACTAGCTGTTTGGGTAAATTTGAACATATTAATGTTTAAAAAATGGTTATTTTATAACACAAGTTAATCTTTACAAGACAAACTTACTAAAAAGAAAGCTCTATATGCAGTGTCTCTTCTGGTAATACTTTATAACAGCAATTTATAATTTGCAATGTGTAAATGTAGCACCTGTGAGTAGCGCTCATGCCAAACTTCTCGGGTCTTCTTTACCAAAGCATCACAGCATAATCTGAATTTGGCTTTGAGTTTCTGGTACTGCAGGAACTGACTTTCAGGTGTCTCTTGTGGTATTATCTTCTTGATGAAATATATGGAACTTGGCCTTTAGTTGGGAGATCGTCTTTGGTCGGAGCTTGTGATGCATAACACCAGTTTGAAGTTGTCCTGTGGTACAGAATCTGTCCAGAAAAGTACAATTTATTTTTATTTTTTTATTTTTTTTTCTGTCTGTCCAGCATTTCAGCAGGCAGAATGGGGGTCTGGCTGCTATACTGTGCTGAGCAATTTTGCTTTGCCAAGAAGATCTTCATGTATATATGTATATACAGAGATC
>JBAMHV010000021.1:10379686-10390869 GCA_037177535.1 Pseudomugil gertrudae | reverse complement strand
CAGAATTTAATCATATATATATATGTGTGAGTGTGTATATATATATATATAATGTCAAGGTCTCATTCCACCTGTGCCTTGTTCTGTTCTGTGTATTTATACTCCCGGTTTCTGTTTCATCCTCACGGTTCATTAGTTAGTTTGTAGTTAGTTTCTGTTGGTTCTCGCTCAGTGTTATGTCCTCAGTTTTGTTATTTAACAAATATCCTCAACCTCATTCTGCCTCCTGCCTGCCTTGGGTCCTCATCTCCTCCATATCTCGGTGCTCGCTCATCCTGGGATTGTTAAAGAATTAACCGTCAAACCGAAATGGACCCAGCAGGTGGACCCATCTATATTTTGGAATATCTCTGTAAAGAAACACAAAAAAAATCAAGCCTGGTTTGGAGATCAGGAACCCACACGTCCCAGACGACGACAACCACGGCAACGTCACACACCACAAGTGATGGAGAGCATCAGCTCAGATGAACTAGTGGGATTGTTGCTGGGGCTGGACTCTGAACCAGACCCAATGGACAGTATGGTGTCTTCCCCTTTCTGGGGATCTAGGTTGGCCATCCGGGGGACTCCTTGGAGTACCTCATCTTCTGTGTCACCACCAGCTCCAAGCTCCACGTCCCCCGTGTCTCTGCCGGCTCCGAGCTCCACGTCTCCCGTGTGTTGTGGTTTCACAAATACTATGAAATAAAATATAATTTAACTGAGCACTCTCTGTTTATTTCTGGTCATATATTTCACGTAAATACGCCACATTCTGGCTGATACTGGAGACGGATATTGAGTGCTTAGTGATATTGATGTAAACTTACCCGAGACACAATGAGATAGAGGTTTCTGTTTGGTACCATCCACAGATACTTGCCGTGCTAGTGTGTTTAGGCTAATCTATGCTTTATCCTGTGTGTATATGCTAGGCACTCTATTGTTATCACTGGACACATGCCGTCCAAACTGGCAAAGTCAACAACCAGAAAAACGTGACTGCACGTCCTCCATATGAGAAAAGTCAGACACATCTAGTATCCAGACACAAAATATGTCCTCATGCAGTATGTTGTATCCGTATAGCACCAGATTTAAAATGTGTCTGGATATGCACCAGAAATGGTCTGGATTCTGCTAGTATTTAGAGAAGTATCCACTACAGATTTCTATAGTTTCTTGCCCTTTTCACGCAGTGTGGGGTTCATTTTCACAGAGGCTATGCTCATTAAGAAACACATAAAAACTATGTCCTAACCTGCTTCTTCCAGTGTGAAACAGTGGCCAAACAGTGGTCAGTTGAAACTCATTCAGAGTTCAAAGTTTATTTCCTCACACCTTTGTTATTGCAATTATCTTTTTACCCGTAAAGCTTCATTATGCTGCCTTCAGCTAATCCAGAACACTGCTGCATGAGTTCGGTCCAGAACAGGGAAGTCTGTCACTTTACTCTTGTTTTATTGTCCCTGCATTCATCCATTCCAGGATCCATTATATAATCCATCCTTACATACATCAATGGTCAGGCTCCTCCTTATTTAGCTAAAATTGTGGATCTAACTTCTTACTGAGTTAAAACCAGCCTCCCCTTCTGATAATACACATTTGTTTAGACAACTATATTTACTAATCTGCTGGTATTGTATTTTTATTTTCTATTTTGCTGCATTTTAATTAAATATGATGCTGCTTTTATTTGTCATTTGTATGTTCATTGTGTGATGTCTGATGTATTTTTTTGTGATTTTATGTTTTTATCCTTTGTAAGTTTTCTCTGTGAGAAGTGCTGTAAAATAATGACCACTCATCTGCAAATGCTTCTCTGATGATGGAAGCGTTTGGGTTGTGTGGAGAGCAACACAGTAAATTAGCCCGTGTTTGAGTTACAGAGCCTCAAATTCATAAAAAAAAGGGATGTTTTAAAAAATAACCCTAAATTTAAAATAAACTTTAATCTTCTATTTAATGGCCGTCTAGTTCAACCAATAAAATTGTGTGCTGTTGCAGATCTTTTTGCTTGATGCTACAGCCAACAGGGTGATGTCAGTCCTGGACTGTGCACACACTGCTCTACACTGATTTTAGGCAACCCTGCTGAGCTCTGAGAGGTATTGATTCTCCTCTATAAATGCTGTACTATGCTAGTTTAGTGCGGTGCAGTATATCTGTGTCCCAGTTCTCATCTCAAGTAAATGATGTAATGGGAAAGAAACAGCTCCCCTGCTTTTTACCTACAAGTACTGAGCACCCACGCAGGACAGCAGAGAAGAAATGGAAAGGTTTGAAAAGCATCTTTCCTCTGTGAGATGGAAAGCTGGCAAGAGGGCATTGAGTTATTATCCCATCTGTGGGAGAAACTGCAGTAATCAACATTTACCAAAGTGAGATAAAGACTTCTGACCCTGTCGTGTATTTCATTGCAGCCATATTAGGTTAAACTGTCCCGTATGAAATATATTGTCTCTGGTATTATTAGTATTAATCATGACCCTCTGTATTGCCTAACTGCAAACAGATCAGTAAAATGTCTTCATGTAATGCTTGCTTTAACTACACATGTAAATGAGTGTCCAAACTTCTGTTTTGGACCTTTGAAACGTGCCACTTTGAACTGTTTTTATACACAGGAATCTTTCCAGCTTATGCAGACATCTACAAGTGGTAGCTGTCAGCATCCAGGTTTAAGCAGACTGGAAATAGAGCACACATAAATCTCTGTGCTCTGTAGTGTTAGCTGGAATTTTAGCTACAGGGCAAGCATGGTAAAGAATGGCAACACGTATAATAGAGGTTGCAAGCACAGCAACTCCCAACAAATCTTTGTATCTGCGGCACAAGACGGACAAATTATTCATGTTTTCCTGTATGAAGATGTCTGGCCTGTCTCCTTAGCAGCTGTCTCAATGACTTGGAGAATGATGTTAGCATTAAGATTAAGTCCTTAAAGACACACTATGTAATTTTCTGATCTTAAAAATAGGTGTTTCAGATACAGTGACTGTTAATATGTATCAGCAGCTCGCCGAGGCAGAGAAAGTGCGATGTGGATTTCAGAGACGCTACGTCATGTTACAGCCGAGTTTGACTTTATTTACTGTGTCACATGCAAGGACCAGATATCAGCTGCTTTGCACGCACATCTTAGCTGCTTCCTCAGAGGAATGCAAAAAAGAAGACATTATTAGACAACAACAAAGAAAGAAAGGGACAAAGCAAGTCAACAGTAGGGGGCACATCACTATCAAATCACTACACGTTCTGTATTGTGGCTTTAAAGCAGTTACTGAAAGTGCCGTCACATTTTTTCGCCCTTTGTTTAGCACAATTATGATGAATAACAATGCATTTTCCTTTCTGACATTCTGGTCAGCTGTCAATATAAAATGGATGCGGAAGAGCAACTATGACCAGATGACTCAGTGTCACCACTGATCATATCAGAAGAACAAATAGACGAGGCCCATTAGGGGAGATGCAGCAAGAGTTCCTGGCAGGATGGAAAAGGTGAGGCTGGCAAAGATGCTACGAACACAAGGAGGAGGGCGGCTGAGGCTTTGCAGAGTAAACACTCCGGTAAAACCAACACATAACTGGGAATCACTGAGGAAAGAGTCAGCGAAGAGGGGAATAACTGCTGGGACATAAACTGGTCACTGGGACAAAGGTTTCTATTCTCAATGACTCCTTCCCAGCACATCTATGACATTTATTATTTCATCTTCCATCTGAATATGTCACTGTGGGAAGAACTGATGGCCAGTGTCTTCATGGACCACATGGACAATAAAAATATGGATGCAAATTATGATGAATTCATACTTAAAGGCCTAAATTGACAGGAGCGAAGGATCTATGATGTATTCCTAAAGTAAATGATTTGGAAATATGTTGAAATTTAAATAAGACAAGCTTAAAATCCCTCATCCTGACAGTTAAAGTTAGATTTTTATGTGGTATCAATAACCTCTTTATCTCTTTAGGAAACATCCCAGTTGCAATTCTCCCATCTCACCAAGAAGAGATGCTGTTTAGACAGCTGCCATTCTCTCTGCTCCCACCATCCAAAGACTGAGACATGTAGGGACCTAAGTGGACGTAATGAGTGTCACCAGTTCCTAATGCCATTAGGTGCTGTTGTAATTCACTGAAATGGATTATATTAGAGAGAAGACGTGATGCTCTCACGATGCCCCTGACAAAGCTTGCCTTCAGGCCTTGTCTACTCTTTAAGGCATATAGAAAAACAAGAAGGAAAAACAGAGAGCAGAGGAAAGGATGCAAATTTGACTAACAGCAAGAGCTTAGAGAACATCACATTTAAAGCACAATAGTCAATATCCTGCAGATACTATCATTATTGCATCTTTTCTGTGTGTTTAGGAGGCAACTTGGCTGCATGTAATATATATTTTCTAGTCATGCATATCTACAACATGACCTTCCTGATATCAGTTTTTACAAAAGAAGCTCTTAATCCACTGCTATGGAGGACCTCGTTTCATCATTAGCATGTCTCTTACACTCCTACAAGATTATAATTCTGCTCTCTGAGAGTGATTTATAAATAGTATAAAACAGACTGTACAAAAAGGATAGAAGAGTTTAAAAGTTTATTTTCCAGCCAATCCGGCAGATTGCATTATTTCTTCTGATATTCAAAGCTTAACAGGCTTTTTTTCCCCGCAAATTATGTTTGCTGCTCATGACTCCGTTTTCTTTGTACTTTAAGCGTATTAATATTTAATGCAGATCTAAGTTGGGTTTTGCCTCTTGAGCCAGTGTGAGAAGTAGATCCCAGCGTGAAACAGGGAGGTATTCACCCGTTTGCTCTTTCATAAGATGAAATGTTTTTCTTTTATTTATATATTTATCATAAAGCTCAAAGCCAGCTGGGAGTCCTTTTTTCTCCTGATCTGCATGTGTGCATGCGGCAAATAAAAGGAGCAAAAGGAAGTGGAAAGCAGCCTTGTTAGGTATGAACTTGAATGACAATTTCCAGACACAGCTGTGTGGTGATGCAAGACTTCACAGAGTTACAGTAACTTTATGTGCCACATTTTCACAGCATAATCTTAGATTCTCCTTCCCATGGTGATTTGGCAGTTTTAGCAGATCAATATGTGAAATCTGTTTTTTTTGTTTGTTTTTTTTTTTAGAAAAAAATTTAAAGAAAAAAGAAAAGACATCAGAAATGATTGTAAATAAGACATGAATTCTAACCAGGGCAGCATAAATACAACTGAATAGCTGAAAAATAATTAAGATGGTGCAATGGTGTGCTCTAAGTCTCAGCCTCAGCCTGATCATAATACTATGGTGGGACTATGGTTTGGCTCCAGGCCTCAATGAGCTGAAGCAAGGTTATGAAGAGTAAGCCAAAATTCCTTCCCACAACAAGTAGTGACAGATATTTTACTGAAAACTGCTACATCAAATCATTTCTGCTGAATATGTTACACTAAGGTACAACTTGTACACAAGCTTCTTTAGCATTTTAGCTTCGTTTTTATTCAAACAAAAAATAACACTGTATATTGTGTTGTCGTTAATCAGAGGTTGCGTTTATCTAACATCAGGAACTAGTGAGGACCATGTTTGATTTGCATCACTCAGGGAAGTACACCTAAACCAGGGGTGTCCAACTCTGGTCCTCAAGAGCCACAATCCAGCAGGTTTTTCTATTCCAAAACACCTGACTCAAATTAAATCATTAAATTAAATCATTGTGCACAACTTCACTGGCTGTGAGATTCATTTAATGTAAGTCAGGTGTGTTGGAGCAGGGACACATTGAAAACTTGCAGGGCTGGCACCCCTGGTGTAAACCTGTCCTTTGCATCACTATTCCTGGCATTGCTCAGGTGTTAATTATAGAAAATGAGCAAATAATATGTTTTGTTATTAAGCAGACATGAAGTAAAATGAGCTTAATTTAAAGCTTTGCTTCAGGCCACCTGGACATATAGCCTATAGCGCTACTATCTGGCTCGATAATGGCTAAATGTGGCTCTGTGTTCATCAACAAGCCTCCAAACGTGTAATTCTGTTGTTTGGTGCTGAGTAGGTAGTATTCAGAAGATTTGTAAGCGTTGTCTGTGTCTGCTGTTACCAGTAAGAGCGGGCCAAAGCAAATCAGGAGATTGGTGCAGAGCTAACATAAAAACTGTGCTTTGCTATTAAAGGAATGCCTTTCACAATATGTGGTTGGGAAGGTTTTACCTTCCCTCTTCCTCACAGATTTTTATCAATCATGTGTTAACCATCACGGTAACTGCAGGAAGCTTTATAGTTGTCCAGGTGTTTCCTTGATGTACAACATGGGTCAAACTTCCAGGAGTTTTTTTTAACAAAAGGTTTTCACAAAATTAAAAACAAAGGCAGAGGTTTTTTTAAAGGCATGCACATGTCTGGAGAGCTAGTTGAAGGTAATGCAGATGCTTTTGTAATAAAAGAATGAAACAATGTCAATAAATGTACAGAAAGTAAGGATTTATGTGGAACAGATGTGTGTGACAGGAAAAGAATTTATTGACCTAAACAAGAAACAGGTGAGGAAGAAACACAAAGTAGGAGTGATACGGAAAAGCAAAGCCAAATTCAGCTATAAAACAGAAAATGAGTTCAATGATCGAAAATAGACTATTCAAAAACATAACAAAACAAACCACATCAATGTAGCAGCAAGCTAACGTTGGCTAACCCTATCAGGTTTGACATAACATGGCAAAGTATGTTTGATTTTGGTCAAAGTCGTCTTTGTTCTAAGTTTTATTTGATGTTGCGCATGTTGGACCCAAGTTGCATTTGAATCCCTGCTGTGAAAATGATATAACCACTCTGGGGCACATGAGGTTGGCTATTGTCTGTCGATTAAATGCGCCCACATACGTAAAACTTCATGAAGCATTTTAAAGGCACAGCAGAAAATTGTGTCTGATGACTGACTGCACACTGTGACTCATTACAGAGCTCTCAAGGCTTAAGACCTACTGTACAACATTCATCAAGATAGCCTTTAAAGTTTTATTCAGTTATAAGGCAACTATAACTTATGTGGATAAAACTAGAATCTCTATGTCTGAACTGTAAATTCAAACCATGCTCACTGCTATGATACTATTAGTTTTTGTATGTAACATGCTTCATCGTCCTATTTGCCCCTATAATTTGACCACTATTTTTCCAAACTGAAGCGCTGACATGCCGTCTCCATTTTATGTTGTCATTAAAAGCAAGAATAAGAAATAAGCAGAATTTTTATGAGCTTTTTTAAAAATTAAAATGTATAAAAAAATGTTAAAAAATGCAACAGAGAAAAAAAGCAAAACATAGTGAAATAAAGATAAAAAATACAGCTAAATCAAATAATAAATAATCCTGTTAATCTCTAATAACCAATTTTGTGATCGGATACGTTTTCCGTTGTTGACATTTATAGTAATCTTATCAATAAAATGTTTCTCTGCTGGGAGATTAGCGTATCGCTGCTATCAAACTACAAACATGGCGGAACAGGGTGGAGTTGAACTTCCTGTGACCTGGAGGGGGGCGGGGCATGACATGACGGCACCAAACCGTGCCCCTCTGAAGAAGCACATCAGAACATGTTATAAGGTGTTTTTTCTCTCTAACATGGGTGGGATAAATTCAAGGTTTCATGTCTTAACTTACCTGTAAAGTCCATCCATGACTCTAAGTGGCATGAATAAATGATTGATTAATCATGGTGTAACAGATATGAGCCATTCTTCTGCCCAACAAAGTGTTTGGGTCATGTGACAGTGTGATGTCAAACATCCTGACCTGCCTTCCCAGATAACTAAACCATGTTTACACCACCCATTAGAGCGTTAAAAACACATTAACTTCCATCCTAAATGGAAAAAAGGCTGAAATGCAAATTAAGCTGTTCCATTATAGCCATTAACCTTCAATGAGGATAGCATTTCTGAGATGCAACAGGAGTTTAGATTGAACGAGTCAGTACACACTAATTAATTAGACCCACAAGCACTTTGTGTGTGTTGGTGTGTGAGTGTGTTTGAGAAGCAGTGGGTGGATGAATGAGCTTATAATCCCATTAAAAACATCAATACTGAAGTGATCACTTAGAAGCACACCCTTATGTTAATCATTATCTCTGTCACACACATACACAAGCGCACTAATGCACACTTAACTGGACGCTATTGATTATTGGCTGTATGAGTGTGTGCAGCTTTGTGGGATTGTCATACTTTATTAGCTGACTCTGGTACAAACCATACTCTGGTTTGTATGTTGTGAATAAGGTCGATAACATCTAAAAGACCCAGCTGACAAAGTAAAGGCTTTTCACGCTCCTGGTTACTGTTAATGGTTTAGGAATTCCTAAACCATTAACACACTTCAGGCCTTAGTGGCCATTTAAGTCACCCTCATGTTGTAATAGATGTTTGTGGAATCAATGATATTTTAGGTGTTTACACTATAACTTGAATTTCTATAAAAAGAGATAAATTCCCCAAACAGATCCTTATGGGGATCATTTAGCTGATTCTGCTTTATAAACAGCAGGCAGCATGACCTACCAACATATTAAACTGCATCGAGCTGCTACGCTTTCTGGAGCAAAGCCACCATCCGTGAAATGACTTCCATCTGGGCCTCCTCTGCTTAAAGTCCACGTGTACTGTTAAAAAAAATGTCAACAAACACAACAGCTTTAGGAGTGGGAAGAAAGTTTTGTATTCAGGACAATCATATTTATTAACAAAAACAACCAACATGTCAAACACTCAGTGAATAAGATGTAAGACAGGAAACAAGAGGATCAGGTGATAAAGTGATGAAGAGAACCACTGCACCTATGATAAGTAAAGAACATCAGAATAACTTGGCTGTGCACCTTCTTCACTTTGAATTTCCACATAATGAAAGTAAATGGGGTTAAAATGGCCCTGAGCATCTTTTAGCACATGTAAAACATGTGTTTTTCATCTTTATGTAAAACTGAACCAGGACACACAACAACACTCCACTCCAAGTGGAATGCAGTCGTCATTAAAACCAAAAAAAAAAAATAAATAAAGGAATAAAATAAAATAAATAAATAAGTAAAAGAGATCTAAAGCCAACGTTCCTGTTTCATGCTTGGATCGTGTCTGAGGCCACTTTCAGATCTTTGTGGGGTTTTGTTTGGTTATTTGCAGCTTACTTGCTCATTTTCCAGCCAGTTCATGAATTTATTGTGCTTGATTTTTTTATTATATAACTCAGGCATATGTCTTCCTTTAAGCATTAGAAAGTCTCCATTTCAAAGGATAAATCATCATTTTGTCTACACACTGCAGACAACTTATCAGAAAAACAGATTTTGATTGTAATTCAATTTGTGACCAGCAGCCAGAGGCAGGAAATGGCTTCCTGTATCTTTCTCTCTTTGTGCTACTTCAGGAAGCCTCCAACTTAGAGGTTACCAAGTTCAGTCCTCAAGATCTACCATCCTGCAACTTTTAGATGCCACCCTTCTCCAACACATCTGAATCAAATAAATGGCTCGTTCAGACTTCTGAGGAGCTGAATGACGTGAATGTGGGAATTGGGCCATTTGATTTGGCTCTGTTGGATACGGGTTGCAGGATGGTTTATCACGAGGTCCATATCTGGGCACTCCTGCAGAGGATGTTAAGAATGAGCTAACATGTGCAGCTGTTCTCTGGACTTCCAACAATTCCAGATCGATACTTCTAATCCACAACATTATTTCAAGACACTTTACAAATAAATCAAAGAGCAATGATGGCAGCATGGTTTGCAATGTTATACTTGAATATTTAGCAGAAACTACAAATACAAAACAAAAAAAATACAGGCTTCCTACTATTGACATTAAATGTTCAATATCTTAAATTAAACCTTGAAAAAAGAACAAAAAGATCTTAAAATGTGCTGACAGGGGATCTTTAAATTATTCTGACCCTTCATTTGATCTACACTTAAGTAAAAGCTCATCAAAGATCTCTCCAAAAAGTAAAGGGGCAAATATTGGGTCATTTCTATCTCATAATATAAAGTCCTGGAATAATAAGTGGCAACTTGTGGTTTCCCCTCCCTGTTTTATACACAGGTTGACTCATAAATTGTCTGTTTTCAGGTTCAGTGTGACGCAGATTAGTTTGTGTAGTCCTGCATCTCCCTGAAGCAGCATGACTCAGAAAGGAACAAACCAAGTTATTACAGACAATCATCTCCAAGTCTGCGACACAAACTAAGATTAGAAACAGAAATTGAGCTAAAAGAGCTCTGCTTTCATCTGCACAACAGGCCAACAGCCTTACACATAATGCACTATTGTTTTTCACAGACAAGAGATACATCGTTTTAATAGCCTGTCAGTCAGCCTAGGACTTGTTCCTGTTCTCATAGCTTAAAAAATGTGAGCATATGCTGTCCAGACTGACTCTGAATGTGGTCTGAGTCATGGCTGTATACTCAAAACTGCCCAAAGATGATCAGACGGAGAGCTTTATGATGGGCACGACTGTTCCCCCTACACAATAAGAATGGGTTATACCTGTTTTCTTTTATTAAAACCCCCTTACAGTTGGGGAAAACCATGACCATGGTGTGTTATTCTGTGAATGGTAAAACGTAGCATTTTCAGCCCTTTTTCAGGCTTGCATGACAATGGATCAATAGCTACATCTAATATTGGATAAAGAATCTTTATTGTCATTGAAAAAGGCACAACGAAATTTTGTTTCAGGAGTTCTCGGCTTAAAAGGCATACTGTAACACACAAGATAAAAAATATAAAAAGGCAAAATATCTTTTGATAATATGAATATATATATAAGAAAGGAGTAAAAGGAATAAAATCGAATAGCAGTGCAAATCAAAACAAATCAAAACAAGTATTTAAAGTAACTGGCATGGAAGTGATCCACATATTGCAACATATTGTCCCAAAGTGCAGTCTGAGTGTGTCTGCCTGTCAGCAGGGGTTTAGTGTTTAGTCTATGGATGAGGGATGGGGGGAGATGGGGTGATGGATTTCACAGCTCTGGGGAAGAAGCTGTGTTTCAGTCTGTTGGTGTTTCAGTCTGTTGGTGTGGGCTTTGATGTTTCTGTATCTCTTTCCAGAGGGAAGGGGTACAAACAGTTCGTGTCCTGGGTGGGTGGGGTCTGCAGCTATACGACTGGCCCTTCTCTGGACC
>JBAMHV010000021.1:10352196-10374620 GCA_037177535.1 Pseudomugil gertrudae | reverse complement strand
CACACACACACACACACACTGTGGAGAGTACAAACTGCATAGACACACAAACACACACACACACTGTGGAGAATACAAACTGCATAGACACACAAACACACACACACACTGTGGAGAGTACAGACTGCATAGACACACAAACACACACACACACACACACACACACTGTGGAGAGTACAAACTGCATAGACACACAAACACACACACACACTGTGGAGAATACAGACTGCATAGACACACAAACACACACACACTGTGGAGAGTACACACACACACACTGTGGAGAGTACAGACTGCATAGACACACAAACACACACACACACACACACACACTGTGGAGAGTACAGACTGCATAGACACACAAACACACACACACACTGTGGAGAATACAAACTGCATAAACACACAAACACACACACACTGTGGAGAATACAGACTGCATAAACACACACACACACACACTGTGGAGAGTACAGACTGCATAAACACACAAACACACACACACTGTGGAGAGTACAGACTGCATAAACACACAAACACACACACACTGTGGAGAATACAGACTGCATAAACACACACACACACCGTGGCAAGCGTGTTGACTCAGGAGAATCCGCCGCAGCAGCAGAAGCAGCAGAAGCATCTCCTTTGATCACTTAAGGGAGATTTTAGCTGATTCTCTGTTCAAAAGCCAAATCCCAGGGAAGAGTGAGGTCTTTAGGGGTGAAGGACAGGACGGTTCACTTTCACCCGCATTCCCTCATTATTATTCATATGACATCGTCATTACAGGGACGGGGAAACAGAGAAGCACTGCTTGAAACAAATAAGTACAAGATTGATGATTTGGACAGCTAACCTTTTGGGTTCGGCTCAGGTGCATCCTAATCCACCATTATGGACAAGATGCTAGTCTCACACATGGTTGGCTTATACAAAAAAATGACTGTCATGTTTAAAAAAAACTGAGACAAAATGGAGAGAAAAATGCTTCTTGATGAATATTGAATAAAAAAAAAACCTGTCAAGTAATGTTTTTCATGTACTCTACTGCCAGCACATGCATGTGCATGAACCCTCTGTTAGTTTTAACCACAGTGGCCTAATTGCAAGCACATTTTCCCTTCTGCTGTTTGCTTTCAGTCATTAAAATGCTCTGGGTGACTACAGTTTTAGGACTGTCAATAAATCGTCAGTGTCTCTTGTGAGGAAGCATTAGGCTTATGTCCCAAACCCCTCAAAGCATTCTCTGGTCTTATTGTATGGGATAGTAATGTTACACATATTTTATCGTAAAAGCGCACTATGCATGTGTCACTTTAAACATGTCAACAATGCATTTTTGTCCACTTTCCATGATTTTTTTTGTCTCCTCTTCATTTTCTGATTCTACAGTGAAACAGTAATGTGCCAATGTTTGACTTCTGCTCACGATTTAACATGTATCAAGTCTCAAAGGCAAGGAAGCCCAATAAACCGACTCTCCACAGAGTTATAATGTTTTTAAAATGTTTTAGTTTCTTTCTTTGCAGTATTGTATTCACAGGCAGGGCTAGACTGGTTTGGTTAGAGTAAGCAGAGTGGTGACGTGGATGAATAGCAACCAATTGATGTTTTAATGGAGCTGTTTGTTGCTAAATGCTGGGTCTTCAACAGCTCTGAGGGCTTATTTGACCTGCTTTCAATTATGGCAATTATGTTGGTGGCTGGCTCTGAACAGCAAAAGGGGATTGCTATTGACCAAGAGGTGCAGTTTGTAGTTTGTGAGTCTGGTAAACAAGAGGTCAACAGGTTGAATCATGAAAGACACTAAAGAAAAAGCTGCAATTAAGCAGAAAACTCAAGAACAACAATGACTTTTCATCTTGGCTGTGCTAAAATTGATTAAAACGCTAACCTAATCTCAGAGCACGTGATGCGTCTAGACTTTTTGTGTTTTTTTCTATTGTATATTTACTGAATCACACACCTCACTGAGTATTGACCTGTCTGATTCAGAAGACAGGATGCATCTTTGTGGCTTAAATTATCAGATGACTGGGTATAGAATATACTTTTTTAAGCTGCATTTTCCCTTCTTTTGGAAACAAAAAGACAAGACAAACAAAATTAAACTTTCTGTGGCAGGTTTGTTTGCTTCTGGGTTTTTGTAGAGTTAGGTAACTCATACTAATAAATGCTAAATATATACAGTAATATGTAAACTCCCACAGCTGCCTTTACTTTGTCACGTGGGATGGCACCGATTTTGCCCTGTGTACATGTTGCTATTTCAAAGGGGATAATAAGACAAAAACCTACGTGAGTCTCAGACAACAACAGCCGAATCTTTTGTGCTTATGATGCAAAAATGCTTGAACTATAAGAACCTACTAGAATTTTTATTTTTGCAGCAAAGTTATGAGCAGCTTAAAACATTGTTTTTACCTAAAGAAACCTGCTAGAAGGCCAGAATATATATATATATATATATGGTAGAAGACTGGGTTTATATAAATATTTGTATCATGGATACGACACAGATGGGTTTTGTCAGTGAGCACTAACAGAACACAAATGTTACTGAGCTCTCATCCTTGTGTCTGCGTCACCTCTGTCAGTCTTTAATTTTTGGCTAGTTCATAATCTCGTGTAGCCTGCCAGCCTGCAGCCTGTTTTGCGTAAGCTGCACTGTCTTTAAGTGGCCACAGCTTGAGGAGGAGCTTGGTCTGAAACCACAAAAGCTGCAGCAGCTTAATTCAGCATGCCCCTGTCAGAGCCTCTCAGATCACTAAGAAACTGTCTGAGAGATTGGATATCAACTTTAAAGCCCACGTTTCTTCTATGACCGTGTCCCCCGATGATGGCGAGCATCAGAAAGTGAAATGAAATATCTGTTGTACTCCTTAGTGAGGTTACTCTGAGTAGATAACACGTGCGGCTGACATACTGTGAAGCAAAATAGGAGAAATTCATCAACACAAAACAAAGCATTTAATTATGTTCAAATCCATAGGAGGACTGAATTATTATCTCCTCTATAAATATTGCTCTGAGAGCAGTTATATATATGAGTTATATCAGCAGTTGATCTATTAAGGGACAGAAAGTGCTTTTCAGAATGAGCCCTGTTCACAGAACATTTCATATGTCACAGTAAAGCACAGATATAAGCAGTAAAATTAATACCTGATGTGTGATACAGTATTATTCACGCTGGCTTGCTGTGATGCTGACATTTAAAGTGGCAACTTAAACTAAATGGAAACTTGCAATCTATTAATGCTTGGGCTTCTGCTTTGACATGGTTTGTACAGCTGTAAGGCTTTAACAACATAATCTACTTGGGGATGAGTGAACATGTGGTTCAACAGTAATAAATGATCATTAAACTTAAGTAAGACTGAACTCATGTTGATCAGTAAGACACAGGTACAGAAGTTGATGGGTGGACATTGAAAACAAAAAGTATGCCCGTGCTAAGCAAAGTAATCTCTGTGTTTGGTTTTATTAGTTATGTTTACGGCTCTTTTCTGCAGTATGAATAGTTGTATTGGTTGTACTGAAATATTCTAAATGATTTTTAACAGAGATATGGGCGAGGGGGCTATAATCTGAGGAGGAAATTTAACTTAAAACATTAATGAATTAATGGTCAGGACATAAAAAAGCTTTTGTGTTGAGAAGTTGTGGAACAGGCTCAGTGTGCAGCGTAAGCAAAGCAACACGAACACATAGTTTCACACGTTAAGCAGAGGAAGAAGAGCTTTGACAGGTGGGTGCTCTAATAAATAATCCATGAAGGCTATTTGTTCATTTCATCTATCTATTTTCTACTTTTGTATATATCCTAATGTAAATAAGTGTTTAGGGAGATTTCAGGGGGTGTGAATAAGATCATGCTTCTAAGGCATGTAGGGTTTGCCATTAGTGTTTTTTACCATTTCATCTTCATATTTATTTATCTGTTTATGACCTACTTTGTGATACTATTGTGATTAGACACACTCAGCTGGCTCGTGATCTTAAACACTGAATTTCCCTCCGGGGATGAACACAGACTTAATAAATAAATAAATAAATAAAACAAAGCACTAGATGATTACTTTTAGCTTCACTGTACCTTTTTCTGAGTTGATGACTTTTGTTTGTTTTGTGATACTATTATGATTTGACACACTCAGCCGGCGTCACGATCTTACCTTGTCTCTCTATGTAACCTTGGATTGGTTGTATTTGAATACTGACAGTTACAATTAGTGGATAGTTACATTTAGCGACATTTAGTGATTGTAATTTCTTTTTTCTTTATGATTTTCTGTTTCAATGTAAAACACTTTGAGCTGTCCTGTACATGAAAAGTGCTATATAAATAAACCTGCCTTGCCTATGTTTGTTTGTTTGTTTCTTTTAGCTTTTCAGTTTATTCATAAGTGTTATTTGCACATGTTTCAAATAAAACACATAGCCATCATCACTATTGTCATCATCATCATTATCATCATGGTCTGATATTGTTATCCAGCAACCAACATAACATGATATACCAGCGTTATGCCTTATGCTCGGGGAACGGCCTAAACCAGACTTCCATTTTTTTTAGATTTCATAAATTGACTTTTAGTCTTTTAAATGAAAACTCATTTGATATATATACATAAGGGTGAGGCTCCCTAAAGGCTTCTGGGTGAATTTGAGTCATATCTACTTTCCTGTTTTATTGTATTTTATTGTGCAGAGTTTATCTGAGGCCCTGGATGGACTGGCGACCTGTCCAGGGTGTACCCCGCCGCTCGCCCGTTGACAGCTGGGATTGGCTCCAGCCCCCCCGCGACCCCGCTCTGGGATTAAGCGGTAGAAAGTGGATGGATGGATGGATGGATGGAGTTTATCTGATTCATCTCTGGTATTTGGCTCTTACCTCCTTGTCTCCTGGTGTCTTGAGCCATTGCAGTCATTTACTTCCATGCCAGAAAATCTTTTAGGTGTTGTAAGAAGGAATGACAACATTACAAACTGGTTGAAGCTTTAATGTCCAAACTGCTTCTGGTGGAAGCTAATCCCATTGAAAAGGGACCAAGTTGCACGAGCAACCAATGTAAACTAAATTGTCCATTCATCTTTGTAAGCGTCCTCTGCGTCCAACATAAATCAGCCTCTACTGAAAATCCTTATTGGTCTATTGGAAAAAACTTTATTATCAAGCAATGTTGCTGAATGTGATAGATTTAAGAAAAGTCCTTATATGTGGCTGAAAGGACTTAAATATCAACACTAAATGAGGAAAGTCATGTCTGTTTAGAAACACAAAGGAATAACTGCTATGTGGTGTTATGGAGCTAGAAGTTATACTTTAAGTTAGTACAATGTAAATGTGAGTGTAACTATGTTGTATATGCTCTGAGTACTGGTGATACACACACACTAATCTAATAATGCACCCTGTATTGTTTAGTAATACATTTCTTTATACACAGCTCCATTTTTGTTTATACCTCCTCATTCAACACGTCATATAGTAGCATATATGAGCTGAGATTAACATGCAGGGAAATAGAGACGAATGAAGAACATCCAGGAAATTTCAAAAGCACAAATGTCTCTCTTAACTGAGCAGTAGTGAGTTTCTGTTAGATCCATCATAACAAATGCCTTTGTGGGAAAACACATTTTTCTCTGTATTTTTTTGGACAGCCAGATGTTGGAATGACTTGAGAAAATATTACTTGCTGTGGTGAAAGGAAGGAAAATCTACATCTCCTTATTCAGTAGTAGGCTGGGTTGGGGTCTGAGTCTTGACTATAAATAAACAGTAAGACACAGCTTTACACCACTTTGGGTCTTTGTGGTTCTTCCAAGAAAGAAAAAAATTTAAGCTTATGTGAAGGAATTATGGAACGTTTCTTCTTTGGTAAAGTCTCAAAGTCTCCACCATGCTCACCACAGTACTAAAAGCAACAGATTATTACCAGCAGTTTGATCATAGAAAGCTGGTTTTAGATACAATCTCCTTTGTCGTAATCTAACTGGCCCTGGTGGCGAAAACGCCGCTCTGCAAACAGTTTGGGTTTGGTTTTAGTTTTTAAAAGTCTGTCTTGTGAAAGATTTGATGAAAATGAGATCACACTTCTCACAGGAAAATCACTGAATACATTTTTAAAAAAATTCTCACATATATACTACTTGATGACCATGCTGTCCATATCTATGATCTTCTTGTTCTGCAGTCCTGCATCACCAGTGTGATTTTAAAAGCATATTGGGAAGCAGAGTGTGCAGGTTTTAAACCCATATACAGTGGAACTAGTTTCCACTTTGGATGCACGAGGCAAACGCCCTCTCAGATTAGTCTTACAACTTTAACACATTATTAGAACTATAAGCATTATTAAGAATGCTTATACATTTGGCTGATGACCCTTAGATGTACCTGTATGTAAGCTTTTATGCCTAGGAGATGCTACAATGAGAGAGCACCTCTCATCAGCTCTATCTTCTTACTTTTTACCCTACATGCCATTATTGTTGAAAGTTTGTCTTACTTTTCTCTCATTTAAGTGCTAGTGTTGCTGGGTTTAGTTGTGTCTCTGTCCTTTCTTCTAAGCCCTCAAATAATCACTGTAGATGGCTGCCGTTCCTCTTAAAAAACGGTTTTCCTTCATCTGTCACTCACCCAAAGTAAAAAAGATTAACATCCATTGGACCTGTTGGCACAACCTAAATGAACTCATATTATAATGAAATAATAATGGTAAACGGCTAAATCTTCCACCTGTTTGTGTTAGAAGAATAAGAATACAAGTACCTTGGAGTTCAATTGAGTGGACTGTAAATGCAACACAAAGACCACAAGAAGGGAAAGAGCAGACTAGGATCATTCAATGTCTTCACCACGATGTTGCACATTATCTATAAGTTTGTTGCGTAATGTGCGCTCAGCTTTGCAGCATCTGTTTGGACAGCATCCCCAATAAAAATAAAAAAGCTTCACCTCATGGGTAATCACCTATAATGGTGATCGTTCCCTGAGGAAGAGTTTTGGTGATGAGGACTGGCAGGCAAGCCATTATAGAGAAAAAATAGATGCATTAAATGTACAACAATCCCTCCTGAAAGCATTTTTCAGACTGCTCATGATCTGAGATGAATGTTTTCATCTTAATGAGACAACAACTCAAAACATAATGCCAAGAACAAAACGGCATTGATTTTAGGGAAACTTTAGGAGTCCTGAAATGAGTCAGATTATTCTTAAACCTGAAACCAGAGCATCCCAGGAGAAACCAGTGGACCAGTGCTTCCCATCCAGATGGGTTCAGACTGAAGAATTAGTGAAACCACCAAAAGAAATGTGTATCTGAATATTTATCTATACTGGACAAACGAAGGTTTCCTCCAAAACACTCCCAAAAAGTTTTTTATTTGCCTTTTTAAAATGTAATCTTAATCAGATTTATCTCACAAAATGAGGGGAAAGAGTCTGTCTATGTGCCGTCCAACATCTCATACATTTTTGGACATATTAGTTTGTTTTAAATCATTGTGACTTGGCGCAGTGGGAAACCAGATGCTACAGAAACTCATATGACATAAACATTTAATGTGCTAAACAAGTTATAATTTAGCACAAATGTTAAAAAATTCCACCATCAATTTCACATCAAAGTTTCATTAATAGAATAAACAATTTCCAAAAATAATCTGCTACTGCCTTCAGGGCAAACCTAATATATACTAAAAGGCCCAGTGTGGTGAATTCTTTGGCTTATAACCCTGAAAATGTGTTCAGGCTTCACACAAAATCTTTCTTTGTTTCTCTGTACTGTAATATCATCTCCTAATTTATATCCTGATGTCACCTCTTTTACAATGTCTGAATTCTTTGGGTTTCCCCATCCTCTCTTGTTTGTCCCTTTTATTCCTGTTAATATAGTTACATTTCATCTCAACTACAGTTGTCCTTCCTGAGATAGTCTCCTCACACACACCAGTGCTTCCACTGTATTACAGCAAACCTTTAAAGCCAAACCTTAGAACAAGTGGGCAGAAAAGTTTAATTATTTTTAACCTGAAATTTTGAGTGTTTGACACATTTTAAAACAGTAATGTCACCATTTAATTAACATGTAGTAGGTCACAATTGTAATGTAATCTGCTTTCTGGTGTCCACCATGGAGACCAGTATCGGTGAACAACTGGGTTTTGAGTAACATTTCTACCATAAAGTGATGCAAAATGTCT
This sequence comes from Pseudomugil gertrudae, assembly GCA_037177535.1. Lineage (NCBI taxonomy): Eukaryota > Metazoa > Chordata > Actinopteri > Atheriniformes > Pseudomugilidae > Pseudomugil > Pseudomugil gertrudae. Next base: position 10,366,400 of record JBAMHV010000021.1, on the reverse strand, counting down.
CAAACTATATGTTTTAAATATGTAACATTTGGCTTTATAGGCTTTAACATATCGGGATTTTGCTGTAGCATTTTATTGCCAGTTGGAATGAAACTGAGTCCAGTTGGAGGTTTTGTGCTCTTACCATGCACTACATCAGTCTGTAAGAATCTCAGCACAGTTTTATGTCTAATTCTTTATTAAAACTTCACTTTCTTTACAAAATCTGCATTCCTGATGCATACACATACTACTTTTTTGTTTTTTGTCCTACATAAGTTTATATCAGCTGCCCTCCAGCTACAGTTCACAAAAATCAACCAAGAAATGTGATCCTTATTTCTCTACATGCGGTTCCTCATCAACCCAGCATGGAAGGCAATCTGATTTGCTTGGTATTAACTATTCTGTCAGCATGTCCAGCAGTCCAGAATGATCAGGTTTGGATGGAGAAAGAAAGAAACTAATAAAAGAGTGACTAAAGACAACCTACAGAGATAGAGAGGACTTTGTTTTAGATACAGTCAGACCTCTGTAAATGGGTATTTACTCATCTCTGAAAGCACACGTATAGCAAGGGGAGGCATGTCTATTGTGCCAAGGGCAAATAAAGTTGGGAAGATACTTCTAAAAAAACTGACAGGAAATATAGACACATACAAAAACAGGCTGAAGATGGAGAAAACTCTTCCTGGAGGATCCAGACAGCTGCGTATTTCACTTTTATTAGATTAGACATCAAGAGCAAGTCATTTCCTTCTAACTGCGAGGTAAACAATGTGTTAACCGCTGCATGACAACATCTGTCAATACATCTGTTTGTTAGTCAATCAGAGTTATAAGTGATGGATTGGGAGAGGCTTAATTAACAATGAACTTTGAATGGAAGTACATGTGGTAAGTAAATGGGAAACACATGCATCAATAAATCCTGAATTCCCAAAAATTTTAAGGTCATCCAGCAATTTTCTCTCTTTATTTCATTACATGTGAGGTTTCCAAAAGAAAAATGTTAGTAGGTAAATATAAATGATCAGAAAGAAAGAATGAATGAGTGTTTGGAGCAGGAGTATCATCCCAATGGGTGTCGTAAAGCTGAAACCTAGCCTAATAATTTGGATTAATTTATTCAAATTCATGTCATCAGCTGTATAAATGTTGCTGCGTACAGAAACTGCATAAATTTTAGATGTTTATGCATGATGCCCAGTAAAGCAGAGGGGAAAATACAAACACTAACTGAAAAAGATCTTTTTTACAATTCAGGGCAGATTGAAAGCAAGTCTGGTCATGAAATTCCACTTGAAGCCGTGTGAAATTAACCAGACCTACTCTTACACCAGCTTTCTTTGGGGGCCACTGGCCCACAAAACGGTGGATGAACAGGTTTAAGTCATTGCATGTGCAGACTTCTGCTGAGTCTGAAGTATTCTTGAGGGGTTAAAGCAATCTATTCAGTCACTCGCAGTTCCAGTAAAGGTGCAAATGATCCAGAACTTTCTTGCAATGTAGTTGATGCAAGTGAAATAACATTATCATGTGAATTATAAATGTCACAATGCCGTCAGTGATTTTAGTATTACTTTTCTTATTTGGCATCTGCTGGATACTTTCAATCTACCAGATGGTCTCTCAAGAAGCCTGTCATGTTTCCATGTTTTTCCCAAACAGTACTAAATGGAATAAATAACAGGAAAACCACACATCATTGTTCCTCAGGCAAATCAGATGTGATTTGGAAAAGTTTGAAACCACATGCTTGGCCAGAGCAACACACCATTTGTCTCCTGTGAACAGATACATAATATCATACCAATCTATCAAGGGGTTATTTGGTACATCCAAAATGGACTATGCCTGGCTTGTTATGATCCACAGCTGAAGGCCTGACTTTACTGTACACTGAGAAGAATTTGAGTTGGATTAAAAACACTTTATTTTTCTACAAACTACTGTGATTCATTACAGTTATGTGAAGAATTTAAAGTTATCATATCATTTGATTTTTTCTTTATTGCATAACAAGCAAAAACTGAACATATCAGCCTGATTTGGATCCCCCCCCCCCCAAAAAAAGATCATTTATGAAAACTGTTTGATCTCTAGATTGCTGGGATAGGCTCCAGCTACCCGCCACCCTTCGCTGGAATAAGCGGTACGGATAGATGGATGGATGATCTCTAAGCAGTTAGGCAAGGCGAGTTTATTTATACAGCACATTTTCTGTACAGAACATAAAACATTACAAGCATTACAGATTGTGTAAAGAAAGCATAAAAGACTACAGCAAAAATTCCAACAAAATCATAAATTACAATAAAATATTCAAAAGAAAGCTTAGTTAAAAGCTACCGTGCAGATTTCATAAGAAAAGACAGGTTTTGAGTAAGTATGCTGGAATGACAGTGTCCTCAAAATGACCATGAGGGAATGTGAGATCCAGCTGCAGTTTCTCTGTCAAAGGCAGATTTAATAAAGAAAAGATTTGCTAATGTTGGCGCACTCCTTATTCTGTCTTTCACAATGTATTTCAGGAAAATAATGGTTTATTAACTATTTGTTTGAATTAATATTAACTACTTGGGAAAAACAAATGAAAAGGAAATGAAGGCAATGAGAAACTCTGAATACTGCATGATGAAGATCAGTGCAGGAGTTAGACTCCCAGCGCTTACCAGTAATCTACCTGACCACAACCTGGTCTCTGTAGCCAATTATTTTAGCCGTTACAAGCTGCAGACTTCCTGTAGGAGCATTTTAATAAGCAGGACACGCGGCTTCATTGTGGGTTCTTTGCACATTGATAGTCTTATAAACTTCAGCAACATATTTTAGTCATAGTTATTATCAGTTCTGCTGTTTGTTAATAAACTCCATAACACTTCTTTTCTTTTCCAAATTGAAGCTAATTTGCTCCTCAGCAGAGTTTTCTTACATCATCAGTAAAAATCTACACGGTAAAGTGATCTGGTGGGGTGAAAAAAGTTTTCCAGCTAGCACCGAATGACAGATTTTTACACGAGTGCTCTTCGGGGGGTTGATGAAGCAAGCCCTGCATGACTGCAGCATCAGTGTCTGTTTGTGTCATATCTTTGGGTTTTCCGAGCAGATTTGAACTAACTGAATAAAGACATTGTTCCTAATTTAGATGTTGGTATAAAGAGAAGTAGACTGATTATTACTTGGGTTTTGGAAACTTTATATGTCATTTTGGGACAATTATCTGCATCACACAGCTCTGGAGACACACATGACATTATTCTACATTTATAGTTTAACTCAACAAATGTGCCAAATGTTTATTTTTCTGAATGCAACAATGATGCTTTATTGCAGTCTCTTGAATTCTCTTTGATGTATATTTGTACATTTAATGGTTTAGTTAGTCACAAACAAAATCATTTTTAAAATAAAGTAAAAAACAAAGTGTGCGACTATACTGCACATTTAACCAGCGATGTTATCGTTACTTTGGTTTGAGCCATAATATTTCCACAAACATGTTTCAATTTGAATCTCAAACTGCAGGATAGAGGAAAGAGCCGGGGTGTGTGGCAACAAACATTAAATTATCATCAGGGATGGAGCCTTTTCCACTGACCGACATGAAAATTATTTTCCCGAGCTGGTAAACAGTCTGATCTCTGCAGACATGAATAACGCAACATTTCCTGTGTGTAATGCTGGAGATGGATGCTCTGACCTTGGTTGAGGATTATGCAAACAGTAGAATCAGGAGAGGAAGGTGGACCTGAAAGATTTCCTTTCCCATGATCATGACTGGCTCATAAGCAGATCTAGATTCACTGGAGCTGAGCTTTTGGATCTTTGTGCTTGTGACCAAGCTGTGCAAGATCTTCAAGATGTGAGGAATCCCCCCCGAATGACATCCCTGATTCACACCTCCATGCAGCACGGCTTCTTCAGGATGTCATGTGATGTTTAAAAAAGCTATTTGGTTCACTTTTTTCCAGTTTTTTTAAAAATGTTTTAAGTGCTTGAAAATATCAGACACAATGTCACACAAAACACTAGTAAAATTTCAATTCCTATCAATTCATCAATCGTTTATCTGATTTTGCTGAATAGAATTCATCATAATCCTCCTTCAGACACATGCCAGTCACAACACTTCCTTTTATTTGCCACTGTGGCTCGACTCACCAACACATCCATGTCTGCTTCGGTTAAATTGCATTTTTTGGTTCTTTTCTCCATGTTTCCATTGAAAACCATGAAAATGGCACCAGCTGCACATTTAAATACAAATTGCTGTTCATGAGGTGCTTTGCATCAACCATTTTTCTGCAGACGAGTATGGTTTCTAAACATGGCAGGAAATGGTCAAAATTAGTGAGTTTTTCTTGTATCTCTGAGCCCACTGAAAACATTTCTCTTGAAGCTTTGAGAACTTTTGCAATTTTCTCAGTGATGGGCCCCTTTCAATGGCTAGTTTAGCATTCATCCATAATAAATGTCACTGTGCCATCAAACATGTCTGGAACGCAGAGTTTTAATGTTGGAAAGTTGTGTATTGCAGCTTTAAACGTAGCAAAAATGCAGCTTTATGCACCAAAGCTGTGGAGTTTCCTGCATGGAAAGGTTTATGGGATAGACACCAGTAGCTTCACATACCTGCCTGCTTTGTTTTAATGCAGGGCGTTCTGCTAATGATAATATAATAAATGCTTGTGAAATACATTCATGATGTATGCAGAAATTTAGTCACTATGCAGCTTAGTTGTGAAAATGTAAACATGAAGGTTCAGTGCAGAGATTCATTTAACACATACCTATGTACCTTAAACTTAACATGCTTGACAGTTATATCATATATTTATACATAATATAGTTATAATATATTTTATTCATTCTTAAAACCAACATGAAAACATGTTGAACTCTAATGTTTTTAGGTGCTCATTAAATACTCTCCTTCCTTTCCAGCCTGAAACACTGATTGTAGATACTGAGTTAAAACTGGACACGTTTTGTAACATTAAATAGATCCCAGTTTAGGAGACAGATTTTCTGCGACAAGCAAAGCTTTTATCATACAAATGACATTTTGAATGTTGCAGAATTCCCCTTCACAGTTTTATTCAGGAGTTTTTTACTGGCATCTTTCTCCCTTGTGATGTCTCTGTTCTATATATCAAAAGGCATGGGTGGCCTCATGACAGAAATTATTGAAGAATAAGGAACAGATCATTAGCCACGCATGAGCCAGATCCCTGAATATATAATAACCCCTTTAACTAAAATTCCTACATGGCTGTTTAGCAAAATAACGCACTTGCTCCAATCATTCACCCAAAAATGAAACATAGCAACACTACTTGATGAGTTTAATGTTACAGCCATTATTTTCACTGACTTTTAACTGGAAGAGAAATCTGTTTGACATTTTACGTGAGATTCAGCACGTTCGTTAAATCATCAAAATCATTCAAATTGTGCGTGGGCTTTAAAAACACAAAAACAGCTTCATGGCTGCTACCGAGAGAGTCTCGATCGTCCCATAAGTGATCAGGGGTTATTACATGACATATTCTGTCATTTTTGGGGTAAACTGTAGAAAAACTGCAGTTTAAAGGAAAGATATGTTTGGATCTTTGAAATAATTCCCCCTTTGGCTAATGTAATAGCTTGTAAACTATTTCTTGCACAGTCCTTGTTATGGTGATTACCAAAGTCCTTCTGCATGAGGAAAAATGAAAGATTTTTCATCTTTCTTTGTCTGATCTTTTTATTATAAACACAGATTTTTAAAATTGTTTAGTTTGGTGGACTTTAAGAACAGTGGCAAAGCTTAAACTTGCATTTTTTTTAGAGTTTAAAAAGCCACTGAAAACACATGACTCTGGTTCTCATGTTTCCAGGCTGGCTTCCTGTGTACCTGTGTATCCGTCTGATCTGGTGACTGAGCTGCAGAGCTTCTGAGATCATCTGGTCCAACTTTGATTTTAATCGAGTATAGATATTCCTCCTCAACAAACCAAACTTTATTCTTAATCATATATTTCTACCGGCAACCGTTTGATAAGTTTTTCTTTTGTAATCTATTTTTTTTTATTGTTTACACTGATGATGACAATATAACTAAAAATGATTATGAAAGTGATGACGACAGTATGGTGCACACAATAAAAACATAATTTACTATTCCATTGTGGATTTTGATGAGTGCTTCATTGACCTGATGTAGAAATATTTTATGTTGATTAAAGATTTTTTTTTTATGTCACAGTAAATTACTCTTATGACCATTTGTCAACCTGCACAGATGAGCACCAGCTCTCTCTGTAACCCAGCAAGCTGGGAAAGAAAAAATGGATGGAAAACAATGGTAAAAGGCCATTCTTTTATATGAATTCTCTATTTAGTTCTTTTATTTAGTTCTATTAACCATTTTGGAGGTAATATTATAATATCAAAAATATAAAATTGTCTATAAATGATGAGAATAATGTTTAATCACTAAACTTGATTTGAACAAGTATCATGTTATCTTTCAGTAATAAGATAAATATTCATATTATGAGAAATAGTGAGTGAAATTTCTTCTGATAAAAGAATGAGATATTATCGAATGACGTCATCTCCCATTTAAACGATTATTTTCCTTTTTAACTTAATTTTCATGGATCATCCAGTCTGAGCAAAACTCAGAAACAAAAATAAAGTTTTTTTATTAATAGTTTTTTAATTCACACACTGTTTGCGGGCAGCGATATATCATATTACATAATAATAACTTCTTAAATGTGAAAAGAAAGCGCGCGCGTCTCTCAGACCAAAGGGTCCCTTCTGAGCGGTGAATGGGTGGGAGAGCAGAACCAGGAGGGAGAGCAGAACCAGGAGGGAGAGCAGAACCAGGAGGGAGGGTTTATCCGCGTCACTGGGAGCTGCAGCAGCATCAGCATCACTGGTATGAGTAACGGTGCGCAACTTGGAGAAATAACCATACTGTCCGGAGGAGCGCGCGCATGTACGTGAACTGTGTGTCCGGAGAGCCCCGCTTTGTGACGGTCCACTCGACGCGTTCATGAGGGCATAAACATGCCAAAACCAACAACTTGCAGTGGTTGTACCGCCGAAGAGAAAACAACCATGGACTTAATGAAAAAACACTCTTATCTCTTCATCGTCATTTTGATAAGTAAGTAGAGAAATTCACTTTGACTTTACTTAGTGTGTGGATTCATTCTGGCTTCATGCAACGCTGATTATGCTCAACTTTTTCTTTGTTTTTGTTCCTTTATCGGATACTGGATATTTTGTAAAGTGTCCGTGGGGACACGTTAATTAATTGCTGCTGCGCTGCCGCAGGCATCAGTTTGATCCTGGCTTTAGTCTCAGCCTGTTGCAGCTTGATTCCATCTTTTAGAGAGCCACATGCATGTCTCAGTGCCACGCACACACCAAGAGACGATTTCAGAACCACTCCAAATACGACATCATTACAGATGTCATGTTTCCCGGAGGCACACTTGCAGGAATGTGATTTACATTCATTTACACTGCAGCAGCGGGACAAGACTTGGCAAGACAGGAGCAGGATTACTACACAAACCAGCTAGCTTAAAATGATTCACATAAAACTTAAAATAGTATTTGGTTAAAAAACAATAATTCTAGATTGAACTGCTGAGCTTTATAATATCATTTCATGCTTAATGCAATATAAAAGGCTTGAGTGTGTCTGACAAGTAGAGTAGAGGCATGTGTGTCATGAGGACATAGTTATAATGATTAATCACTTGCTCCCTTGCTTTTGCATCACTGTTATTTAAATTATACCAGTCAGATTATATATATTATAAATTTCACAGCCCCTCTTTGCTTACCAAGGTTTATGGAAAATGGCACCGCCTGCTTTGCTTGTCACTGCGAACTCACCTGTGTACGCTACCTGTTTGGCCAGTCAGCAAAGGCCTAAAGAGGGCAGTAGATATCTTACTATTTGTTTCTTCATCAACACCTTTTACTTTAACATGAAGGGAATACATTAAGGAGCCCCTCCCCTCTGCTTCTCAAATCTGTGGTTGGATCAAAGTGGCTCATACTGCAGTCAATCCCGATGACTGGAAAGTGCCAGGGATGGGCTTTGCCAATATTCACTGCATTAGGACCCCCCTTCTTCCCCCCCACACACACACCCACACACACTCCAACTCTGAGACATTTCCTGCATGCAGCATACAGAGACAGACAGGTTTCCAATACTTGTCCCAGAAATGTGTGTTTAAGGTCACAAAATGTGGACGTTGGATGGTTTAGTTTTTAATGACATTATAGTATGCTTCATTTTGAATGTTCACATGCACTTATGCACGTACACACTGTCTGAATGCACATTAGTCACTGAAAAAAAAACTGAAACTAGTGGCAGATCAGAAAATAAACAGTCCAGTGTGATATAGAAGTTAAAAGATCTTTATTATGAAGTTTCTCTAGACAAATCCCTGTAGTGAAATCAATATTTTCCATCAATGCTGCAGACCAGTGGAACCCTCTGCTGCTTTAACTCAACTATGCTGGACACAATCAGCTTAGTATGAACCTAAACTTAATCGGTGATAAAAAGTGATGCAAAATCCTTCAATTTAAATCATTTCTTGCTGATGACACAAGAGGAGGGCTCTACAATCAAAGAAAGCAACACTGTGTGATACCAAAAACAGTAACACAGTGGTGTAGAGATGTCATTTCCGAATGGGAATGTACTGTAGGCTAACAGTTTATGCATGATTTCAGCCCTCTGAGGACACCAGTGACAGTAATTTGTTGACTCGTGTTGACTAATGTTATTGCTCTATTGCTCATATTTAATTTCAAAAGCTCAATATTATTTCCCCTTACTGGAAGAATAAGATTTATTTCTCATTTCCTCTACATCCGTTCATCTCGCTTCATCTTGTGAACGTTGTATCTGAGGAATGCCTAAAGGGAATTTCTTTCATTTAGCTCAAGTGTTCACTTGGACTCAGGGATGAACTGATGAGGTAAAATGTTTCAGTGACTTCACATGAGACTGTTCTGCTGTAATTCAAGAACATCTGTTGATTCAGAGTAAATGTGATACTTATGACACACACTGATGGAGCAGTGACGTGCTGTAGGTCAGGGGTCAGGGGTCTCTTTAACATAACATTCTGCAGAAACACACCTCTGACTTTTATTCATTAGTCTCAACAGTACAGAAGAGGTGAAACATGACGTTTGCACATCTGCAAGGGCATCATTTTACTGTAATAATAGTAACTGATATCAAATTGTAATTTTACAGTACTATAATAAGATTTTACTGGAAACTGCTGAATGCATTATATAATATTTCCAAGGCAAAGCATCAAATGCAACATCTAACTTTCATCTAATATGAACTTGAACTAAAGAAAGAGATTAACTTTTTAACTTTTGACCCAGCAAACAGAAACCATTTAAACAACGTTCATATAAACGGCGTATCATAACAAAGTGGACAGTAGACCTGGCCGTATTGAACCATAGATCCCTTAAGAAACATGCTTTAAATAAGTGTTTTTACTGTAAGTTTTTACTTTGCACTGTGCATGTTGACCATTGGGAAATTCATCTGTTCCTTCTGTGATTTTGTTCAGTTATTTTAACCCCTTCTGATATTCATTTTGATAGGTTTTTATCTGAAATCTAAAATCTAAAATGGTTTAACTTGCTTTGATTCAGTTAGATTTACAGCTTAAATGACATATTGTTTTTGTTTATTGAAATATACTGTCTCGGAATATTTGCTGTAATTTTTGTATAGTATCATGTAATTTTAAACCAGTACTTCCCAACTTTTCTAAGACCTCCTTTATGCAAATGCCAAAAAGCCCCTGCCGACCCCATGTTGTTGAAACTAAGCTTGGAGTTAGCTGGTTTCTGATGATGCATTCTGGCTGACTCCTTTAATTTGATAAAACAAAAGTTAAGGTAACTATCAACAAATGCTTCTTTAAATATTAGTTGTTACTGTTTTAAAAATAAGAATGACTTAATGGCAGCGTGCACTTCTCAGACAGGTCTTTATTTCCCAAAACCAGGGTTCCAGGTGAATGAAACATATGCTAAAAATGTTAAGCAAATACACTTCAACTTGTCTCTGAGTGGACATTGCCTTAATTTAAACCACACTAGTTCTGATCAGTCAGCCTCAGTGGCCATCTTTGCTCTTTACGAGACTTCTTTGGGTTCCAGGGACTCCAGGTTGGGAACCCTCTTTCAACATCCAAGCTTAAAAAACCTTCAGTAATAAACTGAACAAGAGAGGATGTCATTTCTTTTTATTGCAACGAGTTAAAGTTGTGGTTGGCGAATGTGTTTGGTATGTGCATCTCTGTGTTGTTGTTTTTGCGTGTGCTGTGTTAAAATGCAGAGATTCACCATGAAGCCTCATCAGGTAAGAGTTCATATATTTTAAAGCAGGATGGGCTCTGTGCTATGGTGGGCCAAACCAGCCATTATCATAAATAAATACATTAAGAAATGAACGATTAAATATGTTGCATTTCTTTTTGCCATTTTTGATTAGTTTATTCAATTATTCATCTATTTTTCACAACATCTTATTATTCCCATATTTTGTCATGCTGGTATGAATAATGTTTTTCTCTTATATGGAGTGGGATGCTTCTGTATGGTTCCAGCTGTTTACACTCTCCACTTAGCACCCTGTGGAGTTTCATCATCACTGTATCGGCTCAGCTTGGTTGGAAACTGGCTAAGGTAGTACCTGGAAAAGTATTAGATATTATGAGTAACATGATACCAGACACCATAAAATGGACGAATGCCAAAAGTGATTTTTGAGAATATTAGATGGTGTTTTAGGGTCGATGTTAGAAAGCTTATGATTAAAATGAATGGTTAGTGTTAGGGTAAGCCATTCTGTTGTGTTAGGAATAAGTGTCAATGTGTGTGTCAGTGGAGGACTCACACAGCATTTAAGCCAGATTTATGTATACAGGTGTGTGTGTCCAGTTCTAAGCACTGCCCTGAAACTGATCTTCTACTTTACACCTCTCAGTTTCTATGCGTCTCTGTAAATGTTTAAAGAAGATGTTTCTGATCTTCTCAGGTAGGTTATTAATCTAACTACTGCACGCGGTGCATATCATGGATCACACAAGTTGATCCATTACGATTCAGTTTGACCTTCCGTTGATATTCCTGATTAACACAAACTCACTTCCAGAATTTACACTATGTTTTAATGTAATCTGAGTTCACAAATGTTAGGCAAGCAAAATGTTTAAAAGTGACCCTACATTGATCTGAGAAGAACTGGAATAAGACAAAAAATGATTCGTTCAAGTCTAAAACATGTTAAGAAATCAGGTACTTATATAGATTATTGCAGGAGTTAGATGTCACACTGGTTTACTTTGCATAGCATATGTATGTTTTTCTTGTACTTCCCAGGAAAACTTTCATTTCTTTATGGCAAGCTTCAGGACCCACCTAATGATAAACCCCAAATCCTTTTCCCCTTTGAGCCTATGTGCTTATTGCTGTCCATCTCCTGAACCTGCAACACAATGAGATGCGAGAGGCTTGTCGCTTTGGTAAAAGTGTTAAATGAGACTGGGAGGTCTGGTGTTCAGGTGTCGATAGAATGCAATGATGTTTCCACAGCTGGCACAGAGAAAGAGGGATGGAAGATCAAAGCTGCATGTGCCTCTGGGGCATCACACTTGGATAGCAGACAGATGAGCAGTCAGCTGGGCATCTCACTTTTAAGGGTAACTTGAAAGTAGAGATATTTTTTTTTACTTTTAAACAGTTGCAAAGGAAAAAAGAGTGATAGAAGTGGACAGGGAAACGGTGAAAATATAAAAAAAATATGCAGGAAAGAGGAAATCTGAGGGTCAAACTTGTCATTATATTGAGATTCAGCTCATGTTTTCCCTAACTGTGGTGAAGATGTTTATTCCCTTCTTTTCTCTTCTTACGTCTACAGTACATATAAATGAAAACGCAGATGGTAAATAAGGAGAAGAAAAACTCTGTACATCTGGTTTTACATAAAGCACTGCAGCTAATAACTCAAACAAATGAATCCTAAGAGTGTATACTCTGGAATGAGATGTTGCTGTTCAGTTCTTTATAATTAAGTTTTGGCACTTGAAGCGCCGTCTCTTAGCACACAACGCATAACAAGCTCCACTCCCCGGAGGGATGAAATTATCTGGGTAAACAGACAGAACTCATGAAAGTGACCAGAACAGATGAAAAGTGTAACTGGAAAGTTCTCTGTGGAATACTGTTATTTAGGCTGCAGAGCACATGTCTGCAGGTTGGTTCTGTCAGGTCCACAAAGCTGGGTTTCATCAGGTAACGCGATGAGCTCGGATTCTCCAGAGAGTACCAGATGTCATTTCTTTTGTGATTTATTCTGCGACAAACACTCAGATGTTCTGTTTCTTGGGATGAGGACAGAAATATGTGTTTACTCTCTTCTTTAAAATGTCTTTTTGCCAGAGAATGTATTTATTTCTCATCCACCCAAAAGTTAGGGTGGAGTTTGAGATGGTTTCCATTTGTTTTTGTTTTACTGCTTGATATAAGATTGCACCAAAATGACCAATCTGAATTTCATGGCACTGGGCAGAGTGGGAGGGGACGAACCCTTTACTTTTGGTGTGATTCTGGACATTTGTTGAAGACAGCATTGACCTTGCACATGAGGAGCTCTACGAGCACATTCAGGCAGCTTATTATAATTTAACATCATTTATATAATCAGGGAAAGTTCAAATAGGAATTACCTGCTGAAAGCTATAGTTAAATGTTATAAACAAAGTGTTAAATCTTAGTATAAAAAGCTGTGTGTTGGGTATGGACTTATCATAAAATGTTACTATTTAAAGCAATAATAAAAATGTGTATTTGTTTGAGCAAATGGCGGTATTGCACCAGCACTGACTAGCGCCAGCTGAATGAATTATTGCTAATAATTCCCAAAAGAAATGCCTGTTGAAAACTATTCATCTTCTGATTAAATGCATGAAAAATATTTCACTGTTATATTGTTTTTATGACTTAGTGCTCTGTGCTGCTACTTTTCCAATAGCACGTTGGAAAACAAACACTAAAACAGTTACATTTTTTTGGCTTCCATTTTTATGATTGTGGTTTCATTGGCCTCCAGCTCAAAGGGAAGAATAACTCAGTTATAACTCTGCATTGTTAACTAAAACGACTGTGACAGAGAGGTGCCCTAACTCCCAAATAACATGCAGCAGACAGGAACCTTGTATGGAAATATTCAGTATTCAGAATTCCTTTTAAAGTTTGTGGCAGAGAATAAACAAGCAAGGCCCTTTTCTTTTTTCTTTTCATTCTGAAGTGCTCATAAAGACTCATTTTTAGCTATTATGAAGCAAACAGCAGGGAAGCAGTATTCATTTGCCACAATGCATTTTATATCTATCTGGCCTTCGGTTTGGAAGTTTCTTCCTTTTTCCCGGAAGCAATGTGTTAGTACGCTGACAAAAGCAATCAGTCTGAAAGAGACAACAGATTCCAGTTAGCTGAAGCCTAGCAGTGAGTCATACAGGCAGTCTGGCCTCTGGTTGGTCACAGAGAGGTTTTAGCCCCCATTTATGCCTCAAAGCAGACCTGAGAGTTACTGGCCCATTCAAACTTTGAATTGGACTTTGCGATTGCAATACATGTTTTTAGCCCTTAAATACATGTTTTTAGTCCTTAAATCCATGTTTTTAAGCCCTTAAATCTATGTTTTTTATCCCTTAAATCCATGTTTTTAGCCCTTAAATTAATGCTTTTATTTCTTAAATACATGTTTTTAGCCCTTAAATCCATGTTTTTAGTCTTTAAATCCACGTTTTTAGTCTTTAAATTCATGTTTTTAGTCCTTAAATCCATGTTTTTAGCCCTTAAATCCATGTGTTCAGTCCTTAAATCCATGTTTTTAGCCCTTAAATCCATGTTTTTAGCCCTTAAATTAATGTTTTTATTTCTTAAATACATGTTTTTAGCCCTTAAATCCATGTTTTTAGTCTTTAAATCCATGTTTTTAGTCCTTAAATCCATGTTTTTAGTCCTTAAATCCATGTTTTTAGCCCTTAAATCCATGTGTTTAGTCCTTAAATTCATGTTCAGGGCCAACACACACAGACAAACAACCATGCACACACACACACTCCTATGGGCAATTTAGAGTCTCCAATCAGCCT
>JBAMHV010000021.1:10323911-10352096 GCA_037177535.1 Pseudomugil gertrudae | reverse complement strand
TATCCACTAACTGTAACAATAAAAATTACAAAAATAAACAGAAAAATAATGCGCTAGCATCACTAATTGTAAGTATCCACTAATTGTAAGTATCCACTACCCACTCAATGCAAAAGCATTTGTGTAATGATTTAAGAGAGACTGGCTTTTGAAACTGCCATAAAATTGTCAAGCATGACGTTTCTACTTTGTTTTATGGCCTCAGGGCATTTTCTCCTCTTAAGCTCTTCATCTGCTGCTGGTGCCGCTGGGAAATGTGAATACCACTTAACAAGTCCGGTCTTGCCTGGAAGCAAGAAGCAATGCATCCTGCAGGTGGCTCTGTATGAGAGCAGGCCAATGATGGGGAACCTCACAGTCCTGATCAAGCCAGTTCTGTCAGATTTACCTGTTCACTCTGAAGTTCTAAACCACAGGAGAAAAGACAACCACAGGTCAGCAAACACACACGACGATTCTGAAATCCTGCTCGTGTAGAATTATCTTCTCATAGGTGTTTTATTCCATCTGTGTAAAACTAACCTGTATACCAGCCAAGTAGCTCTTTTGCAAACAGGAATGGAGCTCAGGTTCACTATAATGAAAGCTGACAAGCATTCAGATAGAGCAAGACCAAAGAAGCTAATCCATTTGATAGGACCTAAAGTAAAGTAAGTAAACTGTAGCATGGGAAAGAATAGACAGAATTGTGACTACAGAGCAGGATATCAGTCCTCTGAGTATAGTTTTGAAAATGCAGTCAGGTATTTCCTATTGATCTAAAAATAAAGTATAGCCGTCTTTAGAACAGCTAAAAGCCTTTTTCTCTGTCAATGCAGTTTGGAGATTAATCTATTTGTAATTGGTGGGGACAAAAGAGGGATGGATGGGCATGTTTAATAAGTTTCTACATTGGTTATCCTCGTGTCTGTGCAGTAATGGACTTCAAAATTTCATTATGAGAGCCACACACACTAAGTTTTCATTCATTAGGCTTGCCATTTATAACATACAAACGAGTCGACATAAAAAAGCAGTTACCATCCAGTATGACCAACCCTATGGAGTAAGAATGTGTGCAGACATCTGGAACCATAATTCTACAATTAATAATTCTGTTTAAATTATGTTGCTATGACTCAGCTTTGTAAAAGAGGACAAACATCATATCTGCCAGTATTTTGTGCTACCACATATTTCTGCTGATTTCATGTGGAAAATAGCAGAGGCCATAAAAGCTCTGCAACATGTCAGGTAAACTAATCTTTAATAACAAACCAGGTTTAGTAAAATATCTAGAATTGTCTGAGAAAAAACTCTGAACAATGTTTTTCTTTTTTTTGTTTTTTTACTATGACATTTTTCCTGTAAATTATATTTGTGCTTTCTCACTGATTTAAGCTTAAAATGTACACAGGTGTTGCTTAGAGACAGATGCTGTCAGTGCTTCCAACAAGTCTCACATTAAGATAAACCATCCCGTTAGCTATGATAAATTACATTTCAGTTTTCTTAAGCAGCTGCAAATATGCTGAGAAGAAAAGATGATTCCACATTTTCATGCATACTTTATTTACTATATTGTACTTAATCCACATGTTTTGGGTAATCCAGGGCTGAATGGGATGTTCTTGAGACTGTGATTGGCCAGGTGGATGAGCCCTTTCAGGTGACCCTGCTCTACACTTACTGTGTGTCTGAAGATGGGGCCAACGTGGCTCTGGACTCTCTGGACTTTATAGACTGTGAATCAGGTGAGTTCCTGTGTCCAGTTAGAGCATCCTGCCAAACCAGATGTAAAATTCAGAACAAGCAGACCAAATTAACAGACCATCTGAGTCTGTACACACATCTGGAAATACACTCTGAGTTTTTGCTCTAGATTAAAAAGAGAACCAGAATTAATTTTTTTTAAAATGGAAAGTCATTGAAACAGTGAGAGGAAGTTATTTTTCCATCCATGAACTTATCATTTAAAGTTGGCTTTTTTTAAAATGGTTATTAGTCTCTGAGGTAATGCCTCCATATCTTGGACCTTGCCATTTATTTTTCCAGTCTTTTGCACATGATGTTTATTTTACTGATTTTTCTCTCAGGCCTCATTCACACCTGCCGTTGACAAGCATCATGAGCATTTCAGTTACAAATGGACTCTGAGCGAGTCATTTCACATTAAACTGTGACCCGACATGTGATCATAACTCTCTTTCTTGCACCTGAAACATTATAAACCACCCACAGTGGAAAATAACTTTCTGTAAAACACCTGTCTACACATACTTATGTCCAGGAACTTATTCCCCACTATACAAGGCTTTATCTTTGCACCTTCCCCACTATGTGTTGTGTAATGTATGGAAATGGAAATGCTAACTCCAGCAGCTGCTTTTGAAGTTTCCCAATATCACCATGAAGGTGATAGTGAATCAGTACATAAAATATATTTTACTTTGATGTTGTTTAATCCTAACCAAGCATCTAAAGACGAGATGTTACTGCCTGAACTCAACCAGGAAATGAGAATTGTTATGGCAAACTGGGTTAATGCATTGCCAAGGCAACCAGAAAGATGGCACCTATTAAGATTATGGTGCATTATAGAAAGAATGTGCGTAATTCCAGACCATTATTGTTTCACAACCATAGCCTTGAGTTAACATAAGTGCTTTAGTAATGTGTTTTTCTGCTGTTGACTGTAACCCAGTAGTTAAATAAGTAATGCCCTAAACTGGTGTCAACCTCTCCCGCCTCTCTTCCCATTAAATATTTCTTCATTTTTGCTAATTTGACCTTATCAGTACCTGATTTAAATTACACCCAGAGAGCTGCAATTTCTGTGTTGTGTAATTGTGTGATTGTTGGGCTGCAGAGGATGATGTCATCGACCTGAATGGGGAATGTGAAGAATCTTTCCACTGTGAAAACTCAGGCGGCTGCATTGCCGAGAGCCAGGTCTGTAATTTCCACACAGACTGTCCCCTTGGAGAGGACGAGGGCTTCTTGTGTGGTGAGGATTTGTTTTCTGCTTTTCTTTTTAATAAAATCACAAAGTGCACACAGAAGGTTAAATGGTGACAAATGATTTTAATAAATTCCACCTGAGTGCTTTGAAGTGTGTGAGTTGCTTGCATGACAGCGGCTGGAAAAGTGTCCGAAAACAGAGACAAGAGATGCTGAAAAGCTGTAAATTATCAGCGCTGGCTGTACAAAATGTTAGTTATTTCATGTCTTTATAGAATATATCAAAGAACAAAATAACATGTCTGCCTTTGTTCTTTCAAAATAGTGTACACATGAGGGTTGTCTTATAGAAATGTATTTTCTATTTGCACCAACTGCACTCTGAAATGACAAGCATCCACTTCCTCAGTGGAAACATCAATCATTCAGCATAAAGAAAACACCTGACTGCTCCGAGATTAGAAAAGCCTCACTTCAGGCCATAATAAAATCAATATAGCAAGAGCTATTTAGAGTCCATGAGTTGTTGGTGCCCAGGAAACAGAGCCGGGCTACAGTGGTGACACAATTAGTCCAATGGACCCCCCACTAGTGTGGGGGACAGAAAAAAACTGTTTGTGATCTTAAAGGCACGAACATGTATTTTTTTTTATTCACCTTGTCATCTTGTCTGGTTTCACACTAGACAGTAGATATGCTGACATGATTGATCTAAACATCCTTTAGCAGAGGTTCTACCGAACACATGTCCCAGATAATGTGATCATAAAGTTGAAAACAGAATTTTTTAATGTAAAAAACATACAAAGAAAATGATTCATTTGTTTTCAGATTCTGCTACATATTCTGAACACTTTGTAACAGCTCGTTGCTGGAGGCTTATTTTAATAGCAACGTGTGTTAGAAAGCTTATTAAAGCCTATCAAAATAACATTTTGAAGATGTGATTTTAGGAAATGTTTTGATCATGTGAGTTGTGCAGAGGTCTCAGAAACTTGAATCAAACATGATATATTCTTCATTAGTTGAATTTATTTAAAACTTAAAAGTATTCATTAACAAATATCTACTGTAATGACATAGATATGATATTAATAAAACAAGTAGTTTGCAGCGTGTTAAAACCATTCACTTATATATTTAACCTTTCACTTCAGACCGGTTTATTTCCACACAGAATGAAAATTGCCAAAGTAATACTATTATACAAAAATAAAGATGAACACATCTTTACCAACTACATGCCTTTTTCTCTGCTGCCTCAATTTTCTAAAATCTTAGAAAAACTTTTTGATGAAAGATTAGGGAAGTTTATAGAGAAGTGTAACATAATAAATGGAGGTCAATATGGCTTCAGATCAAACATGTCAGCATTAATGGCCACAATAGAGGCAGTGGAAGAAATTACTAAATCAGTAAACCAAAAGAAATATGTAATTAGAATATTTATTGATTTGAAGAAAGCTTTTGATACACTTAACCACTCAATACTACTCACTAAATTAGAAAGGTACGGCATTAGGGATGTGGCTTTAAACTGGATGAAAAGTTATCTAACAGAGAGACAACAGTTTGTAACGATGGGCGAGTACAAGTCAAGTTGTCTGGGCATTGTTTGTGGCGTCCCTCAAGGATTCATATTGGGTACCACACTATTTAATTTCTACATAAATTATATATTTAATGTGTCTCAATTGTTAAAATGTATATTATTAGCAGATGATACAAATATTTTCTATTCTAGTGATAATTACAATACTTTTATATATACAGTAAATCATGAATTAGTTTAATTAAAAACATGGATGGATAAAAATAAATGATCTATTAATTTAAATAAAACAAAGGTAATTCTGTTTGGTAATTATAAGGAAAAAATAGAATTATTAATAAAAATAAATGATATTATACTAGAAAAAGTATCACAATCAAATTTTTTAGGAATAACAATTGAATATAAATTAAATTGGAAATCACACATCAAATACAGTCAGAATAAAGAGTCCAAAAGTATCTCAATAATTAATAAAGCTAAATATATGCTGGAATATAAATCACTATATATATTGTATTGTTCATTAGTCATGCCATACCTAACTTATTGTATAGAAGTGTGAGGCATACAGTATATAAAAGTACATTATATCCCCTCTTTAAACTGCAAAAAATGGCAATTAGAAACATGCATAGCGCTGGATATTGTGATCACACAAATATATTATTTCTGAAGTCTAAAATACTTAAATTCTTTGACTTAGTTAATTTGTATACAGCACAACTCTTTTATAAAGCCAGTAAAATACATTACCAGATAATATTAAAAAATTCTTCACAGCAAGAGAAGGGGGTTATGATCTGAGGGGATATAACTTTAAACTGCAGAAACACCAGAAAGGAAATGTGTGTATCCATGTGTAGGGTTAGACTATGGAATGGATTAGAGACCCAACTCAAGCAATGAAACATCTATTAATTTAAATCAAAATATAAAGAAAAAATGCTGTTTTAATATAGGGCTGAGGAAGGGATCTAATGCCCCTAAGTGTTATCTAGAAATGTGGTTATAATGATGGTTCTATTGTAACATTTTTCTTTAAATGATGGGTAGAACTTCACAAATGGGTAGTTATTACAAAAGCAGTTAGAGAGTAATATAGAAATAGTTTGCTGTATATAACTACGATGGTTATTAGTATGATTATTGTCACTGTTGTAATAAATGGTAATAATGAGGATAACAACAGTTATAGAAATAGTGGTGTTAGTCTCAATAATCCTATTAAGTTATTTATATAATTATGGTATAGCAATTATTAGTAGTATTAAAAAGATATTCTACAATAGTATTGACATAATAAATAATGGTATGGTGATTATTAGAAATGTTATATCCTAACAAGTTATTGATATAAATGAATTATGATATAGGGGTTATTAGTAATGCTATGTGGATATAATGTTATGTTAATAATATTAAACTACAGTGAATATATGTATATTTTTGTCAATGTCAATGTTATTCTAATAATTATACTGTGAAACTGTTTAAAGTTTATGAGCACTGTAAATATGATGGTAACTGACTAAATAGATCTGACTGCTATATAGTCATACATATATATAAAACGTTATGATAGAATTATTGACTGCAGCCATGCGGCTTAATATAAATAAATAAATTAGGGGTGGGATTTTATAAGATTATCTTCTTCCCACTCCATTTCGAGCAAAAAATTATATGAATATTGTATGAAATATATAATTGTATATTAGTGTAAGTGTGTATTTTTGTGGGTATGTATGGGTATATGTATGCACATATATATGCATGTAAACAGTATACACATTGGGCATGCTGCTTACGCATTTATTTATTTTCTTTTTTTTTATTTCTCTCTTTTTTTACACTGTGAAGAGTATATACAATTTGTTTTTTGTTGGATTTGAACTTCTATTGCTCGAAATCAATCAATCAATCATGTGACAGGTAAGTGGTGTGGTTTCTTCCTGGTGAACATGAACAGTGGGGTTCTCAGAAAGCTGCATAATTTGTGTATCAACTGGCTCCATAATACAAAATTGCATCAGCTTAATTACAAGCTGGAGGCTTCAGAGAACTAATCATTAAACCAATGGTAGGCTACGTTCTTCCCTTTTTTACAATCTATGACATGCACCTGCAGATAGATGAGTATTACATATGCATATGCATTCAGCCTGCTTGGGCAAATGGACTTATGCTGTGGAAGAGTAGGAATCAGCTGGGTGGAAGATGGATGTATGGATGCAGCTGTGGTCTCTTTCTCAGTGAAATATGGTAACAGTGTGCTTCCCTCCCAGATGCTCTTCCCTTTGGCTCATATTGTTCCTTTGAGGGGAATTCATGTGGTTGGTCTGCATCCAACCATCACTTGGGTTGGAGGAGGGTCGCTGGAGATGAGCTTCTGAAGAAAGACGACATGCAGGGCGTCACTCTGCAACGCACACCAGGTTGGTGTGTTTATATGTGTGTCTGGTGAATTACAACCATATCTCATTCACACTCTACTGCATTTCCTCCTTTTAAAATGAATTACTGCTTTGTGGAAACAATTAAGAATAATCTAATTTCCTTTTCATAACCAAATTATTTTTTTTGGTGTCAAAACACATTCAATTTTTTAGATGAAACTCATTTATTGGTCTTTTTATCCCAAACAGCTGGGCAGGAGTGCATAGTGTAAAGAGTAGCATGTGGACTTACACACACCTTAAATCCAACTGAACACATTTTTGCACAACTTCAGAGTTTTGTGCTTTTGTTAGTTAGTTCGTGTTGAGCCATAAAGGATTAAATGCATTAGTTTGAAAATAATAACAGTAAAAAGTTGTGTGTGTAGCCTGGTGAATGTTCTGCATCACAGTAGTTGCACGCCCCCAGGGCACTTTTTGTTCCTGCAGGTTAGAGAAAGTAAATCCCTTCATGAAGCGTCCATCCAGAGCGTTTCTTTCCCTCGCCCAATCTCCACTACTGCCTGCCAGGTCAGCTACTTGCAACTAACACCAGTTAAATCTTTGAACTAAGATGTTTTTTTCTCTCATTTCTGGATCAGTTAAGTTATAAATAACCTTTTCTGCCTGTTTCTGTAGCTGTATTTCTCATTCTACGTGTACGGAAGTTTTAATGGCTCTTTGCAAGTTGCTATAGAGGAAAATGGGACCACCACTGCACCACTGATGTGGGAGAATATTGGTCAGAGGATAGATGACTGGGTGACGGTTGCTCTGGGCTTGACTGACCTTCATCATGGGTATGTATGTAGGCACCATATCAGTCTGAAGCAATGCAATAAAAAAATGCAGCGTGTTGTCTTGTGTCTAGAAGAGACGATGATTAGATTTAAGATTACTGCTCGATGATAAAATAGTAATAAGTACTACAAAGATCATGAGATGTAATAAAAGTACGATATCCAGGCCGAACAAATTGCCCGACGCATAAAAACATGGTGTGAAAAATCCAATTTTGTGGGTTTTATTTAGCCATTTAACACAAAGTAACAAAGAACATTATTTACCATTTATTACCATGTGATATGTTAAAAGTATTATGGTCTAGTCTTCTGCTTTCTGACATTTATTATGAGGGTAGAAGAGACATAAAATTGTGCTGCAATTGCAAGCAAAGTTTTTACAGTGAGAATTACTGAGAAACTGTATGTATCAAACTAACTAGTGACAATGTGAAGATTTGGGTATTATCAGACTTCACAGGCCAAAAACAAGGGCTAAAGATGGCAAAACAACAGTGAACATCAAAATGAAGCTAACTTTTAAAGTAACATTACAGTACTGTAATAGCTTAGTGATTTAAAGGATTTTCTTCTAAAGTTCAACAGGAGCAGAACACAAAGCTATGAGGAAAATTATTACACTTTGTTCCTGTCATTACAGCAGCTAGTCAGCATCACGACCGCAGAAATAGGAGTTTTAAGCAGAATACACACTGGCCTGCTTAAGAAGTGCACTGCAATATACACAATATCACAAGTAAGGCAAAGTACTGCACAGCATTTACTCTGCAAATTAAACAATCAAGGATTATAACATAGAACAAGAAGAACCCGACCATATGCTTGATATAAGTTATGAGCCCCTAATCGGACACTCATAACCTATAACTGCTCCATCTTACAAGCAAAACTACTGTTATATCTAAAACAACTTAAACCCTCCTCACAAACACACTCACACGCACACACAGACAAGATCAATTACAGAAAAGTCACTTAACCTACCCGGGATTCAAGACCCTTCCCCAGGGTCTGAGCTTGGTTCTGGTCTGACAAAACAAAGCTGATGGTTTGGACAAAATGGTAGTCCTGCACTGTGAGGCTCCTCCACAGACTGCAGGAGGGCCTTGTGGTAGAGGCACACTTCTAAACCCCTCTCTAACTAACCTGCACTTAGCCTGCATTTACAGAGAATTAACTCTGTATCACTGCAGCCCAGCTGCGGTCGGCACCCTACCAAACACAGATTCCCTGAGCATTCACAGTTTGCCTGGCAGGGCTTCAGCTTATCAGAGCTCCACTCCCTAGGTCCATCATCCACACTCACACAGCTCCTTTTCATACGCCTCACCTCCACACCAGGTGATCCATCTCAGGTAATCACAACAGGTTGTCATGCACACTCAGTCTTCACACACATTGCCCTCTCTCCCTCTAACACTCATTACAGGACATTTTGGAAACAACATACTGCTGACAGTGTAATCTACAGTGTAATGTAACTTTAATGAGCTGAACCTTTCACACAAAGATTAATACTGCAACCCTGCTCTGCTTCAGGTTCCATGTAAAGGTGACAGCTGTGTGGGGACAAAGCTCCAATGCTGATGTTGCTCTCGATAATATTGCAATTGGAGCAGCCTGCTTCAGCGACGGTAAGCTGTAAGACGCGTGGAAAAGGGCCATCATTTTACAGCCAAAGTAGTAAAGCCAATACAAATTAAATCTTGAAGGCCAACTTTAAAAAGTGATGTCTTCATGAAATCGAACTTTGATTTGAGTAAAATGCAACGCTGAGTGGAACATCTTCTCCCCTCAACTCGTTCAGAGTCATGTGTGTGATGCCTTGTTTTAAGAATTGGCTGCAACATGATGCTTACCAATGCTGCAAATCCAGTACTGCAATATAACAACGTTGTGTACCAACATTCCTGTTAAGTTATTGCATTTTAGGTTGTAATTCTCACAGTAATACGAGGAGACTTTTACCAACTCTCTTTTGTTCTTAACTTAATTCACAAATGTGAAAGGTCTATTTTTGTTTGTGCATGATTTAAATGAGAGGCAGTCTGAAGCCTCCGTAGAGGCACAGCAGTACATCGCTTTATCTGGGATGTTTTCCAACCAATACTGGAAATTAATTCTGGATCCCACAGTCACTTTATAAGCTTTAACTTAGAATGATATATTTCCATGTTAACATTGGGACCCTTCTCTCATCTGGGATCTTGTTTGGCAGGAGAGGTAATATGCAGGCCTTAAAAGTTCTCGTTATTTAGTCTAATTCACTTATATTGGTTACAGGACGTGATTTGGGAAGCTTTACAACTACTAAATGGACAAATATGTGACTGTGGATAAAAAGAAGCACAAAAGAAAGTGTCCAGTTGTCTGTGTTCAAACAATTTCGTATAACCTCAACATAAAACATCAGAATGAGGAGAGATTTGTTCCGACACTACGACACTAAACAACACTACACTGTGCTACAAACTATTCCATCACAAGCTGCTCACCATCATGTTTTATCTTTATGAATTACATATTTGTATTAATCATTATTGGTATAATTACACACACAATGGATGTTGTTTTGAATGTTGCAGCAACAAGAAATCATTGTAAAATTATCTTTTTTTCTTCCATGAAGGATGATGGAAGGTTTTTGGGTTTTATTTTTTTTGCTAGAAGAGGAAATAAAAGAAGCAAAAAAAAAGTCCTATCTTTGGCATTTTGTCTGACTTTGTCCAGCTTTTGTCATGACGTCTAATACTCCCCCATACATGTTAGGTATTAATTGAAAAAAAGACCATTTGAACATGACTGCTGTGCCCGAAGCTTTGTGTTGGGTTAAAAATGTGCCTTCTTGAATTGTCCTTATTTCCTTTTGACGCAGTTGCTATGCAGGAAGTAGAGGGGTGATAATTACTCATTTTATTGTCTTTGTTCCCTGCTTTAACTAATCTGGCTTCCTACTGGTCTTCAGACCTCAACTCTCTGCTTCAAATGCCTGACTTGGAATATCTGAACCCCCTTCCAGAGCCTTCAGTTTCAGGTACGGTAAAGCTTAGCTGGGTCCTTGTAAAATTTTACCATTGTCTGCTTTTTATTTTGGTGTTCTGCATGCAAACATCCATCCATCCATCCATTTTCTACCGCTTGTTCCCAGTGCGGGGTCGCGGGGGGGCTGGAGCCAATCCCAGCTCAACGGGCGAGAGGCGGGGTACACCCTGGACAGGTCGCCAGTCCATCCAGGGCTGCATGCAAACATATCCTATTAAATTTAATATGGGATTGAGATTTGCATCTTTGTTTGGATGCTTGGAGGGTAATTTACAGCTTCAGCTGACTACAGGCTTACATGTTGGATTTGCTTGTTTACTCATCAGCTGGGATATCTCTGGTGACTCATTGAGTCATGCATTTGCATGAAGTTTTAGTATGTTTTTATTGGGACCTTCCCACAACAGATTCCTCACATTAAATGTTTTAACATCTTTTTCTTTTTATCTTTTATTTACAGAAGTTTCGCTGATGACTTGGTGGTTTAACTCATGTGGTGCAAGTGGACCCCACGGCCCGACCCAAGCTCAGTGTGACAGCACCTATAGGAACAAAAATGTCAGTGTTACTGTGGGAAAGGAAGGTCCCTTAAAAGGTGTCCAGCTGTGGAAGGTACCTGCAACTAACCGATACCTGTAAGTAAGAGAGAAGAGAGCTGGACTGATCATGTAAATGAACGGTGGAAACATCTGGAATCATTTCTTAAGGAAGATGGCTTCTGTTTTTATTTCATTTGACTTATTTGTCTTCCCACTTCCTGGGAATCCAAATTCTACTTGAGTCTTTTAAATGGGTGCAAAAATTAAAGTCAAAGTATTTTATCTAGTCTTTTTTTTTAGGAGGGGGGGATTGTAGATACAAAACACGTGAGTCTTTCTTTTCAGAACCTTAAGTGATATTTAATGCAAAGAAATGACTAACTAAACGTTTCTAGTCCATTTTATCTGCCCTGCAGATTCATTTTAAGGGTTTTAATCATAAGTTCTTCAACAACATTTCAGGTGGATTCAATCAAGATTTTGACATGGTCTGCACTTTAGCGCTTACATAACTACTTGGTGCTAACATTTCCTTAATTATGCATTTTATTTATGCATTATTGAATTCACCTTTTTATCAATTATTCAAACCATTCGGATCAAGTTACCAATAAACAAACCAGAATGCTATTACCAGCTTGTTTAAGAGATGGGCTAAGTTTGAGTTGCTTAAATATAATGTTTTCCTTACTTTTAAACCAAAAAGTTATATTTTATTCACATGTTAACCAACAGGCTTCTTCACAAAGTCTTTTAATACAGTGCAGAGGGGCAGTTCTTTTTTTGGGGACTTTTGAATTTAATTAATTTTTCTTTTTTTATTTATACTGCTCTTTTTATTGTATTTTTATAATGCAAATACACCAAATAAACATTTAATGTCAAACAAATTTGAAAGTTGATTAATCAAAATAATTTAATTCAATTCATATTATGTGCAGGGATGTTATCCCGATTAATAAAATGTCCTCAAACCAAGAAAAGCAAACCAACAGTACCACACCGTAGAAGGACGGCCAGTCTTCATTGGTCAACCACCAATCTAGTGGATAACTGGTCTTGAATTTTTGCAACCTGTCTTACTGAACTGAGTCCAAACTCAATCCGCATAATTGAAAACTAATTTTTTTAGTTCCTTAATGATAATTTAGTTAGTGTGTGCACAGCTCAAACTGTTCTTTTTGGAGGGTTAAACAGGTTTTTTGCCAACTGAAACTCAATTGTAATCCCATCATAGACAGTAATGGCTCTAACTCACCTTTAAATTAACTAGAATCCAGATAGTTTACATTCACTGTATAATATTGGATCATATCGTTTAGCACATCTAAGCTGAGGTAGTAGTTACCAAAGTCGCAAAATATTTGAACTGATTTATTGAACATTAAATTGCACATTACTAAACTTAAATAAACATTTTTTTTGTACTCAACAGAGAAAGAGATTATCTTTCTTGAAGTTTTAAAGAGCTGTTTGCTAGTGCATTGTAAGCTGTCTAGCTTGCAGCGGGTGTGCAGGCTGTGGAGCAAATTTAATCCCTTTGTGCTGAAATTATCTCCCCCAGGATCTCAGCGTATGGGGCTGCAGGAGGAAAAGGTGCCAAAAATCACAACAAACGCAACCACGGGGTGTTTATATCAGCAATATTTCCTCTGGAGAAGGGAGATATTCTTTACATCTTGGTGGGTCATCAGGGAGAAGACGCATGCCCAGGAGTAAGTAAGCGTGCGGACAGGCTGGTGTATGTTTCAGTGCTACAGAGAGAGGACATTAGTGAATGTAGGTTTGTGTAAAGTCTTTATTTTCACATGCTTCCTCTCCAGAGAAATCCCCTCACCCAAAAGATCTGCCTGGGAGAATCATCTGTCATTGAAGACAAGCTCAAGGCTGATGGTGGTGCAGAGTGGGCAGGTGGAGGAGGTGGTGGAGGTGGAGCTACCTTCATCTTTAAGGTGAAAGCAGAAAGTTTGTGTTGACTAAGCCATGTCCTTTCTGTGTGAGCAGCTTACACAACTTGGGCCCAGTTTCAGGTCCCAATTCCTTTCCTTGGCCTTACATTTCCATTTTCAGAGGTTAACTAGGCTACTTTATTCCTCAGATGGATAAGTGGGCATGTAGCCTTTAAGCTCTAGCTGACAACCACTGAGCCTCAAAAGAAAAGTAGCATCTTGCTGCTGAAAAATACATGGATATGGGACAATGGGAGGAACTGTGATTGGGCTTATATACAACAATAGACACCCAATAATTGTTGGGATAGAGTTATCTTTTTTTTTAAAAAAAAAAAGCAGCTTTCATTGCATAAATGCTAAATGGACTGTGCTTACAGTGTAAAGGGCTTTTCTGGTTATATGTTGAGCACTAGCGTGACTTCAGTAGCTACATTATAATTTGTATAATCTTTAAGTAGAATATAGTTAGAGAAATAAATCTTAATTCAGTTGTAATCACAGTTAATTTTAGGAGTTTTTAATTATTCTAGTTTGGTTTTGTCAGATGGAGTTGGAGGAGCTGGTTCCTCTGCTGATTGCAGCTGGTGGTGGAGGAAACGCCTACCTGGAAGACCCAGTTTCCAGTTTGGATCAGATACCACTGGAGCAGTACGAAAACAGTACCACAGCTCCTAGTACCAATGGTCAAACTGGTGCAGCAGGTAAGGTTATCCCAATGCTTTGTTCAGCTTGTCTGAAAAGTTCCAGAAGCAAAAGATTTATTCTATCACAGAAAACACCTTGTTTCTGATCCAATAGCCCTCAACGTTTTGCTACATCAACATGTAACACTGGACATGCCCAGTTTTTAGATTGAAACACCCTGAAAACAACCTCACAGCCATCATTATTTCTATAGACCCCTTTCAATGTTTACAAAGAAACAATATGCGTGCGCAGCCCTGGTGCTACGCCTTGCGTTGGACCAGCTGTTAAGCAAAGCTGTTTTGCCCCATGACTGCGCGCGCATCACTCACATATGTCACTTGAAAAGCATCTATAGTCTACTGTGTTTCTGTGTATGCTGGCTCTGAAAAGAGGAAACATGTCTCCATGGTACGTCTTGTAATGTAACATAACGTCAGAATCCTGTAGCCACATTTTAATGTTAGAAAATGAAAGAAACTCACCCTGAATGTGGGTCACTTTAAATACAGCTAAATACAGCAGAATGTTTCATAGGGATGGTACAAACTCCTCCTGCTGCATCACTTCTAATCATCTAATCTAACATTAGCAAAACTTTGGCAGTTATTTGGCTGCAGTGTTGCATAACGCCGTTATGTCTCATATTCTGTGACTCGATCAGAAGGCTTTCCTTCAGTCCAATACTGGTACAAACAGGAGAGAATTAAATAAAAATGTGGATGCAATTGTACTTTTCTATGCGATAAAATGTGGTATTGAGTATTGGTTACCAAAGTGCCATGAAAACATCTGCAAACATCTTCTATATGTTGGCTGTAAAGCATTTTGGGCTCCCTATTTGAAACAAAAAAGTGTGTCAATAAATTTTTCTGCAACAAAATTTTTATCTTGATATTAACGCTCTTTGATAAAATGGCTGGTGATCCTTGTGGGAGAAGATGTAGCTATTTAGTATATTTTAATTTATCAAGAATGTTTTTGTCCGATCAACATGAAATAGGCTCCGGCTTCTAGTTTGTCCTCTCATTGTTCCAGGCAGCTCCAAATTAGTAACATTTGGATAATGTAAAATGATAATACAGAATGAATACTTAAAAATAAACATCAACAAAAATGTAGGAAGTATATATCATGTTTATGAAGCGATGCAGGAAACAGAAAGATTCATTGTTTTTGTCTCAGCAGCAGCTTATGTGCTATGTGTGATGCACAGTTTTGTCCTCTAACTTTCCCTCCTGAGAGGTCCTGCATGCTCCGACAAGTCGATGAAAACCAGGAATTGTTGGTGGTTTTTATAAGAATAAAAACATGATTGTCCTTCTTGTCACTAATTGTTATGTGAGCTTGCCTCTTAAGACCTGACCTAACCTTTAACCTTAAATAAATATGTCTGGCCAAACTAACGTTTATCTCTGAATGTGATGAAAGATTGACAGAAACAGAGATGTTTATGATGTCTTTCATTATATTGACCTTTTTTACAATATGGAGAAAGAAAAGGAAACATTGCATAAAAAAGTAACACAGTTATTGTTCTCGGTGACATTTATGATTTCTATCTTATCTACGATCAAGCAGAAGTTAAATGTCCCTGCAGAGAAAGTAATGTCACCTTGGATGACTCAGATACTTGATCTCAGATTTGCACAGCTGTGTTTTATTAAAAGGCGTCATTATTCTGTATTTGATATTGTGGTAGATAGAGGTTGTGTTTGTCCTGTATTCACACACAGCACAGTGTGTTTGGTCTGTGGAGAATGGGATGTCTGGAACACATTCTTAGGTTCCTGACCTTTATGAGTTGTAAATCCACTCTGACTAGCTGAGACTAAACTCAGACTTCAGCACTGCACTGCCACACATTTTTAGAAATAAAAGTTGGCTGAAGATACAATGCAGCTAATTTATGACATTGATGACTAGCTGGATTGGTTATAAAGCATTTGGGCCTCATATATATTGACCCCCTGCCATCTATCAGCTGGAATTGTCCCACCCTGTTCAGTCTCAACCAAACAAAGCATCTTTCTTCATATAGATTTGTCTGACTAATCAATAGAACATACAGTAAGCAGAGTTTGACACCCTGGATGGTATTTATATGGTTCTCTCTGATAGCCTCTGGTGGTGAGACATGTTCAATTACCAGTAATAACTCCAGTATGACCAAACAAACAGCAAACATTGCATGTAGAGGTTACCATAAATACTTAAAGCTGCATCACTTGCTGTTAGTTTGTTACACAAAGTTTTGGTTTGTACGAAGCGACAGAGAAGGAAAACCTCTCAGGATATTTTAGCTTCTGTGGGATGATTTTATCAATAACAGCCATGTTTGTAATTCTCCTAAACACTTCGCAAGCAAAATGCATGACAGTAAACCATGTGTGACTGTGTTCCCAAAGGTGGAGGTGGTGGCTGGAAGGATGGTGTTAGTCCTCACCGGTGTGCCGGCAAATCTCTGGTGGAGGGTGCACTGGGGGGGTCTTCGTGTCCCCTGGCTTTGTCTAAGCTTGGCTGGTCAACCTTTGGGGGCTTTGGGGGTGGAGGTGGAGCCTGTACAGCTGGAGGTGGTGGAGGAGGGTACAGAGGTGAGGATATAAAGATGAGTTTTTTTTAAAGTCCCACTAAAAAGTAAAAAAATGGTTGGGTTTTTGTATTTGATTCACTCATTTCCTTTCTTTTCATTTCAACTCACAGAAAACTTAAAAAAGGATTTTTCACCTTAAAAATTCATCAACGTGCGCCTCAGTGGGAATAATGATTTATACCACCCTGTATGCTCCCTATTTATAAGCAGGCCTTCAAACTTTGCAGTTTCCAGCTGAAAAATGATTTGCTTTATTATTACTTTTTATTTCTAACAGTTTTGGGTTTTTTTTTATCCAAATTTATTGGTGACGCATGGTGAGCTTTTTAAAAATGAATATTTTAGCACTCTGACTCCAATAAGCAGGTACAGTCATGGGAATCAAGGTGATAGGAGATATAATGAAAGCACCTGGAGTCTAAATGCTGATGCACTGGAATACCAACATGAAGAGATGTGGAGTTATTACAGGAATATTCACTCACCAAGACGTGTAACGTATTGGGGAAAAGATCATTGAAGAAGAAAAGTGAATTAAAAATAGAAAATAATTTTAAACAACATAGAAAGTTACAAGTTAAAGTTATGAAAAGAGAAATCCTGCATACATACAAATAGTTTTTTTCATTTTGAATTTTAATCAAATTAATTCAGTGTAAAAAAAATCTCCCTTCTCTAACACGTTATTTTTCAGTCTGAAAAGTTCCTTTTAGGATTTCTTATATCTGGTCAGCTTTGTGACGTCCTAATTTTGTCACTAAAGACAAAAAATTTGTTTTTCTTTTTGACAATTGATCGTGGTGGTAACAAGCTGAAAAGTGTCATTTTATTTGTCATAGTGAGATGTGGAAAGTTAATATAAAGCATTAATTCTTTGACAGGAGGTGACGCTGCTCTGACAAATGAGATTACAGCTGATGGTCAAAATGGAGTTTCATTCATTCATCCAATGGGTGAGATTTTTCTGCAGCCTCTGGCAGGTAAGACTCACTGACAATAACAATATGTTACAATTAGATAAAGCAAACTGAAATAAAATGTATGAGAAACATAATTGTCTACAAATGCATCAGGTGAAAAATGCCCTCGTATTTTATTTACTTTATTGTATCAGAATTTAATGAAATAGCTGTGACATTAAAAACATAAGGAGCAGCTCAATAATGCAGCTTCTCAGCAACAAATAATTAAGAAGAATATTTTAATGTTTTTCCTTTTTTTCTTTTTGCAACAGCTAACAAAGATCCAACAAATATATATTTTTAAAATGCAAGTAAAACTGAAGGTAACTTTGAAAATACATTTATTTATTTTATTTTTAAATATAATAAAAGCCACAAAAGAAAAATGTGTGATTATGATTCTTATAGACAGTAAGTAAGTAAGTAAGTAAATTTTATTTGTATAGCACCTTTCACAGATAAATAATCACAAAGTGCTTCACAACAAGAAATACATTACATAGCATTAAAATTATCATTAAGATCATCCAGACAGGATCGATCACAAATATATGTTTCTTTGTAATATTAAGTACTTTCTATTTCATGAGCAATTGTACAAAAATAGTTTTATAGATGGGTTATTTATTGATCTCTTAAACAATTTGAAGTGTGTTAAAACAGTTTCATTTGGAGCCCGCTGATGTTAACCTACAATGTGTAGCTGGTGGACGTCTCTGTGTAATTAATGCAAGCAGCCTGTTAACAAGAAAGATTAAATAGATCAATCAGAGACACACAGCACAAATATTAGGGACAAAAGAAAAGCCCTAATAAGCTCAGCAACACAATTAGGCCTAAATCTTTAGAAAGGAGGAATGTTGGAGTGTTTTCATGGGGAAGAAAAAAATCCCTGATAAAAGCCAGCCAAGTTAAGAACGCCATCCAGCAGGTCAGCCATCATTATTCAAGTAAATGGAAGACTTAATGGAACCGATGCCAGGCATTGCCTGCAAGGTGTAAACTATTTGTAAAACTCAACAGGAAAAAAGGCCAAATTAGACCTGAAAATATCTTTAAGAGCCAGAAAGGGGATGAAACGGCCTTCATTTAACAGGTCAGAGCAGGAAGGACAGGGGGAAATATGCAGAATGCTTGGAACAGTGCTGTAATACAGCATAATGCCATGAGCGCAAGATTTAGCTCATTTGTATTTGTATTTGTATTAAAAGTGATGTTTTGACACATTCACATGAATGTATGACATATTTCTTTCTGTTTTTTTATTTTTATTATTATTTTTATGGCAAGATTAGCGGGCATCTGACTCTCATTACTTGAGGAGGAGGAACAGGAAGGCAGTTAGTTAATTCACAGCCTCATGCAGCTAGTTGCCTTCGGCGTCGACACACAGACTTCCATTTTCATGTGAAAGACGCTGTTGTTAAAGTGAAGGTCTATTTAGTCATCACTCCAAAAACACAATAACTGGAGCTGCAACATGAAACACATTTAAAGCATAATCAGAAAACAGAGATAAAATAATTGGATTTTAGAGCCAGTACATTTTTTTGTCATATGGTTAAATTGTCCTCTTTTCTTATAAACTAGGGCTAAAGTTTATTATACGTCACGCATGGAACTGCTCCACCTTCCCTTCCCCCGTTTAACATGTAAAGAAACAACGAGGCTCTGTTCTGGTCAGAATTCAACTTAATTTTATGAATGCTCCAGACCTATGGGTGAATGCTCAGAAAATGCGTCACAAAACCATTTATTTATTAATCACATATAATGATTTAACCACATTAAGTTGCAGATGAAATGTATGAAGAAATGGAGGGGCGCAGCTTGTGATAAGACCATAACAAACAGTTCTGATTCATCTCTTACTGGTGTCTAACGTCTCATGAAAATTTTATTGCATTGATATTTCAAGCTTTACCAGAAAGTCCCGAGCTGAACTATACTTGCAGCATATTAAATCCAGCATAAATTCAGCACATACAACATGATGCAAGAATTAGCACCAAAAAAAATCATCTCTGAAACCAACAGTCACAAGAAAAACAACCACATTCCTCTTTCACTGTTTCCTTTAAGATGCTTTTAACTTCCTTAGAGGATGGCAGTGTGTCTTTTAAGAGGCGTTTTCCTGTTTTAAATCTGTCACCAGATCTGTCATCGCTGAGAAAGTTAACTTTTTTCCAAACTGCTATGGCTTAGTGGGTTTTGGAAGACATCTGCAGATGATTCATTTCTGTTGCAGATCCGCTGCTTCTCTTTTTTATGCACTGGACAAAGGTGCAAGTGTTGCTTAACATAAACAGAGTTGTGTTTGTGATGTGCAGAAATGAGCTTTTATGAAACAAGCTTCAGCTGCACCACAAAGATTATGAGTAACACTTTTTATTGGTTTCACAGAACAATTTAGTCTTTTTTATTCACTCAATATGGAGGGCTTTTTCCTTTGCAAGCACACACTGATGGATATATTGAGTATTATGATGCTTCGCAGACAATTTGATACCAATGATTTATTGTGGACTTGTTTCAACAAAGGAGGAACAAGAGTGACTTACGGCAAATTATTAGTGAATTAAGTAGAGACTAAATGTGTTTAGCTAATGAAAGGAAGGGATGATACATTTTATTCCTGCATCAAATCCACAGGAACACAATGAGCGCACATGGGAGCCTCATATGTTTTACTGCCTGTTTGTGTTTCAGTTTGTTTATGTGTGTGTACCTTGTTCCTTTCAGCCATGGAGGGTCACGGTGAGTGTGAGATCAGGGTGCAGCTGAACTGCAGCCACTGCCAGACGCAGAGCTGCAAACGAGATGAAGACACTCACATCATCACCTGCCTCTGTGACGATGAGGAATTCCTCGCCAGTGACAATGTGACGTGTATCAGTTCAGTAGGTACGTTACTGTCTGCAACCTGATTGTGTTTTTGGTAGTAGATGCGTTACAAGTTCCTAATGACGCCACATTGAATCTCTGTTCTCCCCAAGATGATCCTCAGGGACTACCCCCACAAAGCCCATTGTCGACATCGCTGATCTTGGTTGTTGTCGTCTCCACCATCGCCAGCGGCATTGCTCTGGTTTGTGCCAGCATCATCCTCAGTAAGAGACTCCTCCAGTTTTGTGTGCAGTCTGTGCCCTCCTCCTTCCACAGGCTGTGAGCACAGCTGGACCTCCACATGCTCCCGGATGCTACTAACAGCACAAACAAGAACAACTTTAATAAGTGTTTCATTTACCTTTGCTGACTGTGTGCCAGATGGTTAAAGTTGCAGTTGTCGGTGAATCATAAATTGCTAACAGTGAACACAATCTGAACACTTTGATTACAGGGCTTGAGTCGGGTAATGCTCTGACTGTGTCTGAAATACAGCATAGAAGAAATAATGGAGGCGTTTACCAAACACCACAGTCATTGTGTGCTTTCATTTGTGCTTGCAGTGGCGTGATTGATCTCACTGAATCAATAATTGGGTCAGGAATTCTGATACCCTGATGTATCTTGTATATTTTTAACCTTTAAAAAATGCACATAGCTTACATTTAACTAGAGAGTTTTTATTGGTCTCTGGCAAACTGATGAGTAGAATTACAAAGCAGCACATTTCAGCTGGCTTTAGAGAAGAGTGCAGTTATTACTATAAGAAATTAAAAATTCAGCTTGTCACCTTCAGGGACCAGAGAAACTCATTAATATTGCTTTTCTAAGATAAAAGTGTTGGGATACAGTGGAAATAATTAATCAATTTTAAAGCTATATTTACACATATCACAGTGATATTCAGTGTTAGGTTTTAAGAAGATCAGACCATCAGAGTTGCTTCAAATAGGAATAATTAGGGAATTAGCAACTAACCACTTCATGTGGCTTTAAACTCACAAACATATGATTTTGTCAGACTTCTGAAGGGTAAATAAGACCACGACCTGAAACTGAGCAAGAATCGTCTTTCTAACATTATGATAGGCTAATATTGTTGCATCAGAAGGGACTTGGTCTCAAACAGTGCTGAGCAAAAAAACACAGCTGAACGTTACTAATAACTGCATAAAGAGCAGGTACAGTAGTGTGCAGTTAGTGAGCAGGAATATAATTTAGGACAGTGAGGGATTTTGCAACTAATATTTTCACCTTTGTCGCCTTTACTTAGTTCATGCTGCAGTATAGTATTGTAGTGT
Organism: Pseudomugil gertrudae; assembly: GCA_037177535.1. Taxonomy (NCBI): domain Eukaryota; kingdom Metazoa; phylum Chordata; class Actinopteri; order Atheriniformes; family Pseudomugilidae; genus Pseudomugil; species Pseudomugil gertrudae. The sequence goes on along the minus strand of JBAMHV010000021.1, from coordinate 10,330,404 downwards.
ATAAGGGAATCCTAATGTTGTTGACTGAGCCTCTCATCTCAGAGAAGGGGCTTTTAAGTTTTTAACCGTGACCTTATGTAAAGGCCTCTGGAAGAATCAGAAACATCTGATACGCTTTAACCCTATAAAACCAAACATATCATATTTGATAGATACAGTTGATAGGGTTGGGCATTAAAGGGTTGACTGGATTTGAACACAGTCTGACAAGAAAACCAGGTACGACAGAAGAACTTTGGATATTTAATAATACATCCATTAAGCCTCCTGTAGGGAAAATTATATAAAATATATATGACCGATTAAATATGAATAGCAACATGCTATATCTCGGTAATGAGGTCAGTGTAAGGTAATGTACAGGTTTCAGCAGAGCTTGGAGCAAAATACAGTAATTCAAAAACAAAAGGGGACATGAAACTACAGCTCGGTTGCTCTGAGATTTCACCGGTGCCTTAATATTTAATACAAGATAAATGTATATGCAAACTTGTTATCACATTTAAGCTCTCATTATAAATGACGGCTCAGAAAAAGCTCAGCTAAATAATATTAGTTTGATTCACCTATAAAAGGCTTACTTTTCTGGCCAGAAGTTTACATTCACCTGTTAGCCTGGGTTTTTAGTCACACCTTTATGGTACAGACTGATTATAAACATAAATATGTTGTTATTTATTTTGGGTTTTCTGAAATCAGTCAAAATGGTTCATACAGGGTTAACAATAAATGTGCAGTGAAGCTGGTTTTTTGGCTGGATGCACCTTGACCTGACAAGCTTCGGCCAGAAATCTATTAGATTTTTTTCTTCATAACTTAATTAGGAAAGCTCTATTTAATTAGGTAATTTCCTGGTTTTGTTCTAACTTCTAAGCACTCTGTATAAAACAGCTTGCTTTTCCCGTTTCCCCAACTCGGACGATGTTTGTTTGTGGTTATTTTTCTGCTTGTGGAAGCTTCGTGACAGTTTCAGAGGAGTCAAATCCGGGAATTTTACAGAAAATTCATGTTTAGTTCATTCTTAAAAGATTTAAGGCCAGTATAAATTAAGTACACAACAGATTGCAACATTGTGTTAGTTAAGTTCCCTTCACTTTGTTTTCACTTAGCCAGATCACTGACAACATGCAGCCTGAGAACACGATGCTTTACAGCTTCAAATGTGTGTAAACAACTTCATCTCTGTCTTCTGGATCTTAATCTTTCTGTAAGAAAGTTTTTTTTTCTTTTTTGCTTATATGTTCAGTTGCAACTTGCAGTCCTTTTGGAGGTCAGATTGGGAGCAAAACAGATTTTCTTTAACAAGAACTGCTCAGTCTGTGGCAAAGTTGACTGACTCATGAAAAATGACACCAGTGCTTAATCAGCTTTCAGGGAACGGCACTGAATTGTGACTTTGGTTTGTTGATGTCTACTGATTTTCCAAACTCTTTGAGCATGAAGCAGCAGTCTCTCTTCTACTACAACTTCCACTTGCTTACATTGTGTGAATTGATTCTTGATCAGACACAGAAACAGAAAGTCTCCTTGGACTTTGCACTGGTCAACCTGTCAAACAAACTCTTTCTAAATTGGCACAGAGAATCTACCAGCTGCAGCCAATCATGAGCATGCAAACCAGAAGCGAATAGGCTTCGGTAAGTTAAGCCATTTTGGAAAATGTCAGCACCACTGACTAATGATTAACTGCGTGTACAGATATATTGGAGCTCGTAAAATTTTGACCTTATTCTGAAAACCCAAGATGAATCGAATCTTGTGCAGCGAATTCAAAGCACCTCAGAGAGGTGCAAACGGGATTCACTTGTACATTAGTAGATGTAAGAGAATATTTTGATTAAATAAAGCACATTGCTTGTACCTGCCGACGCAGTGTGCAACAATAGAGAGGCAAGGTTCCTTTGGGAGATGTTGGGAAATGGCTTGAAAAGGAAAAATAGATAGGAAAGGTGTGGGAAGGTTTTCCAGAGGCCAGATTCTAGTAATCAAAGACATTTTTCTATTCTGAATTTCACAACGAAGGGAAGTTTAGAAAATGTGTGCTCCAGTTAATCACAGATACACTCTGTAATCTCACTGCAATTAAATATAAACAGCAGATTAAATAAACCAAAGTTCTTTTGTGTACCAGCTTTGTGTGTAAATGCATTTTCATGCACATTATTAAAAGAAAAACTAAATGATAACTGTGTTTACCTTTAAAATAAAAATGGAAAAAGGTGCATTCATCAAGCTTGTTTTTTATTTATCTTACAAAAATACTGTGGCTGTTCAAATGGCTGCAAAACACACACACACACACACACACACCCATCAGCTTAATGGTGTCTCTTCACCTGAGCTCTCCCCCATGCAGGGAGGTAGTCTGTGCCCTGGGCGTCCCTATCTCCTCCACCCCCCACCCTCCTCCTCATCCTCTCCCCTCCTTCTCCTCAACACTCCCCTCATCCCTAACTCCTCACCCCCGAACCCCCCCTGAGTCCCAAGCATCTGCACCGGGCGATGGCTCAACGGCACCACTTACCTCCACGCCACTCCCCCTCCCTGGCAGACTACCAACCTGCATCGGGGACGTGGGCTGCCTCCATGGCGGGTGAGTCCAAAAACTCACTGGCACAGATAGTCTAGGAGCAGTAACCAAGGAGAGGCCAGTTTGCATCCATATCTGACCTGTTCGGTGTGAGTCCACCGGTTTTGTATTGAATTTGTTGGTGCCATTTTCCAAAAGAGGCGACAGGAAATGTCTGTGACCAGTTTTTTGACACTGCTGAGATGATCCCTCCTTGTGTTAGCGCTCCTACATTTTATAGTCAGGAAGTTGCCTCTGCCACTTGCATGCAGGTTGGGTTCAGTTCACAATCAGGGTTATTAGTTTCATACAGGCTCCAAAGTAAAAGCCAGCTTGTTTGTTCTCTGTTCTTGTCTTTGCAGTGTGGTATCGCAGGAAGAATGACCTGCACGCAGTGAGGGGGCGTCTGCAGAGTCCGGAGTACAAGCTGAGCAAGATCCGATCCTCCATCATCATGACGGACTACAACCCGAACTACTGCTTCGCTGGGAAGGCTGCCTCACTCAGCGATCTGAAGGAAGTGCCACGCAAGAACATCACACTTCTCAGGTACTGTATGACACAGATACAATGTCAAAATGTACCAGTGCCTTGTTTTCAATCCCATTTCAAATGCAAGATTTCACCACTGTGCTTTGTTAGGGCTCTCGGACATGGTGCGTTCGGTGAGGTCTATGAGGGACAAGTTCTGGGAATGACTTCTGATGGCAGTCCTATGCAGGTGGCCATAAAGGTGAGCTCACACTCTGCAAGGCAAAACAAATCCCATTCAACCTAAACACATAAGAATGGCACATGACACTACTTATTTACTACTAAAATCAATCAGAAATTCACTTACCCAAGTTTTCTATTCCTGAAGCTCATATTTATTTTATTTCTTATTATACAGAGAATATTTGAACTGTGCACAGATAAAATCCTACAGTTGCAAAGAAATTGATGCATATGTGTTTAGCTGATCTCCTCAGATTAGCATGCAATGCAAACGAGTGCTCTCTGTAGGGTCTTGCCTGCCTTTCAATGCTCTACTGATTAGGCCTCATGATGTAGCGCCACTTGACAATGGCATACACACTTCAAACTGCTTCTGCTCCACAGACTCTTCCAGAAATCTGCTCTGAACAGGATGAAATGGATTTCCTGATGGAGGCGCTGATTATGAGGTGCACCAAACCGCACATACATCATGGTGGCTGTCATGATCTTGTTAACACTCAGTGCATCTTTCATATGCCATTTTTCCCCACTTCATCTTTAACTTTTACCAGATAGGGTTGTACTATCTGATATGTTTTGAGGAGGCAGAAAAAGATGCATTTTTTTCTGCCATTTTTTTTACCCTCGAGTACTTTATTTTCACTTCATTTAAAAGAGAACATATGAAATGAAACTTTGCAGACGTTGATGCAATCACAGAAGCAGTTATCAGCCGTAGCTGTATTGGTTATTTCATTCTGACTGGTTTGTGGTCATAACAGCTGAAGATTTGGCTTCACTAAAGTGTGTGCATACCTTTATGTAATTCTCTTGCTTGCTTTTATAATGGTACATTTTTTATACATATGTGTAGCCTACCTAAATCATAAATCCAACATTGTCCATGCAGCAAGTTCAGCCATGAAAACATCGTTCGCTGCATCGGGGTTAGTCTGAACATTCTGCCACGCTTCATCCTCCTGGAGCTGATGACTGGAGGAGACATGAAGAGCTTTCTGAGACAGAACAGACCAAAAGTGGTATGTCTATGCAACAACTATGGATGTGCATCTGTAGCCCTCTCTGTGTTTGTGTCTCCCACCTAATTGAGGTGTGCTGTATCCAGGGTCAGACCTCTTCCCTCACCATGCGGGAGCTGTTGCAAATGGCCAGAGACATTGCCTGTGGCTGTCGCTACCTGGAGGAGAATCAGTTCATTCACAGGTTCAGACTCGCACTCAGTTGTTAGAGCACATGGTGCAGTTTGAGTGCAAAGTAAAAACAGCAACCAGTAAATCAAAAATTCAAGTGTGTAATCAGGACTGTGCTTGGGTTTGTGTAGAGCTCTTTTATACATGATTTAGTATGCAATTTATGATTTACAGGCTGCAACAATATGTTTCACTAGTATTAAGTATAAGATTTATGTTTACTCTCAAACTGGATGAAATAACACAGTTGTGGTGTAATAGCAGGATGGGGTTTGATGAGGATTATTTTCTTTAACTTGTTTTTAACCGAACATACTTTTTTAAAAAAAAATCTCACTTTTTTAACATAATACAACAAATATTGGACTAATCAAAGCACATAGCAATGAGATCTGGAAGTTTAGTATCACCTTAAAGCTACATTTCGTAACAGATTGATGTTTTTTTAGAGACATTGCTGCCAGAAATTGCCTTCTTACCTGCTCTGGACTCGACAAGGTGGCTAAGATTGGAGACTTTGGTATGGCACGGGACATTTACAGGTTTGTAAACTAAATATTTTGGCTCACATGCCAAAACTATAATAGAAAGTTACAATGATGCCCTCATGGGAGCAAAAACTTGTCTTATTGATGTTTGAATATTTAAACAACCACTTGGTTTTCCATCAAAGACCCAAATTAACTTAAAATGTATTTTAATTTATTCTGTGTTTTATTGATTTTAATCTGTTATTCTTTTAGAATTGTTTATTGTTTTAAACTATTTTACAAACAATAAACACATTTTATTGTATTGTGTTACTTATCCTCCCTGTATTACATTGTGTTGCTTTGGCTCATTATGTACCATGCTGTGGTTGCGTCAACCTAAAGTTGAGGAAAACGTTCATGACATTGTTATAGTTACTTCTATTTCAAACTGAGCATAAATGTTTATTCTTAAATCTGACACTGCTTGCTTTTCCAGAGCCAGCTACTACAGAAAAGGTGGTCGTGCTATGCTGCCAGTCAAATGGATGCCTCCAGAGGCTTTCATGGAGGGAATCTTTACATGCAAGACTGATACGTGGTATGAAAACATTTTATGCAGTGCAATATAAACAGTGACCCTTTAGACTAGGGTCTTTTTCTGATGGACAACACTGTTGTTATGTGTTGGTGTGAAATGACAAAGTTGTGTTTTTCTTCATGTCATGTTGTTGGCACCAAAATCTTTTTATAAAAATTTGCAAACAGATTTCTGGTTGACAAAACAAGCAGCACCAGATGCTGCAGGTTCAAATTGAAAACAGATATGTAATGACTTTTTTCATAAGTAGCTGTTTAAAAGAATAAAATAAAATAAGCCAAACTTCTTAAATGGTAAAAGTTTCTATGTGATCAGTGCAACATTAGCAACTGAGAAATTTATAAAAAAAAGATAATTATTGTTAAAACTTATAGTTACTGTTTTTATTAATTTAACATTTTAAAACATCCTACTACTGCAAGCATTGGAGGTACAGTGTCCAAAATAAGTCAAATCTTTCATTTTCTCTTACTGAAAAAATAGTGGATTATACATGGAAAGAAGGAAAAATATAACAAATATTGTTGCAGTTAAAAAACACAATATGGAGAATGCAATATAATGGGTTTAAACAGCTGCTCATAGTCAGTCATGTTGGTGGAAATATGTACAAAATCTGCTGCAGTCTGACCACAAAGACAGTTTAGTATCTTCAGAAATTCCTAAAATGTTCAAACTATTTCCTGTAAGATGTGAAGCAATGATACTGCATGCACCCAGCATCGATTTTGTTTCAGGAAAGCTATAAGTTTATAAAATAGAAATAAGTTAAATAACATCCTTTTTTCATGCAGGGATTTCTCCAGTTAGTTTTATAATTAGTTTACATTATAGACAGATCTCTCTGGTATTCATTCATTCATATATATGTATGTATGTATGTATGTATGTATGTATGTATGTATGTATGTATATATGTATGTATGTATGTATGTTTGTTTGT
>JBAMHV010000021.1:10290508-10318361 GCA_037177535.1 Pseudomugil gertrudae | reverse complement strand
GTTGTTTAAATGTTATTCTGTCTTTCCTGTCCTCTCCACACCGTCAGTCGAGGCGGATGGCTGCCCTCCCTGAGCCGTGGTTCTGCTCCCTGAGCCGGGTTCTGCCGGAGGTTTTGTCTTCCTCTTATAAGGGATTTTTCCTTCCCATTGTCGCCTCATGCTTGCTCAGGCTGGGGATTGCATCGAGGTCAATATTCAATGCAATCTTATGGTTTCCCTTATCTATAATATACTATACAGTCATTTGGCAGATGCTTTTATCCAAAGTGACTTACATGTTATTTTAATACACTCTTAACCATAGCTATTATAACCTAACATGCATGTCTTGTGGGTGGAAAAGAAGACGGAGAACCATGAGAGAACCGACGCATACATGGGGAGAACATGCAAACTCCACACTGCGCCACCATACTACTTATCTAGGCTATTTGATGAATTGGCTCAAATAAGATGTGAAGAGCCCTGAGATGACACTGTCATGAAGTGGTGCTATACAAATAAAGTTGAATTGAATTTAATTAAATGTTTTAAAGTAGAATAAAGAAACATGTTTGAGTTCAATATGTTTACTGGACATTCTTTGACATTTCATTTCTTAAATGAAAGTGCAAAGACATAAAAACACTTGACAGCCTTTCACCCTTCCATTCACCCATTTCCCACATAAATGTATATTTAATATTCGTGTGTGTGTTTACACGCTTACAAAATTTTGTCCCTCTGACACCAAACGTAAGAGTGGACTCAGTCCTTAGCAACATGTTAAAGATCAAAATAGTGTTTAAACTGTACAAACCAAAAGAAGCTGCATGTTTTCGATTAGATTTCATGCACATGTTGATTCATTTAATGATTCACAACATAGACCATGTCTGAGCTTTTATAATAACCCACACTGTAAACTGTGGTATGACAAACGGTGCAGGATTAAGTGTTACAGTATTAATGACAAGCTTGATTAAAGGATTGAATCAATAAAAAGCAAGTATGTTGCTATACAGTAAAATACAGTTTTCCAAAACAGGCGCACATAATGTAGTCTGATCATAATGCAGTGTGCAGTGCTATCGTGGGGAATGTGTTAACATTGTAGATACACAACTGGGAGTTTTGTCAGTTTCATCAACAGAGTTCAACGTCTCATCCAAGCTGAGGGTTGCAGTAGATGTGTAAACGTCTGCACACGGTTGTTTTATTTAGTTCTGAGCATTTTCTGCACATTTAACTTTTTGTCTCTGAAACAGAAATGCAGAATCCCCCCCCCTAACTTTCACTTCTGCTCACGTTGTAGGAAGTTGAATTAGTGTCAGTGTATTCGCGCGATTCAGCTCCTGTTCAGGGTCCATCGTGCCACCCGTTTGGCTACAGAACATATTTACTGTTGTAGAATGTCTCTACTTACAGATCACTTAAGCAAATCCATATATATATAACTGTGATGTCCATTAAAACAACTGGTGCGAAGTCATTGATCAAATGTTTCTGTTGTTTGGCTGTTTTCTTTCGTAACTGAGCAACAGGGTTCTTTGTTTTGCTCTTCTTTGCTTACAGACTCCAGTGTGTAGTACAGGTTGTTCAACCCCCACAGGTAGCCATCCTCACGGTTGCCCTCCTGCCACGGAATATCATGTTTTAATGTCTGGCCCTCTGGTAAGGCTGTGGTCTTCCCAAAGTCAATAATCCAGATCTCTGCTTTGCCTGTGTTGTCATGGATAAAGAGGAGAGAACTGCCAATGACCTAAAGGAAAAAGAAGTGTTTATTATGAGCTTTTTTTATTTAAAGGAAACACAAACAACACTGCAGAACTTCAGAATAGGTTTTACACATCTGTCAAAGTTTTCTGGAGAGTTAAACACCCCCAAAAGTAAGGTCCTGCATACAACTGCTTCCTCATTCAGTGAGTGAGGATCTATAAATATGCTAATGAGCTCCATCTACAGTCCAGCTTCTAGCACTTCCCCAAAAGTCTCTGCAAACTCTGCTGCTCTTATGTTGTAAAGTACAAACAGCAACGCAATGATCATGACTGCTACCTGTCCCTACGCGCTGGAATCGTGGGCTTTTCATATAAAACAAACACTTGTAGTTAGTTTGTTTTCTGCCACACATCAGTGCAACTGCACAAACATCAGTAACTGGAACTGGCAAATGGACTAGCACTTATATAGCACTTTTTCAGTCATGTTAACCACTCAAAGCACTTTACGCTACACGACACAATCTCACACACAAACACACACTCTGATACACACATCAGAAGGCAACTTGGTGTTCAGTGTCTTGCCCAAGGACACAATTGTAATAGTGGTAGTGTTCTTATGTTTACAGCCAACTGCCTCCCCAGTGGAAAAGGCCATCATTCCAGTCTGCCTGACCTGGCTCCTCGTGCAGCAGTTGCTGCCTCTTTACATGAGTCAGTGTTTGTGGGCCACCCTGTAATGGTTCAGTCATACCAGAGCAGTAGAGTCCCAGCAGAGAACTACCTGCCCTGTTGTCTTGGAAAAAAATAAATAAATAGAAAAGGAAAAGAACTTTTCGGACATGTCTGGAGATACTCTTCATGTATCTTAGATTAAAAGTTGGAACAGCTCTTTATAGTTATGTTTGTGGCAATGCTCAGCTGTTTCTGAAATGGCTTTCTGACTCATGACTGTAGACCTGCATCCTCTCTGGTTTATGTCGTATTGGACACAAGTTTATCTGATTTCATGATTTAATGCTATCTCACCCATAAACAGAACAAGTCAGCAATTCTGTTGACGGCCTATTTTCCAAGTGAAACCATCCTGAGACACATAATATCATGTAAGCATGTAAACATGGTGGAAAAGCTTCTTTCTAGCAGAGGTGGACTTTAACCTTTGACCTCTCTGTAACTTATCTGTGCTAATCCTACATTTTTCAAAAATAATATTCAGAAACAAAAACAGATGTATGTTTGGTGCTGACTGCATGTAAACCAGCACTGACCATTACATGATCCCTACTGGAAAAATAGTCCCTCCAGTGTATTTCCCCAAATGCACAACTTTGTTCATTAACTCGTGACTCATTTTCACTGCGGATAAGTCATCACCTCATGTCGCTGGAAGAAGTAGGACGTGTTCAGCGCTTTCCGGATCTCTGCCAGCCTGTTCAAATACGACATCTGTGTTTCAAGTAAAAACAGAAAGAGGCGTTGAATAAATTTAATCTGATTGCAGAACATGTACATGTGTAAGATAGCAAGGCGTAGGCAGGGTGTGTGTTTGAAAACCAAAGAGCCAAAGCACCTCACAGTGTGAGTATTTACCTTTTGCTTCAGCGATTGCTGTTTTTTTTTTTAGCCGTTTAAATAAAGATCTGGATTAGTCCCAATATTTTCCATTGCATAGGGTTTAACTTTGTCCAATGAAATAAAACCAAAGTATTGCATAAGCACTGTCTAAACATTGAAGACGGATATGAGAGCATACACAGCTCACATTTTAGTTGATAAAGCCAATATTTCTTTTTCTGTTTTTGCACAGGACTGTAAAGCAAGTCTGTCAAACTTGTGCGGATACAATGAGTGTGCATGTGTACATGAGTTGACTGCCACGTACAATGATGTTGACATCCCCTCCTACAAAGTCCTTGAACACCTTGATGACATCCTGCTTCGATCTGGTTTTCTTGAAGTCAGTTCGACATGTACCGTCATGTTTCTAAAGAGACAAAAATGCATGTAACGATGTTCTTTTAAGATAAAATGTTCCCATATAGTGACTGTATATCTTATACTGATAATACAAAATCAGGTTTATAGTTTGTTTTGTTCATTCATTACAAATTACAGACTAGAATATAACATTTTCATGCACTGTTAGTCTTCATCACACTTGAATCTGTGGAGTAGGTCCATCTACTGTGTCAAGGCAAAGAATGTGGAGATGAATAAAATAACATTTTATAGCACTGAGCCCCAAATATTCAGTATCCTCCATTAAGTAAGTCCAAGATTACTCTGAGTAAGATCCCAATATCCTTAGGATGAGAAAACCTTAGAGAAAAGCCACCATCAACACATCACTCCACCAATCAGACCTTAGTGGTAGGGATGCCTGGCAAAAGCCATACTTTATTAAAGGCTTTATTCTTATGAAATCTATTAACATAACACACTAAAAATTGACAAAAATCATCTACCTTGATCCCCTCTATCCTGAAGCCCAGAGTGTTGGTGGAGCTCATTGTCTCCCTCCACTGCATGTAGCGAGGCTTGGTGACACCTCGCTGGGAATGCTCCTGAGGAGTTGGGCCATTACTATCCACTTCCACCATCTTCTTGTATAGATCTTCCCTCGGTTTGGGCCGCTCCCTCGCTCGCACAAGTTCCTCCTCCAGATAAGTCCTTTCACAGTGGCGGGAAAAGTCACTTTACTGGTGAATTCTCTGTATCTAGACCCAGTTCTGCGTGTGTTTCAGATTTATTCCTTTGAGATATATTTAATAATTTAAAAAAAAACAGCACACCTTCTGATGCATCAGGGTGGGACAGCAGCACCACATAATGCACTGTGTCCTCACTTATTAAACACATCTATGGCAAAATACAGATGCAGTGTGTGAACAACAAAGTAGAAGAAATGACTCAGCAGTTGTAGAACCTCCTTTAGCAGCACGGCTGGGAGGTAATCATTTTCTCTTTTACCTTATCAGTCTCTCACATCACAGTGGAGGAGTTTTGATCAACTCTTGTTTACAACATTGTATCTGTTGAGGTTTGTTTGGTATTTGTTTATGCACAACACAGTTTTTTTTATCAGACCCAACTTTGCTGTCAGGAAGATGAGTTCTCATTTGACTCACTTTGACATTTAAAGGAGTTGCTGTTCGGCTCAATGGCAGCTGAGTGCCCGGGTCCTGTGGTTGCAAAACAAGCCCAAATCACTTCACCACAGAGTCACATCCCCAAAGCCTTTGGCTTGAGGATGTGTAGATAAAAACTCTACCAAGCTACAACTTGTACCAGGACCTCATCAGAACAGCACACCTCCATGATTCCTCTCACCTGTTGCACTTATTGGATACACCTGTCATCACTTACCCCCTGTCAGGACTGTCACCCACTGGATACTCCACCACACCGCTTCCTCCTTTCCAGCCAATCAGTGAAGACTTTGGACTTTTAAAAAGGAGGAAGTACTGTCAATCTGGGCAGCTGTGTCCTCTGGGATCAGTTTGTCTCTGGGAGTGATAGTGTTGGTTTGGCTTGTGATTTGGAGAACTTTTTGAGAATTGATGATTAATGAGATTTAGAATACCCTTGTGGTTTAGTTTTGGTCATTTAGATTTCCCTTTGTTTAGTTTGTGCACAGTTGTGCTTTTTGAGTTAATTGAAAATAGGATGCTCTCACATTTTTGTGTGTAGCCTGTTGTTTTTGTTTTAACTTTAGTATATCTCCTTAAAAGACTGTGTGTTTTTGTACATATCTATTTGTAGTTGTAAATAGATAATTGTCACTGTTAAACATTACCTTGTTGGGAGGACATCTTTGGTTTATTGTATTTGAGTAATTTCTTTTGGTTAACCAGTTAGATAACCAGACTGTGGACACTTTTTTTTTTATTGAACTTGGGCATTTTGGTTTTATAATATCTTGGAGTTTTAGTACTGGTTTGGTTTTATTGACCCCAAAATAACAGTTCTTCACAGTTGGCATGGTTTCGTTTTTGGTTCTGTGTATCGTGGCCAGTCATCCACACCTTGGTGTTATTTATCAAAAAGATAATGTTCCAACATCTTAGTAGTTTGTTGTGATGTAAACTTGCAAATCTAAGCTGTGCCACCATCTTGTTTTGAGAGAAAGAGAGGAAAGGGACCTTTCCTGGCAAATCAGTACCTTTTTCTAATTCTACTCTACAGAACTTTAACATCCTAACTACTTAAATGAAAAGGGATTTATTTTATTTGACCGTATGTACAAAATACTTATCTTAAGTTATTTTTTTTTCCTGCACTCTGTTTGAGAAAGATCTCTGAGAAACTCTGTTGCTCATATGTAGCAATGCATGTAAGGAAGTACAGGAAAAGTAGCTGCCTGCACCATTAAGAACACAATGTAGTGGTCCTAATCAGTGTTGGTGAACACTAGTGTCACACTTATTGGCATACGCATAGTAAAGAGTTCTGTGCAAACAGACGTGAATTTCAGTTTCAGTTTGTGAGTTACACTTCCTCTGTGCCGAAGAGGGAAGGTGAGAGGGGACTCCTGTGTGCAACATTTAACTGTGTGAAAGCCTGAGTGTGTTTGTGCAAGCTAGCGGTTTTGCAACTTTGTGGTTGGGTGTTTTTGACAAAGGGGAGTCTCCAGGGACACCCTGAGTGAGCATATATGTGTGAGCATATGAACAGCTTCATACTATAAACACACACAAGCAAGGAGTAAACAGTAAAGTAAATAACTTCAGTCTGTATGTGAGGTTAATGCATGCCTGTGTCATTTGTATGTAAGAACATTTGCTCATTCAGTAAAGCCTTTAGTGTGTGTGCATGTACAAACATGCATATAAGTTCATGAGTGCATTCATGTATTTGTGTAGTTGTGTACTTGAAACACTGAGGCGCTTCACATGCTGTGGCAGGAAGCCAAGCATACAGCCTGCAGTTACAACAGGTGTTCCCTTATGAAGCCAAACCACGTCAGGGCGTTTAAACTGTCATACGTCTGCACTTTTTTATTTCTAGTCCATTCTCAGAGAAGATGAGCATTGATTCTTCAGGTGCAAACACAAATAAATGAGAAATAATTGTGCAGAATTCCATTATTCTTCTTGCTAACTGGTTAAAAATTAGAATGAATACAATAACAAACACATGAACGTCCTTACCTCACTCCCATTTTGCAGTCCATCACATTAGGATTGGTGAAGTCTGTCAGCAGGTCGGTCATGTGCAGGAAAGACTCCCCGTCCTTTTCCACAGTGCCATGGTATTCAGGTACAAAACTGAGCAGCGTGTCATCTTTCAGCTTCTCAAAACACTCCACCTCGTTGTCCGAGTACTTTTTCAGAATGGTGCCCTCACCGGCAGCTTTGAAGTTGCCTGAGACGAGATAAAGTAGAGTTTCAGATGCACAAATTCCCCCACTCTGTTTGACTGTCAAGGAATTCAGTCTCCTCGTACGTGGAGATTATTGAGATGTTTCAGAAACCCAGGGTGCGGTCTCAGTGTGTGAATGTGAATTCCTGAGACATTAATCTAAGTCAGAGATCAAAAAACAACCGGTCCAGTCGCTTTAGTATCCATGATTACAATATTTATATTGTTTTATTCCTTTTATCAGGTTTCCATTCACAGTGATTTTAAATGGAAATTTATTCAGAGCAAGATAAACTTAAAAATAAAAATATGTGGACCATACACATTCCCATTAAATGGTTTCAAGCACATAAACTTCACTGTGTTGTCTACAAAGTTTCAGGTAAATTCTAAGTCTTGGTTGTATTTAATAAAAACACAATTTTTTCCAACTTGTTTACATAAAAATGTGAAAAATGTTCAAAGAAGAAAGTGAAAGTGGGCTGTGTAAATGTGTGATCAGGAGGTTTCTGTCTCTGGTTGTGTTACAAGTTGCCCTAATTATCAGCTTTAAGTAGATGTGATTAACCAGAAACAGAAAGTTTGAGGGAATTCTTCAGCGAAGTGTTTGAAGGGGACATGTTTGACTTCTTCCCCCATCTTAAGCAGCTTATCCATCATGAGTTCATTCAGAACATCTCCATCTGTCATTGGCTACAGCTACATCATGTTTTTAATTCGTTATTAATAATTCTGAATGGAGGTTTACATGGAGACATGGTTCTGACTGGACAGATGGCAGATGTGATGCTCTGACATGTACTGGAAAAAACTAAATCCACTTCCTGCTTTCCGGTTACCATAGAAACCAACCATATAATACCATAGAAAACAACATAATAAGTACCACTTGCACTTCAATTTTGATGATATTTTTGAAGTAACATGAACATACTACTTCACTTTTTTTAGCAGCTGAGGAGGAGAAGGAAGATAGAGTACCGGAAACGAGAGGCAGAAGCGTGATGGGAAAAGGTGACGAGCAGGTGACTTAGAGCGAAGTGAAGGTTTACATGATGGAGGAATTCATCTGTTTGGATTTAAATGAGAATAAATCAGCCACTTACTTCTGAATCAAGTTTAAATAGTTATTTTTCACCTTTTTTAAAGCAGATTTCATTTTAATCCAGAATTACAGAGTTAATTATTACTCTCGCGTAAACGTGGCCATTCGGTGCTTTAATCCTTTCTAAACAAAAACCTTCAACACCTCAAGCAAGACCTTCTCTAAAAGGTATTTAAAAAACATTCATCAATTAATCTTAAAAATATTAAAAGTGTGAGTTGCCTGAAATATGCATGGCAGGATCTGCACATATCCCACCTTTATGTCCAGCTAGCTGAACCCAGCTCAGTTTTTTCCTGTGGGTTGCATTGAAGGGCCAGCGGATGTATGTCTTTAGCTTCCACCAAGACTTGCTCTGTTGGAGAAAAGCAAGGACACAAATAAAAATGAAGAAAATGAACATAAATATAAGCATTTAAATACACACATCTGTTTGGCTTATATGTTTTTTTTTTTTGTTGTCTCCTGATCAGTCTGATAAAAAGAAAAAAAGCAACAAAAACCGACTTTGGTCCACCCACTAATATCTGAGTGGAAATCTGATCACATAAGCACTTCTGGCCAGTAAATCTGATGCCAGGCTTTTCGTTTTTCCACAGCAGGAAACCTTTCAATGTAGGTCAGTCCGATGGAAACTCATATCAGCATTGAAAATCTCTCTTCAGCATCTCCATGGTGGTGTGGTGATGGCCTCGTCCTCTGAAGACAGAGAAAACCAGCCAAAGGAAAAATGAGCCAAACGCGTCCTGTGATCATGCAGAAATCATTCGGATTTCATTTCACATTTAGGGAAGCGTAAAAAATCGCTCAGCTGTTGTAAAATTCCAGAAATTATGGAGAACATGTGAAAAATCACCTCCAAAATAAACCCAGACAGACACGGCTCTTGTTTTAAGCCTCAACACCCACTCGCTTGCTGGCAGCTTCTGGTGTGTCATGTGACCGATAGCAGAGAAATAAAGTTTGAAAAAAAAGCACTAAACAAATAAAATACATAATCAAAGAGTGAATGATCAGTCCTGCAGATTTATGTGTATTTTTCTTGGCTGGTTTTGTGTTCTCACCATTTACACCCCACAGATATATTTATACACCCATATGACCATTTAAGATGAAACGCAGGGTAAATTTAACCTTCTTGTGGGAAATGAAAGCTAGTACTCATTCTTTATTCCAACCTTTACGTTTTAAAACAGTCACTTTATTTGGTATAAATGAAACAGGAAATGAAATAAGACTTAATCATACTGCAGCTCGTGTCCCACACATCCTCGCTGAAAGCAGCCAGGCAGGGCTCTTCTAAATGTCAGGCTTCACTCATTTACTGATTACAAGTTAATGTGAATATTTAAGACTTTGATTCTGCTTTTGCAGTAACTTTGCACACTTATCTGTACATGTAGTTAACCCTTTAAGCCCAACTGAAGAAGAAAAAGTATTTATTTTTTCCCTTCAAAACATTTTAACCATGTATTTCTTTTATATTTTTACTATTTACGATCATGTGATAGGTCACACTCATTGTAGTGTATTCTTCTGCTTTCTGGTGTCCACCAGGGTGCAGGAGACCAGCCTCATATGATGCACAGCAGGGTTTTCAGTAAAGTTTCTGCCATACAGTGATGCAAAATGCCTCAGAAACTGTATTAAATATGATACGTTATCTTGATAGTGTTAGCAGACAAATGCTTTCTTAATTGTATTCAATCTAGTGACTATGAAATGAGTGAACTTGAATTGAATAACAGTATTTATAGATATAAAATGAACATAAAAGATTGGAAACAGAGCCAGATTTTGGTGTAAAACAACCAGCGTGCATGTCTTGGGCCAGTATTTCTGTCATCTACACATTCTGGCTGTAAAACCCCAGGTTACACCCCCTCCCCTCCCCTACGCTGTGATGGCCTTAATGACAGACTACACAGAATTTTTACTGATAACAATAAGAAGATAATAAGAAAGTGCATCTTCCATCAAGGTCAATGCGTTTTCTCAGGTCTTCAGAGAAACTCAATGAGCTCTTGTTTAGACCACGTTACTTATCCCCACTGAGTTGTTTTTGCACGATCTTAGATAAATGCCAGTGATCTCATACCTCCACCACCTATCAAAACCTACATTAATATCAGTAAAAGCAAAAACAGACAAGCGTCCTCCAGTTAAATTTAATCTTTGGTGAAATTACCTCAGTATCATCCACATCTAAAAAGTGATAATGTGGAGGTAGACTAACCTTTCTGACATATCAGATTGCTCATGTTTTATGTGGGCAGAAAGGGTAAAAACGACATTGTTCTAGATAAATGTTAAGTAATACTAATACTATTGTTTAATGAGATTAGTTTTACACATTTTAAAAAGCAGATACTTTCAAATGTTATATTAGTTTAGAGGATTGTGTTTAAAGATCTAATTCTAAAACTAATTTTCTTCAGTAAGTAAGAAGCACAATGCTTCTCCTGAAAACCAAAGATAAATAGAAATACTTTAATACTGTAGTGCTCAAAATGGTTGGAAAAGTTCAAAGTATTAAAACTGATGTTTGCTTCCTCGTTGGTTTCTTCAGCACAGTGTACATCAGTCTTCTGCTCTGTCAGACACACCTGCTAAACTCACGTCCTGTCAGACACTGACTCAACAACATGCTGATCTAAAAGAGGCCTTAAACACACACACACACACACACACTTCAAATCAACCTTCATGTGAGTCAAACGTTTTGTATGCTGATCATAAGTAATGCTGGGTTGTCATTTTGCAAATGCGTCATTCCCAAATCAATCCTGCTGCAACAAAGAGCCTGTTTTTCCACATGCCCAAATGCTCTTAATGTGTTCTGATGAGTGAAATGATCCTTGATGTGCACCATCTAAGGAATGTCTCTGCATTGTGAAGTACATGAAGGGTGCATGAGCTGAAGCTTCACGTCTTTTTTAGCTTCCTGAAGTGTTTTCTGTTAAATGTCAAAGGCTAAAACTGAATACTGACCACAAAAACATCATTACACAATGACATGTTGGCCTGATCTGTGTGTGGGTGTTTTTCCGTGGGTTGAAGGGTAAACGCATAAAGACAGCTATTTTCATGGGTTTACACACTCAACAAATTTCCATTTCAATGGAGGATGTCTTTATTAGCCAAAGAACCTAAAATTAACTTTTTTTTTTTCATTTGAGAAACTCAAACTAAGCCTTGATGGTCTGGACAGTGTCGACTTTGACAGCATGCAATCCGTTCAGTCTGTTTAACAGAAAGTGACAGCTACAGATCTTTTATGGAGAAGGCAAAGAAAAGAGGCCGATGCATAAAGCACATGCATGCACACCTTGTGACGCTCCAGGTCTATCATGGACAAAAAGCAGATTATGGTGTTAACAATGCAGCTAAAACCAGCAGGTGAATCACTGTGGCCACGCTTAACTTACCAGTTACCAAAAAAACACAACTTGTTTAAATCTAAATATCTTTTATGGCAAAAGGTAAATAAATTTCCACCATTGTGGTTGATTTAAGTTAAAAAAAAAGCCCTTCAGGGATGGTGTGTGAGCTGAGATGCATGCTGTTAAAATTCAAGTCAAAAACATACATTTCACACACTTATATCTTAAACTGATTGCTGAGATCTCCACTGACACACAAGCATGGTTACAGATGAGAGTAAAAAGGGAGAATGTGTTTTCCTGGCAGGATGTTTCCATGTGGCCTTGATGATAATAATCAGTAAACAGAATGGTACACGCTACAGATAAAGGGGTCCATCATTCACCGTAAAGCTAGGTCAGCGCTGTCAGATGCTCTGTTATGCTGGTTTCAGTTCGTACAGCTGCTGGGATCATTAAAGTGACATGAAATGCTTTCATACACTGTTAAACATCACGTCAAGATGGAAAATCTAATTTCCTGGTCACCGTCCAGCGCTCTCTGGCAAAGCTCTCCAGCTTTTCAACTTTTTCCACCCTCTTACGTGTGTTCTTACTGAAAGAAAGTGACAACTCTGACAGGAACCTGTGCACAAATGAAAACTTCCAGAGCTCAATAAGCACCAAACAGACCCAAAAATAACCCAGAAATGTGGAAGTGACTTATGTCCCATGTGAAGCCTTTACTGGAAGGCTTGTTTATATGTTTATGTCACTTGAAAATCAACTAAACATTTCAAAGTAATCATGTTATCAGCCGCAGTTAAATATCTCCCAGTGGGCTTTTCTGATTGAGCCCTTTGGTGAATGTTGTTTATTTGCCTCTGAGCCAAACATCAGGTCTTTCCTGTTACTGTAATACCAGACTTCCGAGGATTAGAACCAGCCTGTTCTTGTTCTTGAACTTATGATTCACAGCATGTCACAGATCTTTAAATCATTTTAAAACGTTAAATAGTTCACTACTCACCTCTCCGGGGTCGATTAGGTGCTCTAAAGTGATGATGCCTTTGCTTTTGCTCTCGTTGTCACTGAGCAAATCATCCTCGGACTCCAGAACAGAGGACCCTGTAGATGAGATGGAGGAGTTGGACAGTTTTCTGCGCAGAGTACCCTCCACTGCATCATCCCAGTCCTCCTCGTGAATCTCCCGGGCAGAGCCGCCTCCCTCCGGGGTGATGGTGACCTGCGGTACCCGGGGCGCATCCATCACAGCCGGGGCGACCTGAGCGGCTTTCTGTATGAGCTCATAGCAAATGTGGGAAGACTTTCCAGCTGCTTTTCGCTCTAAACGCGCTTCGTCGTTTACTCCAGTTGGAGAAAGCACGAAATCTTTGGAGGACCTCCTCCTGTACTCTTTTGGCATTGAGAGAAAGTCGTAAAGGCGCACTTTGAAGAAGAGCCGCTTCTTTTCAGACGTCAAAATCTGGTCATTTCACTTCCAGAGAGTTTAAATGTAGCGCAGCGTGACTTTACGCGTCCACTGCGGCACGTCCTTGTCGTCCGTGACCCGAGCTTTAACGCTTATGAAGCCTCTGACCGCCGCTGCCTGCTATCGGTAAGGGGAACCCCTCTTTAGTGGTGGCGTGCCTCGCGCCTCCACGCGCCGTTTAACACGCGCGCGCACTCACACAAGCCTACGAGGCTTATTATCTTCCGCATTGCCTCTCCTCTCGCTTCCTGGCTGAAAGAATTTAAACCAGGGGAAACGTAGAGTTCAGAAAAGAAGAAGAAAACCCCGGAGTTTTATAATCTGTGGTATTGTTACGCAAACCTGAGCCATACCTGAACATTTATTTAAAAACACGAGAAGAAGAAACGTTTTTAATAAGCCTAAATACACGCGCTAGTGCACGCGCACGCACAGACGTAGAATCGAAAACACACAAAGGTTATTTGTGAGTCTAAAGACACAGTCTATGGTCTAAAGACACAAACCGTAACATTTGTTTTATTTTCTTGTCAGCTGAAAATTTTTAAGTAAGTTACCAGACTTAGAAACGAATGATTGCTCAAAAAGTTATACAATAATTCTGCCACACTAATTTAATTTAAGCAAATAAGTAGCATTTACCATATTAGATGAATTGTACAAAAGGTCAGCTTTTTCCATGACCAGTAGTAATCTACTGATCTAGCACTCAGATGGCATTCATGTGAATTACATCTACTTGTTTGAGTAAACAACTTGCAGCCATTGCTCCTTTGGTGATGACATTTCTGTAAGATTCAGCAATGTCTATACAATCAATGCGTTATACTTTATTCTCTGATCAAATAAACGTATCTTAACAACAGAAGCAGGAACATATGTTGTCCAGATTACACACAGTAGTCCTGTAGTGTTGCACTTTGCAGCGTCTTGTAATCCTGTAATTATAAAGTCAATAACTTAAACTGAGTGTTTAAGGGATTTAAAGGGAGGATGGGTTTCTAAATTGTTCTCTAACAGAGTTATGATGAGGAAAAAGAAAAGAAAGGATGTTGAGGTGATGGTAGCACCAGGGTTTACAACCAGGCCTTTCTGCAAACAGGACTGCATTGTGCTGTTGAAAAAAAGTGCTTTTTGCTGAAGGTGAGAGCATGATGAAAACATCAGCCATAATGCACCCATGCTGGTTTTTGTTGTAAGAACTTGTTTTCAGCTGATGTGAACAGCAGTACAGCTGCAGTACTAAACATCTTTCACAGTAAAACAGAAGATGCATTTCATACATGATCTCTCAATGAGGTTATATTTGTTGTTACAAACTCCAACTTGACCTCGATCGGTCCTGTAAATTATTATAATCAAATTGCAATACACATTAAAGTGACAACCTCTATACATACAAATGCATTGCTTTACATGTGTATCATTTTAGTTTAATGCTCAGCTGTTCAGAGGGACCAGTAGCTGCTGATTGCTGTGCAACGGTTTAGGGAGTCAGAATGTAATTTGCATGTCCTACGTTTCATGATGACTATAAACAAACCACACAAGACAACTGAGTTTTGATTTGGGTTTTGTTTGCTGCTCAAATATCTGTCTTTGCTCTTTTCTGACTTCTTTACAACTTTAAAATAGTAACTTTTGTGTAATAGAAATAATCAATCTATTTTCAATTTATAATTAATTTAAAGACATGTAAATTTGGCATGTTATTGCATTGTTTTACCTTTTTCTGTTCGTTTAAGGAGAGATAACTCTCCTCATCTCTCCTAATAGCAGTCCAAAACATGCATTAATTTTTTTGAGATAAAACATTCATTCATTATCTATCTCTTCCTAAACAGGGTCGCAGAGAGATAAAACATAAATTTATTTATACTCTATATCACTCACTCCAACTCCGGCATGCAGGGAAACTAAAGCCTGAGGGGAACTGGAAGCAAATACACACACATGCACACACACACACACACACACACACACACACACACACACACACATATATATATATATATATATATATATATATATATAAGTGAAGTGTAACAAAGTTGTTGGTGTGATGTCAACAAGATCGTGGAAAACTACTTAGAGTGTAATTTAACTAGAATAAATATGATTTTTAACATTTTAATTTGTTATTATTTGTTCACTTTTTTCTTCAATAAATTTTACCAATGGGTTTCATGAAATATAATTCGATCATGTTCAACTGAATTAAAATGGAATTACTTGTACTACATAACTCTGCAGTTTTACCAGGCCACAAACGGTCATGTGTGGTTAAATCACAAATGTTTGTTCTTATCACTTTGTGCATTTCAGTTATTGTGATATATGCTCAAACTTTACCATCTATTTGCAAAGAAGCAAAGAAGCCTAGTTACATAAAACATAACCAACATAACATGAGCCAAAAATGTTCATGACGTCACAAAAACCAGGTAATCCAGTCATACTACCGGTAAGTTTGGCCTGGATTTATGGTGACTGTTGGGTATGGTTTTAATAGTAGGATTTAGCAAACAAGGTAATTCCTTGAACAAGAAAATAGATTAATAGAAATATTTGAAGACAGAACTGCATTGTCTCCTTGCTCTATAGTTTAGAGGGTTTGGTTTTATTTATTTTTTCAAATTAAATTCTTATGAACATTTAGACTATATGTGTCTTATACATACAATACCATAATGTCATGTTATCTTAAGTTCAGCTACTTAAACTGTTTTGTAGTTTTATGTAAAGCACTGTGAGTTGTTTTGTGTAGGAACTGTGTTATACACGGACATAATTAAAAAGATCCAGTGCTTAAAGTAATAATAATAAAAATAACTGAAGGCTTTTATTTGCATGAAGAAAGACACAATAATGAGCTAC
Source organism: Pseudomugil gertrudae (assembly GCA_037177535.1). Classification (NCBI taxonomy): domain Eukaryota; kingdom Metazoa; phylum Chordata; class Actinopteri; order Atheriniformes; family Pseudomugilidae; genus Pseudomugil; species Pseudomugil gertrudae. The sequence continues at coordinate 10,302,458 of JBAMHV010000021.1, read as the reverse complement.
AAGGAATCCAACTGTGTAGATAGTAAAGTACTTGAAATTTAAAGATTACAAGACATATCTGGAGAAATATGCATCTGTATCATAAAACATAATCCAAATTTAGACAATGCAGTAAAATGTTACTTATTACAGCCATAGCTTAAACAAAGGTGGCACTGATAGCTCACACAAGAGTAATAGAGTCCCACAGAATTAAGAGTGCATGAGACATATTTGGGGCATAATGTGACTACATCATGATTTTATTAAATGATTTTGTCTCAATTAGGCCTATTATTAGCCTGAGCAGTTTGGCCAGTCATCCCATAAATTCTTTCCAGTGACCACACACAGCAAACACATCCTGGTGTTCTTTTTGCCCATCTAGCATCAACCCTGATTTGGCTGCTCATTCAGGAGACACGGACCCGCTTTAATGGTTCCTGAAACCAGGAGGGTATCTCCTGATCATCAGAGCTTGGGGACTGTTTTACCTCTTTGACGGTCCAGGGTCAAGGAGATTTCCATAGTCACACAGAATGAAGCCAGGTTTGTGCCACTGAAAGAAGAATTAGTTCACTCTAATCCAAAATTAGATTAGGCTATGATTTAAGATAAGATAAGATAAGATAAAAACTTTATTAATCCCAAGGGAAATTCAACTTCCAGCAGCAGCATACATGGTACACAAACGTTCAGCAATGTTAGTATGACATTCAGACCATCAAATAGAATAAAACCAGAAATATAAAATTTAAAAGCTGTAAAATATAAATCTAAATAGTCCATTTCACAGAGAGGGTTAATTTAACTTGAAGTATGACCGTTTTTTTCAGGTACTGAATTGCTCAAATCTGACACTTTTTACGCATTTTAACGAAACACAATTTTACATTTACAAATGTACAATGCTGTCCGCTTGGTGGCGCTACTGAGCATTAAATTGTTGGTGGCCCAAATAAACCGAAGAAGAAGAAGAAGGGACGCCTGTGTAATGTTTGTGATATTCTGAAATTGTGTCAGAGTGAGACCTCGTTCCTTTCCACTAATTAAAGAACAGCCACCAGGTTTATTCCCCTCGTCCTAACCCGAAAGCAGCACGATGTTTGCTGTTAGAAACGCTCTGCGTTTGGGTTCTAGGTTGTCCATACCCGCTGTAGTGAAGAGAGGATGTGCGGGTTCTTCCATCCCGGTGGACGACGTGGTTAACGGACTCACAGACGAGCAAATACAGGTTAGCTTCCTTAGCTAGCCAATGCTAACAAAACAAAGTTCATTGGTGTGTGCAGACATGTCGGTTGTGTGGGAAAGAGCTCCTAAATATAATGGAAAGAAAGTTTTAGTTTGCAGAAATGTTCGCTGACTTTTGTGAACAATAGGGGGGAGGAATGAAAAGACATGACTTGATGACATAACATTAGCTAGCAGAAGATGACAGTCAGACCTTGATCTTAGCATATAGCTACTATCACCGTGTACAACAGGAGTTACACAATGTTATTGGAGTTATTTGTATCATTGCTCACTGAAGCAAACAGGACAACTTTTTATGTTGGCTTGAATGAATCACCTTAATGTTTTTTCCTGATCTCATAAAGGTTAGAAAGTAACTTATCGAAATTGAAAGGCTGCGAGGTATACAAGATTGTTCCATAAATGTGGTTATATCTAGATTTAGGTTAAATGTTTGTTGACAGTACTGTATCTGGCTGGGACAAAGCAGGTGGGTGGAGTTCATACGAAGCATTTGATTGGGTGAAAGGGTCTGTCCCATGTCCTTTTTTATCACTATACCTGTAATGACTATTATGATGCTTATTCACTTTTCTAAAATCCCGAACATGGCCATGTATATTTGTAATAGTCAAATTATCTAATTATACATACAGACAGTTGACAAAATAGTGGAAAAACATGAATCCTTGACCTCTTAAGTCAAGGTGTCTGTCATGGTGTGGTAGGTGTGGTGATGTTAGGTTGGAAATAAAGATCACTGCAACACAATTTCACCTAAACAATCATTTAACGATGTCAGTGGTCTCGCTTATACAGTGATTGTGCCTCCATTTTTAGGGCTAAGAGTGATTTAATAAGATTGTAGCGTATGTCTGCATGAATGTTGTCATTTTAAAAGCGTATCAGCGTACATAAGTGTCACTTCCATCACAATGAGAAATAAGCTGAAGCGCTGCAGCAAATTACATCTTATCTGGCTTAAAAATTTATAGCTTTTTCATGAAAACATATGGGTGAATTAAGTTAAATAGATACTTGTTTTCTGTCTTCTTCACAGCTAAGGCAGACAGTTCGTAAATTCTATGCAGAAAAGCTTGCACCTTATGCAAATGAGATTGACAGGACTAATGAATTTCCAGGACTGCGGGTGAGTTAAAAACACCACTGAATGTGTGCTTAAAGTTCAGTATGTTGTAAGTATTTAATAAAGAGGATTTATTCCACATACCTGCTTTGTTTAATCTTTATTTGTACTTAAACTTGCCATAGAATAGGGGAAAGGATTTCAGTATAGAGACTTATATAAATGTTCCTTCTTCAGGATTATTGGAAAGCAATGGGAGAGATGGGATTGCTTGGCATCACTGCTCCAGGTACGACAGCTGTCCAAGATCTGCAGAGGGTGGCTCGACAGTTGTCTTTCTTCCAAGAAATGGATTAGTTGTACAGCAGATGAGTTAATGATCTGTGAACCAAAGTCTGTTCTCTCAGCTCACTTTGTATATTCCTCTTAGTGGAAGATGGGGGCACTGGATTGGGCTACTTAGACCATGTCATTGTGATGGAAGAAATGTCACGGGTGTCAGCAGCCATTGCTCTCAGTTATGGCGCCCACTCGAATCTTTGTGTCAACCAGCTGGTGCGACATGCTAATCCAAAGCAGAAGGAGAAGTACATGCCGAAGGTCAGTGTGGAGCATTTCAGAAAGCAGAAAGTCGACTTGATGGTTTATAGACGTACTTATCTCCAACTTTCTGCTTGTCAGTTACTGACAGGAGAGCACGTTGGAGCGCTGGCCATGAGTGAGCCTAATGCTGGCTCAGACGTTGTGTCCATGAGGCTGAAAGCCACAAAGAAAGGTAGGATCCAATAAAGTGGATTTACAAGATTTACACACAGATTTTTATCTGAGCTCAAATGAGTGAACTCGGAGTCATACGAGCTTTTATTGCCTTCATGGATTATGTAAAAGTCTGAGCTATTCCTTTATTTTTAGGTTAAAAACAGTTTATCATTAAACAGTCAGGCAATCTGCAGTTTCTCTCCTTTCTTCACACTTAAACCGAACATGAACAAGCTGCAGTCGCAGATCTGCATCAAGATCTGTCATTCACCATCAGCTGATATATCTGCATGTTTACTGTGAAAAACTGTGAAACAATTATTTCTAATACCTGATGTCGGTGTGCAAAAATGTGTTAAACTTCCAAAAAGTGTAACTTTTTTTTTTTTTTGCTCGGACATGTTTTTGGTAGTGAAAACGGGTATTATAGACAGACTAAATGGTAGCAAAGATTTTTTTTTTTAATGAACACTGTTCTAGTCCAGGCATAAAGAATCATCCCGATAGACCAAATGTTTGCGGCGTCATCATTAATGCAAAAAACGTTTGAGACAGTCTTCATCATGACATCTTTCCCAGGAAAGTCTGTCCACGTTTTACTGGGGTAAAACTGCAACCTCATCCTGAAATGTTTCCGTGCTAGTTATCCACAGTTGCAGAACTGCTTGTATGTGTTACCAGATAGAATAGTAAGTTTAGGTGGTAAAAACATTTTGGGAAATATGTTGCTGGCCTAAAATCCCAAACTGAATATTAAGTTGAGGCAAAGTATCTTAAACTTAAAACCTACTGAGTTTCCTTCTGAGACCAAACATGTAGAGAGATTCTTTAATAACCTTGCTAGTATTGTAGCCTAAATATGTTTTTAAACCATTTTTCCTGCATCAGATGGATAAAATGTGAAAGTTCCCATTTTAAAGAGTATGTTGGTGAAATTTGCAAGACCCAGATAAACATGTGGAGCCACAGCCGTACGCTTTTAGGACATACGGTTACTTACTTTTCACCAAAATTCAGTCAGAAAGCAGATTGTCAGGTAAAATCTGTGACCCTGCAGCCGTCCTTTTTCCAGCCTTGTCAGACCACTAAGCTGCTGGTGAAAAGATCAGGATTTCCAATAACTAATGACATTTAGCACTGAAAATGTGCAAACAACTCACTTAATTAGTGTGCTAAGAACGTTACAACAAACAGCACGAAGAGGACAAAATTAAATAGTTTTCTTTTAAACTGTAAATCCAGATGTTTGTATTTAATAAAAACCTTTAAGGCCAAAACTGAGCTGTGTGTCTATTTCAGTTAACACTATTGCATGTCGTGTCATGTTGCTGATAAGCTATGGGGCCTGATAAGAGGAGCATTTGGGCTCTCTGGTGCAGCCTGGTACATGCTTTTAGGAGAGAGGGCATTTTTATGTCCTGTACAGTGTGTTCAGAAATTCATACCTTTAGACAGGTACTGTAAGATATTTTTAATTAGTTTTTAATCTCTCAGCCTTAGTGAAACAAGTCTTCTGTGCCGGTTTGCTTCCAAAAGGCGGATATAGGCTTTTCAGAGTGTTTTTCAAGTGTTTACACTATGCATTGTTGCATCGATAAGTACTGTTTGCCTGATTATTATGAACCGAGCTGTTTTTCATACGTCTGGCGTTTCCTAACTCAGCTGTGCAGTGTGAAGAAAGCAGATTGTAGAGGTGCCAGGGAACTCAAAGTAAAAAGTAAAAAAACAATGAGAAGAAATGTATTCAAACCTGAATGAGTATCTCTTTAAAGACAAGATGTGAAGAGGAGGTACAAAGTGTCCCAGTGGGTACAGGAAGACAAAGATGACATCAGTGTCCTGAGAACTGATCGTATCAGGCCAGAAAAAGGAAAGCCACCAGTGGAAGGTGCACAGAAATGGAAATGTAGTCATGGTGTGCTTCATATAACACTGGCTGACTGAAGACATGTGGTCACACCTTTGTTCTCAGTCTGTAAATACTGCTTGTGAAACTGTTTGTAAAGGTAATGATGGAGTAGTGCTGTGTTTTTTCATGTGAGCAGGTTTAAGGTGTTCACTGCTGAGTAATGTGGTGGTGTAAACATTTTAATTGGCAATTATTACACAGCTGCAATCACACCTCTCTATTAAAGCAAAAAATACACATAAAAAGTGTATTTTTTTTTATCTAAATGGCTTTAAAGTCTCTGTTTCAGGGTTCAGTACATTTCCTGTTTTGTGTATTTCCTTTCCTTTTTTTAGGTGACTACTATATACTGAACGGCAACAAGTTCTGGATCACAAATGGGCCAGATGCCGATGTTGTCATTGTTTATGCGAAGACGGATCCTGAGGCGTATCAGAAAGGAATCACAGCTTTTATTGTAGAAAAGGTAAATCCAGCCCACTGAAGCTCTGCCGGTATCCTGTTTACTCAGTGGGTGTGAAGACGTATATGTAGCGTTGTTGCATTAAATACATTTAAAACATGTCATGGCAATAAAATGATTCATGCTTTTATTTTTCTCTCTTTCAGGGTATGCCGGGATTTTCTACGGCACAGAAGCTTGACAAACTTGGCATGAGGGGGTCCAACACCTGCGAGCTGATCTTTGAAGACTGTAAAATCCCAGGTACGAGCTGAAAGGCGCTAATTTGGGCTTTGTGTTGAATGGTTGCTTTACAGAGATGGTTGTTTATTTTCACCTGCCTGTTGCAGAGGGGAACGTACTGGGCACGTTGAACAAAGGCGTATATGTGATGATGAGTGGTTTAGATCTGGAGAGGCTGGTACTTGCAGCTGGACCAGTTGGGTAAGGATTTTAAAATCTGTTTATAAAATGAGTATTATTGTTTTGAGGTTCACTCATTTGGTAAAAAATGATGCAAATCGGTTAGAAAAGGGTTTATAATATTATTTGAACGATCAGCATTCAGCCAGGTTTGGTATTGGTAACGTTAATTGTCAGCATTTTTCTTTTAGCTTAACCTAAAACGTGTTTCTTCCTGGACCATGACTGCTGTTGAAGTCTTGCTGCTGGTCATACCTTTTTTGCTTTTCCTGTTTAATAAAACAAAAGGAAAATATTAATTAGGTACAGGTAAATAACCACTTTAGATTCCAGCAACGATCCTCTGTCCAGGATCTCCAGTGTCTTTAAGGTGAAGCCTATCCCAGCAGTTAGCAGGCGAGAGGCAGGGTACATCCTGAACAGGTTATCAGTCTATCACAGGGCCAACACAGAGAAACAAACAACCATGTATTCCTAGAGACACTTTAGAGTGACCAATTACCCTTACATGCATGTCTGAACAGTGGGAGGAAGCCGGAGTACCCGGTGAGAACTCACACATACACAGAGAGAACATGCAAACTCCACACCAAACGGCCACTGTTCAGATATCTCCACAGCCGAGGCTCGAACCAGTGACCTTCATGCTGTCAGGCCACAGTGCCTACCACTACCCAGCAGCCAGTTTTTATTGGTCCATCTTAAATGGCTATCTTTCGGAGTCGACATAGAATTAAAGATTGCTTTTCTGTGATATTTGTCAGCATAATGCAGGGCGTGTTGGATGCTGCGATTCCCTACCTGCATGTCAGAGAAGCTTTTGGACAGAAGATTGGACACTTTCAGGTTTGACTCACTTCATGTAGAGGTTGAAAAGTTAGATATTGTTATTAGTAACGAATAATTCTTGAGGTAAATTTGTCTGATCTGTTGTGCAGCTGATGCAAGGCAAGATGGCTGACATGTACACCAGACTGAGCTCCTGTCGGCAGTACCTTTACAATGTGGCCCGGGCTTGTGACAAAGGACACTCCAGTTCAAAGGTGAGTGTTCGATGTTCAATCCCATATTGTTTGTTTTAATCTTTTGTAGGGCTCCATGTACAGTCAGTTTTGTTAGCTCCACGGTGACTGTGATGTTTCTGTTGCAGGATTGTGCCGGAGTGATCCTGTACTGTGCTGAGAATGCCACTCAGGTTGCTTTGGATGGCATTCAGTGTTTGGGTAATTTCCAAGAACAACATACGTGATACTTACCAGTCAGGGTTTTACTGATTATCCTACTCAGTAAAATAAATGTATATTTTTAATTGTCCTCGTTAATGGTCAAAGATCAGCTTCTGTTCATAATGAAATAACGATCTGTGCACTGTACCGTGTCTGATGTATAATCCATGTTGCTTATCAAACAGGTGGAAATGGTTACATCAACGACTACCCAATGGGGCGCTTCCTCCGAGATGCAAAGTTATATGAAATCGGTGCCGGCACGAGTGAAGTCCGCAGGATCATAATTGGACGAACCTTCAACTCCATGTTCAAATAGACAAAGACTGATCGAGTGGGTTGTTGTGGATGAAGATAATCACCCAGGACCTTATTGTACGAGTTGTTCCTGCCATGGTTTTTCATGACTCACTGGCATTTTATTGACACACAAGACATCATACATCAAATCACTTGAGTTGAAAATGACTTAAGACATGTAAAAGTCCATTTTGGTTATGTGGCCTTCATGATTCGTCTTTCCTGGTGGGATTGCTGTGTTCTCGCTTTAAGTTACTGAAAACAGCTAAATGTCAGTGATACATATAGATCATAAAACCGAGCCATATCACTTGGTAGGTTGCAACATGTTTATTTAAACACTCCTACCAGAGCGTTACAGCAGCTGCTCCTTAGAACAAGTTATGGAAGGAAAATGTAGATTTGATGTGCTTTTAGGTTAAAACCTGGCAAATAAAGCTCAGTTCCAGTTCAAATCACTACGGTTAATATGAAAAGTGTCATTTATTTTTCCATTTCCACGACAATGTTTTCATTTCCCATCTGCACCAAAAGAGTTTATGTAATGTTTTTAATATCTTACTAAAGTCTGAGTTTAATGCAAATGGAAATGACCCAAAAAAAAGCAGAAGTCTGTGTATTCCTTGCATAAGCATTAAGGCATGTTTGTTAACTTTTAGGAGCAAATGTAAATGTCAGAGTTGGCTCTTATAAATCCTTTGTAAGGTCGTTTTGTCCCGTCTGTGACGATCTTTGATTTGACATTATGTAGATTTACTGTATGAAATCATTAGTTTTATTTGCAATAAATAAAAATGAAATTTTTTTATTATGTCAATCTTTTTGTGTAGTAAGTAAGAAATGTCCCAGATTCATACTTTCAGAGAGGATTCTATCATAATCTATTAAAAGCTTTATACTCTCCATCATGATGCAAAACGAGGGAGTTTGTATCACCGTGTCTTTCATACAAATTCTCTGTTCTTACAATCAAAATGACTCAAACAGCCTGCACTGATGGTGTTGAACTGAAAGTAAGCAGAAAAAGTGAAACATGGATAAACAATAAGCACTTTAGCAATATTGATTTTTATACATATATATTTTTATACATAAGTGACGTACTGATTAGCCATTAATGAGGTATAGTTTGAAGGATCATGCATCTGTGTAATGAGCAGCACAGATAAACATACAAGTTATCCCCCCAAACAATGTGCTTGTGTTTCTAGTTGCTTGGTGGATTACCGGTAGATCAGGGGTTCCCAAATTTGATCCTCAAGATCTGCCATCCTGCAACTTTTAGATGCAACCCTTGTCCAAAGCATCTGATTTAAATAAAGGGCTCCTTACCAGGCCTCTGCAGAGCTGGATGACACGCAGACGAGGAAATTCAGCTATTTGGTTCAGGTGTGTTGGAGGAGGGATGCATCTAGACGTTGCAGGATGGTAAACAAGGACTGGAAAAGATAATTTCATGATTCTCCCACATAAAATATATATGATCTTTGAATTGTGATCTTTGAAAAGGTATCTCCTCTTCATGCTGGTCACTATTTGCTGTGCAATGGTATCCCGTTCCTTTAGGAGTTGTTGAAGGTCGACCAGCATGGTTGTGATGGTTCCTTTAGTGCATGCAGCATGACCAAGCTGACCCCACATGTGCTCACTGAGCACTGCTCATTGGGGTTGAGGTCTGTGATGATCCTGGCTCTGTAATAGAGTAATGTTATCCCAAAGAACTGAATTATATCCCAGATTCTGGACATTTAGGGTGACCACTGGCTTCAGAATCTCATCCCCACATGTTTATTATTTAGGTGCCAGTTCTGTGACACACACCTGGCAGCAGCTGATTCTTACAACGAGTGAATACAAACACTTTGAACTGTTTCACATACCACAGAAGCACAATCTGTCAGCATGGATCTCCAAAACCAGTCCTCAAGGGCTGGAATCCTGCAGGTATTCCATACTTCTTTGCAGCAACACACCTGATTCAAATGGGTCATTGACAGACAAGAAGCTGCAGAGATAAGTTTAATCAGGTGTGTTTCATTTGGGAAACTTTCAATACGTGCAGGACACCGGCTTTGGAGATCCCTGCCTTACGGGTTATACATTGTTGTAAATGGGACTAATGAGACTTTATAACTATATTTATATAACACATATATGCACATGCTAACATGCTAACTGATTTTATTCAAGGGGAGAATTAATCACCCAGACACAAATGTACATACTTTTTGAGCTAGTCTTATTACAGGATGTTAAATTACAGCTGCAGTGTGTAAAAATTACTAACATTTAGCAGTAAAGTATCGAGTGGATGGTGGCCATCAGTGGTCACACTTCTTTCTGATTTAAACATGTTTTCATCTGCTGGATCCAGTTGCTTCAGGTGCAGCAATGGGTGCAACACTTGTAACTACTTCAATGTTGCATGCATTTATTCTGCCTTCTGCTACTATAACCCCATACTACTGCAGCATGAACACTGAAAGGGTTTCAAGACACTGTATTAAAAATGGCAGCTCGACCTTTCTACCCTGTTAAGTTGTGTTTGTTTTTACATAAATATACAGGTAATTTTCTTACAGTGAAATTCCTTCACAGCACTTCCATAATACAAATACTACACATGGTATTTACACACTCGCACAAGAATCATATCAAAGTGGATATGATAAAGTATATACTCTGTAGATTCAGGAATATTTGGATGGCAACTGATTTTTGTTTCTTTAATATTTACAAGTTACGGCTCTGAGATGAAGACGAGCTGTAGCTGAAGCTCCAGCTTTAATTCCCCGGTACATGGTGCACAATGAAATAAGACAGAGGGTTTTTAATTACAGCTTTTAATATTCTAACTTTTTAAGAGCCCTACATTTTGGAAGAAAATCCCTCCCATTTGGAATTATAGCCAATATATTTCCATAAACTTGTTGAGTCAGTATTATGTTATTATATTATTACTTTAATATAGATATTTTATAGTCCATCATGTCAAGTTATTATGTTGAAAGGTAATAAACTATAACTGTTGAATATGTACAGTGGAGTAAAATATTAAAATTCTATATTGCCTCCTGTATTTAATACATTTGAATGAATGAACAGCTCAGTCATAAATCTTTTATCTTTAAAAACTTTAATGAACTTGCAGATTTAGCAACCTTCTCTCTCACCGCTGCAACTTCTCAGCACATCAGCTGTTACGATGACAGGACCTCAGGTCCACCTGCTGCCATTTCATCTCCGTTTGATTGATGTGCAAAACATTGTCTGCTTGGACTTTGACACGACTTCGCCGTTTGTCATACTCAGCTGTCTGTGATGAAAACAGTGCGCTGAAAGAGAAATCCTTAACCCTTGCATGATGATAAAAAAACTGTGATTTTACATCAGATCATGTAAAAGGCCTACTGTGCTCTCCCTGAAATATACCAGCATTTCTGCTCCTGAGAAAAAAACAGAAACGGTTTGTCAACAAAACATCGATGCCTCTATGGTCCCTCTGTAGCCAGCGAACACAGAGCTCCTTGTTTCCAGAAAAGGCAGAGGGGAGACAGCAACTCAGACAATGATGGAAATATCCCCGTGCATTTGAATAATACATGTAAACTGTCTTTCAGTGTGGATTTTCCCCTCTTAGGAAATAAATTAGGTACAGGGTAGTATTATTGCTAAAACACTTGACTTACTGAACTGGAATGAGATGATGTAAGCAAGAACATTTACTAGATATTCCCTCTAAAAAATTCAGAATATTTTTATTTATTTGTTATGACACATGTAGCATCAATGAATAGATACTTTCATTTAATCTATTGTTATTTTTTATTTAAACTATAAACTGCAGAACAAAATACACATAATGTCTTCCCCTAACCAGAATGTGTCATAAATAGAGTCCAGCCCCTTTTCTACTTAAAAAGTGTAAGCACTATTAATCAGAAGTGAAATAAGTCTCTAATCATTTCTGATGGTCATTTCCTCTTAGATGATGACCTTAAACAGGCTAAATATCTGTGTTGTGACCTTTCAACTTGATCTTACGGTCTTGCTGGCGGGATTTGTTCAGCACTCATTAGGTGGCACCGGTTGTTATCTTTGTAGTGGTCTAGGATCTCCATGACAACAGTGCACACTCCCTCTTATGATGAAGAATATGACAGCACGTTGAAAGTTGCTGCTAATAAGAGACCATGAGAACATTTGATCTTTTAAGAGCAACACACAGAAAACAGAGCATGCTTACATCACCAAAGGCAATGTAACCAAACACAAACAAACAAACAAGCTATCCTCTGCATGTTATAACTCTGGTGTACTGTTCCCGCAGACGATTTTTGTTTGATAGTCATGGAGGAGTTTCTGCATCGTATTAGGACAACGTTTCTCAATCCTGGTCCTCAGGGATCCCCTCCGTGTTTCAGAGGTATACTCCTATTTTACCCCACCTGACTCAAATGAGTGGCTCACTTCCGCTGAACTTGACGAGCAGTTTAATGAACATGAATCAGGTGTGCCGTAAGGTCGTCGGTGCCTGTCGTGGCGGCAATCCCAGAACTCGCTGGTGGACACCAGCGGTGAGGGATGCCGTC
>JBAMHV010000021.1:10267594-10288184 GCA_037177535.1 Pseudomugil gertrudae | reverse complement strand
CTGGGAACGCCTCGGGATCCCCCCAGATGAGCTGGTGAATGTGGCTGGGGAGAGGGAAGTCTGGGCTTCCCTCCTTGGGCTGCTGCCCCCGCGACCCGACCTCGGATAAGCGGGAGAAAATGGATGGATGGATGAATCAGGTGTGCTGGAGTTGGAAGAAACTAAAACAAGCAGGGCAGTGGTCCCTGAGGACAGGACTGAGAACGCTGTGTCAGGGGAACCATATCACGTGTTTGAAGACACACTCTCAAAGCTAAATTGCATCAAATTCCACAAGTGCACTGTTCAAATCACTCAGACAATTACAGGTTAATTACTATGACACCTTTTCTTTACACTGCTACATCTACCAGATGTTTTATAGAAGACTAATACAAATGGCAGTATTCTGTACCTAAATGACTAGTAACAAATATTACATCTTTACTTATACAAGAAATAAAAAGGGTAAGGGGTCAACTGCATTTGATAAATTAAAGTCAGGAGTGTGCATGCCTTTTTAAAAGGGCGGTAGAGATTAGGTACAAGGTGAGAAGGAGCAGTGGCTTAAGGCAGGGACAGATGGTCAGATCCTTGGCTGCAGAAGCTAGCTATAGGAACATGGAGCATCCTCTCTCTGGTGGGGAGGGAGGTTGAGCAGGCTAGGTATAGTTGGACTCACCTCTACAAATGGCTTAGGCTCTGGAAAAAGCATCTTCATGAGAAAAAAGCTGGACCTTCTTTCATTCTGGAGTTGCTAGATGTGTGCATACTGATTGCCCCTTGACTTGGTGCCAGTACATTGGTGGTGGGGACGTGTCCTGACTGTTGTTAGTGCGACACACTGAACAGCAGTTCAGAGAACCCACCTTATTCGGAGTGTTGGAGGACTTCTTGTTCTGCTGAGGGAATTTAATGTTTTTGTTGTCTATGAAAGTGAAGACCCCACCCCGGAAATGGTATTTCAGTGCTCAGCATCTGTGAATGTCACAGATTGTCCCCTAATGAACACCGTGTTCAGGCATAAGATGTGGTCACACATGGGCACCAGGACACTTTAGGTCACAGTTTCAGGATTTTGTAGTTGTATTGTTGGACTTGAAGATCCCGTGTCTTAAACACTTTGGTGAGCAAGCAGTGGATCTTTCAAATAATCACCAACTGGTTGGTTCAGATAGGGGAGGATACCAGTCAGGCCTGGCAGGCTTAAACGTGTTATGAGGGACTGCTGGGAATGTCTGTCCGAGCTGCATATCAGAAAAAAAACTTCAACCATGTCCCAAGTGAAGCCAGAAACATTGAGTCCGAGTGGACTGTATTCCACACCTCAGTTGTTAAGGTGTCCAACCGGAGCTTTGGTGCCTGGTGTGATGGCAATCCCAACACATTGCCAGCAGTAATTAATTAATTAATTTCCTATGAGGGGTTGGCTCCACTAAGGGTGCTTTTTGTCATCAATTCCGTTGATAACTTTAATGGACAAATGTATCGGTGCAGCTGAGATGATGAGAGGATCTGGTTTGATGGCCACATGATTGGATTCTCTGTGTTTTACAGATAATGTGTTTTGTTGTAGTGATCGGACCATGATCTTTTGCTTTCATTGAAGTGATTTGTAGCAAAGTATGAGGTGGCTGAGAATAGGTAGTGATTAAAAGAAATAGATCCCAAATACAGGAAGTTGTTTCTTCTGTAAGATGGCTGGACTCTTGCTTAGAGATAGGAGGAGAAACTTGGTAATTCAGGAAGGGGGCTCAAGAGGACCCAGATAAGGTGGCCTGGGCATCTCTTATCTCATCAGAAAGAGATCCCAGGTAAGACACAGGACAGGTTGGAGGGCCATGGAACACCTCCCTGGATGAGCTGGTAAAGGTGGCAGAGAGGTCGAGAGAGGTCTGGTCTGCCCTCCTTAGGAACTGTCTGAGTGAGATGACCCCTGATCAATAAAATAGTCAAGAAAATTAATAGATGGCACAGATACATCAAGGCAGGGGTGCCCAAACTTTTTGCCAGTGAGCCACGGGCCAAACATTGTCGCTTTAAAGCATCTCTTGTCTGTATGCCGCCACCTGTAGTTCTCCATGTGGATGTGTTGAGTCTGAGAGCTTGATGCTGCGTGTGCAAAGGCTCATGGTGGATCTTTCCAAGTTAATGAAACTATTTAAAAGTGAGTAAAATATTGACTTTAATATAAAATATGCTGCACAAATGTGAAATACACCAAGTATTAAACTTCTAATAATTAAAGATATGAATAGAAACACAATAAGTGAGGTGTTTATACCCATACAACCCTATAGAAATTGTTAGAGACTTAATGGACATAAGAAAGAGATCTGTCATTTAGTTCTGACATGTCTTTTCATCAAGATCTGTAGGTTTTTAAATATAAACTTTTACTAGCGGGTCAAGAGCAAGTGCTGGAGGGCCAATTTTGCCCCACTTTGGGCACCCCTGCATTAAGGTTTACAAATGAAGATGCATCAAAACATACTGAGGAATCCTTTTTTATATTCAATGTAAAAATACCTTTATTACAAACTTAAACTGAAACATTATCGACATATAAATACAAAGTATCGTGCTCACAGGAATCAGTTAGCTGTGATGATAATGACAGAGCAGACTGATAAATGAGTTTTTAAGTCATGTCTAGTAACTCCCTAAATGTTTCCAACATTCAACAGAGATCAGTAAAGCTCATTTTGTTTGCATGGGGTATTTTGTGGTATGGGAACTTGTTGTCACACCTATTAGATCACTCGTTCTGATCCAAAATAATAACACATCACACTCTGGGTGTAGGCGCTCACAGCCCTGTATGCATTATCAGAGCTGCAGCTTATAATAAAGCAGGAAGGACTCCTCCCTTCAAAATGAGACACACAAACTGAACACGTGGGGTAAAAACTGTCAGCTCAGACACATTCAAATCTCAAGTTTATGTAACTTTAGTTGATATTAAGTATTTTTAACGTATACATAGAGTGACAATGAAAGTCTACTTTACAGTAATATGTTTATGATAATAACATATTGAAGGTTTTGCTATATTAATCAGAATTTACCACTTTTAACTTTATCTGGCAGCTCATTATTATAACTACTACTTTGCTTTCTTCATAAAACGCAGCTATTTTTAGTATAGACTCTAAAAAGATTAATATGAATAACTTCATTGCAAACTGTGCAGTTTTATCTAAAAACAAATGCACAATTACTTAACAGAGAACAGGGACACGAGACTTCATGCAGGCACATGTCAGATGGGCCAGAGGTGTCAAAATATTGTCTTTAGAAACTAAGCGCCTCCTGCCAGGGTTAATACTAGTGTCAAAAGAATGGGACTTAAAGTCATTAATGAGGTGAAAACCATCTGTCAGGCACAGAGGGGCTGCTGCTGGGTGACATGTGGTCCGTGGCCCTTTAAGAAACTCCATGTTTTCGCTACATGATGCGTCAACATAAAAAGCGGATGATGCTGTTATGTAAAAACATGCCGAAGTGAGCCGTAGTTTGCAGGAGCTCTGCAGAGTCTTCCACCCGGTTGCTTTAAACCACGCTTTTGTAGTTGGAAGTGGACCGATTGGAGTTTTTTACGCGTAGCGCGTGAAGCAGCGCAGTTTGGAGAGAGAGAGGGAAAAAAAAGAGCTTCAACCGATCAACTCAACATGAGTCCGCACGGTTTTCCTCCTTCACTTGCGGGAAGCGTACACCTGACGCATCTTTCTCGCGCGCGCTGGGTCTGATCTTCTTCGTTATTAGTATTATTTTTTTTATCTCCTTGGTTTTTTAACAATCTCAGCTGGATTATTTAACATCTGCGAAGCGGTAAGTGTGAAAACTCGCAACTCTTATCACATCTCAGGCTAAACTGAAAGTGTCGAGCAGGACGGGGCGATGAGGGGAAAATGTGCCACAGACAGACTTAACGATGGGTTTTATTTTTTGGATTGAGCTGTAAAAGGTAACTTTTATATATCTGTGGTGCTTTTGGCGTGCTGGTGGTACTTGGTGTTTGTCGCCGGAGCGGAGGGGAGAGCCTCGGTTCATGACCGGAGGAAATGTCACACAAGCGGCTTCAGCTGGAGTTACGAAGCTCTCTGAGAGTTGTGTCCGTTTGCTTGCTCCTAAAAAGATTTATCCTCTCAAATTAAACGTAGTCCTAAATTAGTTAACAATTAGAATATAGTATAGTGGCTCAAATATGATGTGAAGCGCCCTGAGATGACACTGTCATGAAGTGGCGCTATATAAATAAAGTTGAATTGAATTGAATAGATAAGGCGCTGACGCAGTTCAAATCTCTGATAAAAGAAGCGAAAATGATGTAAATCCCGTAATGCTTCAAGAATAAACCTGATATCTGTTAGTGTTTACGGTGTAAAATGACTGAGAATGTCTTCTTGTGTCCACTTTTACTGGTTATGTTGGAAATATTTTAAAATAAGACATCATCCAGCCGTTTATAAATGCATATGAATAATTAGATATGGAATGTGTCAGTAAGTTGAGTTTACATTTGGGAAAGTGAGCATCTCCTGCTGTAAAAGGCCAGTGGCTTTGACCTGAATCTGGTTTCTTCCTCTGTATAATGGTGTGAAATAAGAAATAAAAAAAACTGACAATGATGCTCCAGGTTTTTGGAGATGATTGTGTCCAGTGCATTCTCCTTTAGGCTACGTGGTGTGGCTCTTAAGCAGCAATGCTGAGCAGGAAAGCACTGCCCACACATGAGCTTTAAAGCTGGATATCAGTGGATATAATCCCATTATTTCTGATGAACTGCTCAGCCTTGTGGCCACACAGAGAGACAGAAACACAATGACCTCGCAGCTGCCTCGGAGAAGACAATACTTCAGATACAGGCCACATGTGGTCAGAGGAAGGGGCAGCGAGCACAACAAGACCAGGCACAATGCTCCATAGTTGTGGCGCATTGTGCTTATTGTTCTCCTTATTCTTATTAAATATAAACCACTTTTTTTTTTTACTGGTTAAACAGGTTTTCTGAGTATGAAAACAAAACCGTACCCATCCCACAGCTTCATTGGAAACACTGATGGATCTTTTTTTTCCTAAAACATCACACTCTGCAGGAGTGTGTGGTTATATTCACACAGCAGTCTCCCACAGAGCCACGTTAAACATTATCCAACAGAAACTCATCGTTCACCTGACTTCATTTCACTCAGCACTCCTCATTTTTTCCGCTAACATTTGCTTTTTAACAGATTGTCCTTGTTTGTTGACGCTTCCTCCGTTTCCAGTAGCCTCAGCTGCATCACAGTGCCGGCATTTGGCTTTCTCGCTGCTCTTTGAATATCTTCCATTTAGGAACCTTTTCTTTTGCATTTTTATTTCCCTCGTAAAGCTGGAAAGATCTTGATCTTTGAGTCTGAGGCTTACTCCACCCAGGTGATCCCAGCTTAGCTTTTATATTTGAGTTTGGAAAAGAAAGGAAATACAATATGATGTCTTGAGTTAAAACCAAAGTAGACAACACGGGGAAATGACACTTAATGCAGGACTTAAAACTAATTTAGCAAATTTACATCATTCGCTAATAATTCCTTGTTTTTATGTCAGTTATGAGCATTGCATGGAAAGGAATCGCACTCTGTATGTATCATCTGTCAAAGCTGATCAAGTCGAACATCATCAGTGTTGATCAGCTTTTAAAAGTTTAGCTGCTGGACTCTTTATAATGCTTTTCCCCCTGTTAAATAATAATTTCCACTCCAAGAAGTCGTGCGTGACCAGAAACATTAAATATTAAAAAGGAAAAGCAAAAGTGATTGAAAGTAAAATGCCTTCCTTTGGATATTGATTGTTTGTGGTCCTGCACAAATTCCTTTGCCAGATCATAATGTAAGAAGTTCTCCCTTTATTTAAAAAAAATCTACATGGTGGTTTTTCTTAACCTCATGCTCCTGTAGTTCACGCTGAGTTGTATTTGTAACTGTGTGGTCTGAATGAGCAGCAAATCTCGTCTCACAGGATGAAGCTTGCTGTATAGCGTTGGTCCTCTAAAGCCATTAGCCCTTCCCTCTCTCTCTCCCCATCTCCATCTCCGTTTCCCTGACTCACCCTGGCGTGGTGCCGAGATACAGCTGTGAAAATTACGGGTCTGTTTTATGGAAACCGAGAAGAAGAGCCAGGACTGGTGAGGAGAAAATGAGAAGACCCCCAGACCGGTGTCAGCTGTCCACCAGTCCACAGCTGCAGTTGATCTGGAGCTTTCAGAGCCAGGGGTCTTGCTCATTTCTCACACATACACACACTAGGATCGTTTACATGGGGTGTGTGTGTTTGTGCGTGTGTGTTTTCATGTTTTGGCTGTGACCAAACTGAAAAGAAGCTCTCAGTGTGACTGACAAACGTCAGGCTCTTTCAGTGAAAAGCACACGGCACCAAGCGTCCTTCAGTTTGGCAGATGCTTAAAGCATGGCCGAGGGTCTGGCAGGTGGGCAGGAGGGGCCACCTTCCCCCTTCACTCTGTCCTCAGCTGGGTTCACAATCCAGTGACAGGCCTCCTCTATCAGAGAGTCATTGTTCACGATGATGACAAGAATCTCTCTCAGTCTGCATTCACCGTGCCACTGCATCTCAATCCATCACTCTCTCGTCTTCTGCCTCCCCCTTCGTCACTGTCTCCGACACATTCTCTTAATTTTTCTTCCCCTTGTTGCCACCTGCTCTTGCAGGAAGTCCGTGTCAACTTCTGTGTATCTCAGAGGATCTGTCAGGCACAGGAAAAACAGGATGTTGAATGGGGAGGAAAAAAAAACCCTTCTGATTTCTACTGAGTTTGACTTTTCTGTCGCTCAATGAGATGTGAGGTGTGAGATTCCCTCCCCTCTATCTTTCCTCTCGCTGGTGCTTCCCTTCGATTTATCTGAATTCAGTCTTCATCACTGTCTCTCTATCTCGTACCCCTCCTTTTTCTTCTTCCTCTCTCGCTTCTCTCTTTTGCTAGTCAGGCTGTCTGGCATGTTGCCGGGTCTCTTTGAAGAGCAACAGTAGAAGCAGATAATTATGCTTCCTGTCCTGTATCTGCTCTGTAGTGCTGAACTGTCATCTGTACATCTGTAGGCTACACGCTGAAGCTGGCAAATGGCTCACTGCCTGTTCTGCTGTGTAGCAGGCGCATGGTTTTAAGCTTGATGTTGTTTCTCAGTTTATTGTCGGTTTTGAAGTTGTGTTTTGGCTCTGCACGTGTGCTGATAAGCTGCTTTTAATGTAATTGGTCTGCTAAAGGCTCAGATAATCATCCACTTTCACATGTTTTGCACCTTTTCTCGCTTCAGAGTTATTCTGTGGCCCGGCCTCTCTATTAAGCCACAAAATGTTCGCATCTCTTTTACAATTTAAATGTCTAATTCTGCATCTCTGTATTTTCCTGGTAAAAACTGGCCATGTGTCCGGACCAGCCATGTAAAACACAACCATTTATATATAATACAGAAAACATGTTGAGCATGCGGTGTTCAGGCCATCAGTGGGGTTGGTTGCACTATGTCCCGAACAGAAGCTAAAAGGCTGTTTGTGTGTGTCTTTTGTTTTTGTAGGTATGCAAATTGCAGCAGATCTGAGATAAGTTGTTTGTTTAAAGACACATTATCATTCAAGTGACCAGCTTTGATTTGTGAGCTTGCATCAGTATGACTAGAAATGTTGACAGTGTTTAGTTGTTAGTTAATCTTGGAATTCGGCACAATTATGGGCGCATCCTTTTGATTGGTAGGTATCAATACCTGCAGCAAGAACGCAGAGTGTAGCACAAACGGGGTTTTATATAGCCTTGGCCGAGCTCTGTTAAACACTTAGCTCCTGTTAGAGCTGAGTTAGCTCTTAGCCACAGGCAGCTCGAGTATAATAGATGCTAAGCAGTAATTTCCACTCTCACAGCTCGCCTTTCAAAACTATTTGCCTATATTTGTTTTTTTCTGAAGCAACGTGTGACCCTGCCAAGATGGCGACAATAAGAACTGCCCAAATAGCTTTTGTTTCAAAACTTATACAGTCTATTGTAAAAACTCAGAGCTGAGATCACTGAAGATGAACATTAAAACCAGAAATGCAGCCTCCTGACAACATGCTGAAGTGGGGATAAAACATCTTGAGTGACTTTATTGGATAAAGCTTTAAGAACAGGCTATTTATTCATCTTCTACTGTAATCTAAAGCTAGTCTGTCTTCTCATGCCACTGGCAAAACATCCAAAAATGATGCAATGAAATGCCTATTTCTCCACCCCCCAAGTATAACGGCAGGAAAAAAGAGCTCGGTCCTTTTCTGTCTTTATCAATGTGTGTATGAAAAGGGACCAGCTGCAGCTTTGCAACTTTAAATGTCTTATTACTCGCAGGGTTTTTGTTTTGTGTCATTAGGCAGCAAATAATGGCGCACAATTTTAGACCATTTTTTAAGTCCCATTTAAAGATCTTTGCCTCATTTCACATCATCTTGTTTCCATTTTTATGATAAAATGGCAGAACGGAGAATTTGTTGGATTTATTTGGAGTCGTGCACGCATCCCTGAACTGCAAGGACATGTTCATTAGTGGCAACACCTTTGCAAAAGCTTACACCTGATGCAGTGAATAAACATCATAAATAATAGCAATAACATCTGTGTGAATTATCAGTGAATTATTGTAATAAATTGGGTGATAAACACATTTATTGCCCAGAAATTTGACCCAGTTATGCATTAAATACTTTTGTGATATTATCATCTTTAAACCAGGGTGTCTGTTTCATTACCATTAAATATGTTATTCAGTATTATACATCTTTTTAATCTTTGCAGTGAAGTACAGCCAAAAACCCATTCAGAGCGAAGCTTTCCTTTAAAATTACCCTAAAAATGTGTTTGGAAAAGCAAACTAGAAACGGGAAGTGAAAATTGGCACCTTCAGCTTTGTTTGCATGTTCAGCATTACTTTAAAAAGAAAAATAATAGTTTGTAAATGTTGATGTGAGGGCAGCATCGATCCAGGACCAGGATGATAAAACTTTGTTTATGTCACTCCAGGTTATGCTGGTAAAAGCAAAGTTTTGTAGTAATGTCAGTTCCATGATATCCAGCCTACAGGGTGCATCAGCTATTGTATTTACTTCATTTAAGATTTTATATGCAATGTTAAAAGTCAAAGAAAGCCCTTTTTGTGCACAGAAAAGTCCAACATCTTGCTTTCATTTATGTGGTTAAACTTTCCCATCCCCATTGCTTGGTGCTGATATGGAAGACCAAAGAT
The DNA here is from genome assembly GCA_037177535.1 of Pseudomugil gertrudae. Lineage (NCBI taxonomy): Eukaryota > Metazoa > Chordata > Actinopteri > Atheriniformes > Pseudomugilidae > Pseudomugil > Pseudomugil gertrudae. The sequence continues at coordinate 10,278,942 of JBAMHV010000021.1, read as the reverse complement.
GGCTGGTCTCTGGCCGGATCTGAGCTCTAACTTTTCAGGCATGAGCAAACGGAGCGGGGGATCAATAAAGTATTACAGTGTTATTTCACTCTCCGCTATGCCATCTCTCTACCTTCACAATGAAAAATGAATCATTGTCAGTAAACATCTCCTGAGATGAGAGTTTCTGGGACGGGCTTTTGTCAAATTCAGATGAAAGACCAAATGTAAACCAGTTTGGAAATATAAGAGATGGACATGTTGTGGAACATGATGTTAAAAATCAACACTTCGAAGGACTGGAATAATGTGTGAATTACTTTGGAGCATCGCTGTGTTTAGTCACTGCGCTGTAACATCATATAATGAATGCAACAAGCAGTTGTTTACTGAGGAAAAACTTCAAAAATCTACTGTGCAACCGCAGCCCTGACATTATGTGGTGTGGCTTCAATTAAATAAACAAATGCCTGCATGAGATGGGCTGGAGTTTGTGCAGACCTTACCCAGCTGGGACTGAAAGCCCAGAGCTTCTCTGTTTATGTTTCTCTTTAGATGTTACGGTAGTTGAACCAGGCCCCTGGTTTACTCATGTAAATTTGTTGTCACTTCCCTTAATGTCTACTGGGTAAGTAAATAAGTGCTGGCATGCAATGCGCCTATAACTGTGATTTTATTACCGTTTTTACTAAATATTAGTGGTAGTTGTAAAGTTTAGACAAACTACTTGCAGGTGTTTAGCGCATAAGCCGCAGTTGAGCATGTTTTAGGGTTTTTCTACATGCTGAGGAAAATTGGCCACAGCTTTTTGAAGCCATCCCCCCTCATTTACCTTTTTAATTTACTGTAAAACTCTGCATTTCCTGGTTCTTTACTCTATATTGTGCCATCTTAAAGGGTCACATGACCTACTATTTCCTGCCCAGGGACATGCAAAATGTTTCCATTGCACTTTTACTATAAAAGTTCTACATCGAAACATCTGAAAAACCTCATGAGAGCGCATAAATCTTTTTAGTGATATTTTTTTTTAATGTGGGTCTCTAGTGGGAATGGAAACGCACCTTATATACACTTTTTAAAGTACATTATAGGTACAATGTTATCAGCAGAAACAGTCCAGGTGCAGCAGAAGGATTCAGGTGTTGTTATTTAGATCAGTAAAGACAAACAAAGCAAACCTGTCGTCTCATTTTAAAGGTTTGAAAAAGATCTGTTTTAAACTTACAATCAAATAATTGGGATTTTTTTCTTTTGGTCAAAGTTTCTCTTCAGAGTAAATGTAGTTTTCTGTCTGAATTCCTCTGAGTCGGTGTTAGCGCACGCTGCAAATGGTTGGAAGCGTTTAGTTCTGCAGGTTGGCATTGTGCACCTCTCTGCAGTGTGTTGCAGTGTGTTTATTGCAGTGCAGGTCAGCTCTCAGCAGTCTATACTCCCCCACTTTCCCCTGGTGCTCACGCCTCATTAACTCAACACACTCCGCTCCTTTACAGCTGTTAATTACACATCGTAAAGCTGATATTGATGAGGACAATCAGCATTTATCCCAATTAAGCTCAGTTCTGACTGCAAGCTAACTTGATGCCATAACAGCTTTCCAGTCAGTTAGTTGCTGTTTGTTTTTTTAACAACAATAAGCAGCTCTGTGGTGCATGTATGGAGGATTTCCTGTCATTTCAACAGTGATTCAAGCTTTTCATGCGGACATTTAACAGTGTGCATTTTGCTTATGTCATAACAAGCGACTTTATTTGCTTTGTGAAGAAATAATAGAGATAATAAAAGCTGAGAGCTGATCATTATAATTAGATTGAATGCATCATTAAGAGCAGAGGATACAGTAAATGAGTCTAATCAAAAGGGTTACTTCCTTCTGTTACTACTGTCCCTGATATGAGGAAAATGACTAGTATGCTCCCTCAGGGATTCATATGATTAATATAATACTCATTTGTGAGTCGACAGTGATTTTAATACTTAATGATGTATATGTTAATGTTGATGCTGTCAGAATCATCATGTTTTAAATAGAAATAGCAGGTACAGGCTGCTTTTTAGCTTTATCAGCTTCAGTATAACCCAGTATAATCCTAGTGTGTTTGTGTGTTTTTGGGCAGATTTACACCCCTTTAGCTGCAGGGTCAGACTCGTCATGTGAACAGCAGACATAAAGATTCCAGTTAATGATTTTTACAGTCAAAACGGATTGCAGAAGAGCAAAAAGGAAAGCCACTCCGAGCAACAACTACTCTGAGAAGGTCGTCATCATCCTGCTGAACGGCTCCAATCTGAAGAACGTGGCTGAGAAAAACATTTTCTTTCCTAGCAAACCTCTACTATAATTAGCCTTTAAGACATTAAGGTTGGATGTCACATTCAAGGCCATGTATGACTGAAAAGCCGAGTTCAGACTGCAGGATTTAGTGATTCGCTACGTTGTGCCCCAAGTTTCCTGAAAGAGGATTTTTCTAAAATGTAGCTGCAGTTTTTATTTAAAAGTGTTTGATAAATGTGTTAAGCTGACATGTCATGCTTTTCAGTCACAGATGATGATGTTTTAGCTGACTGAAACGGGGTAAATGTAAAGGAACTTGGGTTCTATAAAAGAAGATGCGGGTTGATTCATAAATAAATTCTCAGTATGTTATAGTCTGCTTTATAGGAGCTTGGTTTCGGTCAACATAACAGGGGTTTAACTGCCGAGTTATGGCATGGCTTAAAATCTTGGACACCGTTTAATGTTTTTTTTATGTGTTTGTTTTACAAAGATGTTGACAGATTCTAAAACTAGCCATGCACAGTTTTATCTGAAATCTAAAGCATTGGTGCAGTTTTTAAAGGCTGGTTATTTGAGTCGTGTGCTTGGTTGAAAATTGTGTGTAAATCTGGTTAAAAGGGGGAAAATCTGCCACCAGCAGATTGAAGTTTAGCAGGATTGTTTAGGATTGAAAGCTAAAAGTGACTTAATGGTCAGTTTGATAAACCTGCTTGTGTATCGTTCGACATTGCAGTTTATGATGTGTGTGTTTTAATGAAGGCAGCTGTCTGCGCTCTATGAGCATATCATTTTAAAAGCTTCATATTAACACTTTAATTTTGCCACTTTGAGTTTTTATATTTAGTAGTTTCTATTAGCGACTCATCCCCAACACTAAACCCAATGTGAGCCTAACATCTGTTTGGCTTCATACACTGCTGCTTTGTTTGGACCTCTGAATGTAAATGAGTCAATGCTGTGGAAAAAATAACAGCTTTTCAGTAAATCCCACCTGTTTCCTGATGAGAACATGGTTGCTTGTTCAACAGAAAGATGTTTTCTGTCATTATGTAATATTGCTGCAGCCAGTACACCCCGTGTGTCTCCGAGATGCTGCAGGCTTTGACATAATGACATCATTCAATACCCGGAGAATTAGAACAGGTTGGTCGGGCATCTGTTGCAGCTGTTTGCACCTTACAGCGAGTAATGATTAGCTTGTAGGTTTTTCCCCATAAGGGAAAATTATGACATGGAGTAATTGACTTCCTTTTTTTACCTACTTCCTGTGAAATGAATTAATCCACCACCACAACAACAGGGCGAATCCAGATTCTGATAATCATCAAGAAAAGTATCCAACAGGTTACTAACTGGTTGAACTTCAAGCATTTCCAACAAGAATCTGTTGTTTTTCACAGAAAGTGAGTTTGTATATGCCTACTCGGGGCATATTTTGGACAGCCCATAAATAAGGAATCCAATCTTGAAGCAACAAAGGCATGGAATAGTTTTTCTGCATCGCTCTGAGACAGGATGTTCCTCATTTTTGCAATATTATGCAGAAGAAGGCGGTTCTAGAAACCATTTTAAATGTGAGCCAAAGGACAAAATCCTGGTCAAGAATAACTCCAAGGTTCCTCACCTGAAGCCAAATTAATGCCATCCAGATTAATTACAATGCTAGACAATTTTGTCTTGGGTTTTTCAAACCCAAAGACAGTTTAAGTTTAAAAGAAGAAAATTCAGAGTCATCCAGGTTTCTATGTTTAAGACATCTTTGTAATTGAATGGACAGATTGATTTCATAGATAAATAAATCTGAGTGTCATCGACATAGCAATGAATGCTAATGCCATGTTGTCTAATGAAAATACCTAAGGTAATATAATCAGACAACATGACAACATGAAAACTATTTTTCCAAGTACAGAACCCTGAGGAACTCCCTGTGTGAGGAAAACTGGTCATTTTCATAACAAACTGAAATTTATCAGATAAATATGACTTAAACCAGCTTAGTATGGTCCCTTTTAATCCCAAGAAGAAGTTCCAGCCTCTGTAGCAGAATATTGTGATCAGTGGTGTTGAATGCAGCACTGAGATCTAATGAGATATGAACAGTCTTTTATCTGAGACCATGAGAAGATCATTAGTAACTTTCACCAGTGCTCTCCTGATGGAAATTCTTCAGATTGTTGCTGTTCAGATGGACACATAGTTGAGTTGAAGCTATTTTCTAAAACATTTTAGACATAAAGGGGAGGTTGGTGTAGCTAACACTCTTTTAGTCAAAGATTGATAACAGTTGTCTTGAGAGATTTGAATAACACATCCTGTTAGATGTATATTGCTCAGATCCAGTAAAGATGTATTAACTAAGGAATATACTTACTTGAATAGATTGGGATTGGGTCTAAAATATGAGTTGAAGGTTTAGATTAAGTTATTATTCTGGGTAACTCACAAAGAGCTGTACAGGACAGAAACAGTCCAAACATCATCAGGTTCTATAGACTTATAATTAAAGATACATTTGTTTAAAAAAAGGTGATCTCATAATGTTTTCTATTAGTTTATTTTACATTTTCTCTTTAAGCACTTTGTTTCCAGTAACCTGTAGCAACTGGCCTCCTGGAGAGATAAATCCTAATTTTCAATATGTTCAGAGGAAATCAACACAGTGGTATAACGGTAGATGTGTAGAGCCCGTCTGTAATACAAAGTGAAAGCAGTGTCCTGGGTTTCCAGGCTGTATTTATGCCAGTGGTGTTCGCACCCCAGAAACCAGACTTGTGTCTGGTCTGGTGTGAAGGTCATGTTGACAGAAAACTGAACAAAAGGACAGCCGACATTCAAAGAAGAGCTTTGGATTGTTCTGGAGCTGGGATAAGGCTCAGGATGTGTTCAAGACTTTGAAGTTACAGTTTTACAGCATATTTGTCCACAGTTTAGCCATTTTCTGCATCTTTATCACATGTTCCTGTTTAAAGAAATGATATTCATCAATATATTTGTGTTTTCAGAGGAAACTTTCATTTACAAGCATGTTTTCTGATCACACATAGGCTACATTTGATAGATTATTTTTAAATATGTGTCTTCTTCTCAGATGTAACATTTTAAAACCTTACAATCAGTTTTTAAAGTCCTCTGGGATCTATTTTTTCCTCATTTCACAACTTTTTTTTAAACAATTTGTGTCAGCTCGTTGACCTTCTGTTTTATTCATCTTTTAATGTCAGTTAGGAAACAAAAGCTTCTTTGACGACCTTTCTCTCTCTTGCTGAGAGAAGTTTGGCCACCACGCTTAAAATAGAGCGAGTTTCCAGTAAAAAACAAACTGTTCTGAAACAAAGCACGATGTAGAAGCTGAAATAAAACAAAACCAAACTAAAAACTCTCGCTGATAAGTGTGAAAATGTCTTTGTGGATTGAGTCGGTGCAGGAATATTCCAGTGATTTGGGAGGGATGTCCCGGTGCAACGGCGAATGCAGGCAGCGCATGAATATTATCTCCAGCATGCCACTTAGGAAGTAGGTCACCGCTCGCGATTTGTTCACCATGTCTCCAGCTACTGTGGACTGTGTGGTCCGCGGATCGCTGCCCCGGTCCACAGCCGCACCGAATCCAAACTGAAACCGGAGGGATCTATACGATTTCTATCAATGAATTGATCTCATTCCCAGCGGGACGCACAAGGTAATGGTGAATCGCTGTAATCCAGTCACAGTTGGGGATGATCGGGTCGGTTGCTCGGCTGTAAAACAGCTTCTGATCAAATCGATGTTAACTATCGCCTCGCTCCAGAAGCTCGATCGATCGATTGAGGATGTTCGGACGTTTTTTAACGCACGTAGCTCTTCTTTTTTCTCTCTTCTACTTCTGATTCCTGCTTCGGCATGCTGTCAGATTAACACTGTCCACCACCATGACCAACTACAAGCTCCAGTAGGCGAGTCTCTCCAATTTGCTTTGCGCAAGTTGATCTAGAATACACGCAAAACGCTGCTTTTATATTGCACGTTTTCCTTTTTTTTTTTTTTAAATAATAACCCCGATCCTTGTGTGGATGTGGGTGTGTTTATAAGTGCTCGTCTCCGTGTGGGAGAAGCGAGGTGGCGGTGGAGGAGGATGGTGTTGGTAGTGGAGGATTATTGGACCAAGTGGACTTGGTGATGGGCTGGATTCCCGCAGGATGAGCTCCAGCCGCGGGGTTTTTTGCGCTCATGATGACAGCTCCACACCATCTCCTTCCCCTGAATGAGTCTGTGTGTGACAGCGAGGCAGCCTCTTCCTCCTCCTCTTCTTCTAATTGACTCCTCATGCAAATGAAGCCAGTTAATACGCCATCAGCGAGAGGGAAATCTGTGCCATAAGATTATCAGCAAGTTGCTTTTAATACGTCAATTATGCTCCATTTACTTGTGATGGCATCACATTGTAAAAGTACATTTGCCCATTTAATCTGACATCAGTTGCTCCCAGTTTGAGCTCAATACCTCCAAAACAAGAAGTTGCAAGAAAACTAAAGAGTGGGTTTGAAATTTAATAATTTCTCTGCATTTGTTTGTCAGATGTGTCCGGGTAGATGTTTTGAGGCATCATTTGCTTCCAAACAATTTGGCTGTGATTTGCTTCCACATATAAACATGTAGTGCAATATATGATCATATAAGAGCGTAATTAACATTTTCTTTTCTTTACAACTCCGATAAAGTGGGGACAAAAATGTAAATAAAATTACAATATGCATTTGAAAATACTAAAAAGACAGGATATCTAATGTAAATGTTTTTTTCTGGTAAACTTGCAACATGCTGGGACAGGGGCATGATTACTACTGTGTTGCATCACTTTTCCTTTTAACAAGACTCGATAAGCATTTGGGAACTGAGGACACTAATTGTTGAAACTTTGTTGGTGGAATTCTTCCTCCTTCCTTCCTTCCTTCCTCTGTTGTTGCATTTCGTGCTTCATAATGTGTCATACATTTTCTCGGGGAGAAAGGTCTGCACTGCAGGCAGCCCAGTCTGTTTTATCATGAGATCTTGCTGTTGTAACATGTACAGAACGTGGCTATGCAATGTCTTGCTGAAATAAGCAAAGATGTCCTTGAAAAACACATTATGTTGCTGTGCCTTTCAGCATTAATGATGCCTTTACAGATATGCACACTAACACACCTCTGTATCGTCAAAGATGCTTGCTTTTGAAATTTGTGCTGACAATCTAGACGGTTCTTTTCCGCTTTGACCCAGAATACAAAAAAATGTCTCTTATGTTTTATAGAAACAATGTGGACTTATTAGGCCACAGCGCACGTTTTCACTTTGTTTCAGTCCATCTCAGATGAGTTCAGACCCAGAGGAGCCGGCAGCGTTTAGGTGTTGTTGATATGTGGCTTTCAGACTGCATGGTGGAGTTTTAATGTGCTTTCTGAAATGTTCCCGAGCCCACATTGTAATATCTTTTACACAGCGAGGTGGTTTTTGGCCGTGCTGCTGACATGCAGAGATTTCTCCAGATTCTCTAAATCTTTTTTAGTATATATTATGGACTGGGGATGATACATAAATCCCTTGTAATTGTAAATTGAGACATAAACAGCTGGAATAATGTTCCAATGCATTTGTTCACAAACAGGGACCTCGCCTCATCTTTGCTTGAGCCTTTTGAAGGATGCTCTTTTTATATCCATCTTGACACTCGCCTGTTTTTAGTTAACCCCTTCACCTGTATAAAGGTGTTCTTTTTAAGCATTCCTTAATTTTCCAACCTTTGTTGCCAATGTATTTGATCAGTTTGGACACTGGAAAGGTTGTCTTTGTGGTGTATTCAATTAAATATAGGTATAAAAATATGAGCAAATTACTGTATTTAGTTCCTTTTTACATTTACTCAGCTTCACTAGAATTGGGTGGCACTACTAATCTGACAATTCATGGAAAATGTTATTTTATTGTGAAATTGAATGTGCAGCACTGTTTCTAAAATGCTGTTAATAGGTCATATTTTTTGAAGCAACCACAAAATGTGTTACAATATGTTTCTCATTCACTGGTCACACACACCTACATGCACACACACACTAATCCACCAGTAGGGATAGAGAGGAGATATTCACACAGCTCGTCTTCCATCAGGAACAGCTTGCCCAAGTGGTATTCAGTATGTGATGAGTGGACAAATTAAATATACAGACAGCAGTGAATTGTGCATTAACCATAGAGACACCCCCACCCCTCCAAAACACACACACATCTCTTTGGTTTAAGCCGTTTCTACTAAAGTTGTGCTTTTTGCTTTGATATTATAGTTTTTTTTGTATAAAATCATAGCATATGTATTAGAGAAATTCTTTTATCATCAAATTTAAACATGTTAAAACTCTGTTCATATGGAGGCTGTAACCTGTGATAAATGGTCTCACATACAGAGAAAAGCTTAGGAACCACATGCATCTAACCTTCCTTTTGGACCTGTTAGGATAGATGCACACGGAGGCCTTTTAGGTGTCGTCACTCCTGCTTCTCTTTCACTTTAAATAGAATGACGTCTTGCATTTCTTCATTTAATCCTGGGTATGTTGCTACACTTTGTTAGCACAGCTTGGGTTGGAAAGTAGAAAACAAATGTTTTTATTGTTTTGGGTTTTTTAGCCGTAATGGTGGCAACATCAGCCTAACAAAATGATGAGTCAGAGCATCATGGTAATCATGACTCATCACTTGTAGTTTAATTCCTGTAAGTTTTTTACTTGTAACAAGGTAAAATGTCTTTTTGTTTTATTTATTGTAAGCTGTAAACTTTTTGGGAATCTAGCATTGCATAAAAGGAACATTGTTCACTACTATTTTTTTTTATGTAAAAACATATTTTATTCTCACTGATGTAGTTTATTTGGGACATTTTTTAGATGAATCTCTTAAAGCCTCCACCTTTCTCGATATCCCGCCCGAGCCTCTGAGACGTGCAACATTTCTGAAACAACCCAGTGGATGGAAATGTTCCTTTAAGCAAAAATGAGAAAGAACTAGTTTTAACTGTGCGTGGAGTAAAAATCAGACTGCATTATATGTTTAAGATGTTTTAGTGAAGCCTTTTCTTTACGAGGGAGGGTACATGTATGAGCAGCACTTCTTGAACAGACAGAAATGTTCTTAAAATTAGTGCAGTTCCTCTTTGCTCTGGTTTTCAAAGCGTATCTTCACTTGTAAGCGTTTCCCAATGAAGAGATTATTTTCAATAATCTGTGTGCATGTGAGGTTTTAGTATTGCTGTCATAGAGATGGCAGCGTATGCTTTTCTCACCTGCACTCTGCCTTCAGCGTCTCATAGGCATCAAAATACACGCGCGCACACACACATGTGAATATGAGGCCCGGAGATGAATTTCACCCCCCAAAAGTTATCGTCTTGCTCACTGTGGTCAGTGTGGGGACGGTCTAGCCAGAGGAAGACGATGATGCTCTTCAATAAGCTACTGTCCTTCATCTGTGCATGCTTGTTCTATTCAAATGGAGCAGCTTGATTTGATATCCACAGACAGAAACTCAATGCGAGGCTCCTTCTGTTCGCTTGTTATCTGGAAATTAAATTTGCCCTCATGGATTGCATTTCACGGTTCACCGAGTCATTCAACAATAATGGCTGTAAGACCGAGCGACCAGATTGATTCCAAACGTCTACTCGAGAGATTTGACCACTTCAGAGTTGGAGTGAGTTTGCATTTGTCTACTTGCATCATGATGCATATGTTCAAAATGATGGTTTAACATAAACAGCTTATTAGTCATTAGTTATTTTAAGGGTTTTTTTCTGCAGGAATTCTGGATTCTGCATGAATATCTGGAAAAAAACTCCAAGAGGAATCATTTTGTTTTTGTTTTACAACCCTACATTTAACGTCACTTGTCAGCGATCCCAATTAAAACACTGTTTGCTGCTCCCTCAGTGATTAGATGAAGTTGTGTAAATAGTCAAGTGCATGAGTAAGCTGTCATAGGACTGTGTTGTTATGCGATGCAGCAACGGCTCATGAACCGCAACCTAACATCATTCTGTTTGATGCATGGTGTTCAGCTGCAAACAGCTAAAAAGATTTGACATCTTTATGCAGTGCATCGCAGGAATAAAGCAGGAAACTTTGCACCGGTAAATGGAGAAATGAGGTTTAAATCCACAGATCTGTGCTCTGAATCCTTCTCATAACATTCAGATGCTGTTTTTTTATGTGAAGTCATGTATTTTATCCTAAATGGAATAAAAGTTGCAGCTATTACCCAGCTGATTAGGTTTTGTGATTGATATGGTCACGTTTTTAAGATCAGAAAACATGGAAGGGGACCGTCGTTGCAACTTTTTCATTCAATTCGTTCTGTGGCTTCATCATTCCTGAATAGAATGAAAGAAAGCTGTGTGTTTTCTTCCTCAAGAGTCACTTAATATTAAAAAATGGTTTCTGTTGACTTACTATCTAGAGGTCAAGTGGCATGATTGTGTTGCAATGCAGCAGAAAAGAAGGATGATCCATCTCTTTGCGCTGCGCACAAGCGTGTTATTGCATAAAGGTCACTGGCAGTTTGAATCATCGGGAACTCTAAAGGCTTTTTCATAAGTGAGGTGGGCTTCCTTGTAATGCAGAGAGACAAAGGAGACAAGTGAATTACATAAAGTGGTTCATAAAGTCTACTCTCTAAAGTTGCCTGAGATGTTTTGGTGATTACAGCCCATTGTCATGGAAACTAATGAGGCTTTTGTGTGTGTTTGTAACCACTTCTAGTGAAGTAAGGGTCAGTTCGTGACTCATCTGAATAAAATACGGTTTTTGTGTGTCCAGTAGTTGGAGAGTTGTTTAACTTCACACAGCACAGAAAACTAAGGTTTGTGGATCTATGGAACTTTTTAGATCAAGAAGTAGTTCTGTTGCAGCTCTGTGTTTCCACACAGATCCATAAATGCACGTCATTTTGTTGTCCTGTTAGAGTCTGTGAGACATTTATCAGCCTCAATGATATTAAAGGAATTAAATCTAAAAACATAGAACATAAAATAAGTTTATATGCTGACGATATTCTACTTTTCCTCCAGAACTCACAAACATGTCTC
>JBAMHV010000021.1:10224470-10267494 GCA_037177535.1 Pseudomugil gertrudae | reverse complement strand
GATCTCTGTATATACATATATACATGAAGATCTTCTTGACAAAGCAAAATTGCTCAGCACAATATAGCAGCCAGACCTTCATTCTGTCTGCTGAGATGCTGGACAGACACGTTTAAAAAAAAAAAAAAAAAAAAGAAAAATTCGGACTGGAGCTAGAGCAAAAAAAAAAAAAAAAAAAAGACTGGACGCCTGTCTTTGCAGAAGCAAAGGACAAAAAGGCATTTATTTGTTGGTAACAGTCATGACAGGAGGCATCATGTTTTCAGGTTATCTGTGTGCCTGCCCTCCTTTGGACCATCTCATTCTTACAAACTCTTTGATGGAATTTTGTCAGATTTGGCAGCAACATTCACGTGAGCCATTTTCACACATGCCCTGCAGCTTTGTCTTGTTCCAGAGGGGCTGCATGTGGGAACACAGATGTCAGCAACATTTACTCCAGGATGCTTTTGGAGTTTACACAGTTATAATACATCGTTTTGTATATGAGGTCATTAAGCACAAGTGAATCTATATAATAATAACAACAGTTGCGGCTTAAGTCCCATTTTTTTTCTGACCCATGAGTCGTTCTATTTGCTTAACAATATAATAGAAATGTTAGTAAGTGTAGTACTGATCCAAAAGAGCTGCATGCAGCTTGGCTGGATGGAGAGGTCATACAACTTTGGGATTATTATTTTTTAGTTTTTCTATATATTGGAAAACATAAATATGATAATGTCAAAGTCATTCTGCAGAATAGGAGCCATTTCTATGTTGCAAATGGAAATAGATGGTTCAGTCCTGTTACTGATACACAGTGGAGTTTTTAACAAAAACATGAAATATAACCTCATGGCATCCTTGCTAATAGCATGAGGAGACTAAGCACAATCTAGAGATTCACCCAAACGTCTATTTTTAAAATTAACACCTGATAACTAATGTATAATATAAGTAACAGTTTGCTAAGATTGACCTTTGGTAATATTTTAAATATGACCAAACATACAGAAAAATGAGTGAGAGCTTAGTTGTGGTCTTCCCATGGCTTTCAGAAGATCTAACTGATGCTTATTGTTGGGCTTGTGGAAAGAATCTGGAGGGTAATGTGTTAGGGTAACAGGACTGAGAGAAAACCCAGGGACATGACTAAAATGTGATTTTTTTGCCTAAAAAATACTGATTGGTTTTGAAAAACTGCTTGTAAAGGATGAATGGAATATGGAAATACTCAGAAATACCAAAAACATCAAACATTTAATTCAATTCAACTTTATTCATAAAGCGCCACTTCATGACAGTGTCATTTAAGTTTCTATTAATCATATTTTATTCCTAAGTGTAATATTATTATAGAGTGATGGAGGAAAATGCAGTGTTTAAGTTTTCATGGTGGGTTTTTTAATCTTCCCAGCACTTAGCTAAAATTTGAGATGATCATTGTGCAGGACTGTTGGCTAAGTAAGAAAAAACTATTTTACAATTTTAATGTGCATTTATACATAAAATGTTGTAGGGACAGTAACAGAAATAAGTCTTAAAATGCAGTAAAATTAGGCAACAATGTCATTTTGAGAACCCATTTCTTTGCTGTCTCATATTTTACAAAACCTTAATTCAGATCTGGGACACAGTTGAATCTCTTTAGAGAAACAAACCCTTTAAACCAAGCCACAGATCTTGGAAACAATGAGGATTTAGCAAGTGGAGGGATACTCGAGAGTACATCTACACTGGACCGTAACATGATGTGCCATTGCTCTCATTTCCCCTTTGTGTATCTGAGGGATAGATAAAGATGTAGTATTCTTTGGGAATCTGGAAATTGATAGGAAATGTAACAATTTCATGTAAACTGCAACGGAAGGTTTTGTCTGATACTTAATCCCAAACAACATATGATGAATCACTTAAGCATCAAGGTTTCATGTCTGATTTGTGTCTCCTCATAGAATTCACGGACCCAGGTGATGATCCATGATGACACTCCCTGAAAGCCATTTCTGAGCTGAAACCCACCATTGTAGGACCCTGTGGATGACACGGTTTTAGCAGATCTGCTCACGAATGCTGAGACTATGGTGAAAGTTCAGCAGTGCCAGCCACTGAAATATGGAAAGCACCAGAAGGAGAAGGGAGGTGGTATGAAGAAAGAAAAAAGGGGAAATGGTGATCTGAATGGAAAGAAAAAGAGACACAAGAAAGGCTCACAACGTGCACGAAAGAGGACGGTAGCAACGGGAAGTGGAGATGCGTTAGCTTGTTGCGTCCTGCTTACCCGTCTGGAGGAGAAAGGAGTTCATGCTAAAGACAAGAATGCACCAAAAGCCAGGAAGCAGAAGAGTGTTAAGGTCAAAAAGAAGCATTGCTCCAATCGAACGACCAAATCTGGATCTATGAAAACTTCCACAGCCAATCAGCAGACACTGGAACCAAAAAGCGACCAAGCAGCCGCCTTAATTATGCTGGCATCACCTGTCGATGTGCCCCGCAGGAGGAGGATGGCGTCTCTCAATGCTGAGGCTGTCAACAGCTTGCTGCTCTACAGAAATAATTCCATCATGACGGGTCTCGCAAAAAAATGGCAGCCTTCCGGTAAGCATCCAGGCAAAGATCTGACTAAAACCAAAAAGGTTCCTTCAGGAGAGAAAAAACCCAAGAAACGAAAGCAGTCAGCAGCTCAGGCTCAGAATATCGACTGGTTGAGTTTGCTTGCTCCGACACCCCGGCGTCAGGCTGGCCTCACCGCTGCAACGCTGCTCAAACTCACCAGTGCCCAGTACGGAAGCAAGCGGCAGAAGAAAGCGGAGCCCAAGCCAGGGAACAGAAATGAACGAGCAGCTGCCACTGAAGATGGTAAGCCTGAATGTGGACAAACAACACAGACCAAAAATAGAACACATCCCAAACAGGAAGAGCAACTCGAGCACAAAAAACGAGGCACAGATGATTCGGTCGCTCCCCAGTTGAACTCTACCACCCAGAGCTGCTGCAGCATGTGTAAGACGGAGGCTTTGGATCCAGAGTGGAAGAGTGCTGCAGGAGGACAGGCCTGTTTCAAGCATGCTTACCATTGTGGCTCCTCTTTGGGATTCTCCTTAAAAACAATCAAAGAGGAGCAGATGGAGACAGAAGTGTCTTCCTGCTGCTGCTGTTCTCAGGAGAGATGTGTGGAGTACTGTCACAGACTAGCCCTCTTTCTGGAGGACAAAACCTCCAAGGAGCCAGAGGATAGCTCGCTGTCTGAGGTGTTCCACCATCACCACCATCATCACCATCACCACCATCACCACCAATATCTTCAGTCACCCCATTCTGTAGCCCACCCAGCATCCATAACGATCAGCCCACACACTTACACTTGTTTCCCAGGCTACTACGTCCACTTCAGCCACCCAGATAGCTCCCCCTCTCCAATACTCACTCTATGCCCGAGGAGCAGCAAGAGGCCAAAGCTGCTTCCCCGCACAAGTCCGCAGTCCTCAGGGATTAGCCATCCAGTGTACTGCTGCACCTCAGTGGAGCCATGCTACGGAGAGCGCTGCAGGATCAACGGCTACTCTGCTTATCCCAGCGTAATTCCAGCCATCACCACTGGAGGGTGCCCCTTCAGCGCTGCAGACTGCACCAAATGTAATCACAGCATCAACAGAGGTGAGCAAACATTTCTGTATTTGCTTTGTGATCTTTACAAAACCGGACGTTTCCCTTCAGTAGTTTGGTGTCAACGTTTGTTAGCCTCCCACTGGCTGACTGTATATAGGGAACTATATTTGCAGAGTAGTCCTCTTATGAAAGATCAGTCAGAGCATATTGTGTTTGTGAGATAATTGCCTATGCAGTGTCCCTCTTTGTGCTAAGAAAAGCTTTAATATTGCTCCTCTTCCCTCTGTTACTTTGAGAGAAGTTTAAAAAGAAAATCTGATGAAGGGCAAGACCTCTTTTGTCTGGGATTCAGTAGAAGTCACTGTGCCCTGAATACATGGCTGTGGAGCTAAAATTGCATGGGCTCAAGTATCAGCTGTTAATTGTGGTGTGTGAGACAGCACTGTGGTCCAGAGCAGGAAACTCTGCACTAACAGTGTGCTGATGCGAGTGTCTGCATGCTTTAAAATCCCTGAATGAGACTTCAGCGTTTTTCGTTTTCTTTTAAACATGCACACACACTGTTACTGGTATCCAGCCAGGTCAGGCTGTGAGGTCTAACATCCTCCTCTAACACAGGGCCAACCTTAATCTTAGTGGAAATATTAAGTCTTATCGGCACAAGGCATTCATCATTGAAAGAACAGCTGTGGATGGTAAATGATGAAATTAATGATGCCCGAATTTAATCTAACAGCTTATTGTGGTGTTTTGTGTGTGTTGTCACACTGGCTTGGCTTCCTGGTACATGTTTGCTTTTCCTATTATGACAAGTCTGCTGTGAAAATGGGCTATGGTCCACCCACACAGGGGCTGTCACTTTTCTGCCTGAAAAGAATTCTTCTCATTACCGTTTGCGGGGGATGCGCTGATTCAGTTTGACTTGCATCTTCGTAACTCCTCCTCATTTTGTGGCACCTCTGAATATATGTACAATTTAAGCTTTATTTGATCTGACTAATGGGGCTTCTTGTTTTCTTCACACATGTCATAAGGTGCAAGATTTTTGCTCGTCCCATTGGATATGCAATTAATGCTGGGAAGACATTTCCTCCCCCCTCCCCGGCTCTGCCAGGCTAAACAGTATATGCAAAGTTAGGTTGTCAAAAGGTTATAGTTACTCCATTCCATATGAAATGTCACAGATAAACCTTTTTTAACCGTTCGTAACTCAGTCTTATGGCAGTTTGAAATGACCGCATTGCTCCAAATCACAAATGTTATACTTTCTCTAGTAATTTGTCTCCAGTGTGTTTTAAAAATATAATCTTTTATTATATCTAGAATGAAGAAGAACAAATTTCCTGAATTAAGAAGAGTACAAGCTGGAAACAACTGAGTATTTACTTTATTTAAAGATTTATTTGCCTTTAATAATTGTAATTTACATGCTTTAATGTAATTTCTGAGCTCTAACTCAGTTGATTATTGTTAAACTGAAAAAAAAACCTTAAGTGCCACACACACTTGAGAAAAGAAACAGAATTACATGAAGCCAAACGGCACTCTACCATCTGTTGCAGACATAAGGCAACAGTACACGTTGATGCATTGCAGTTTACGCACGTTAAAACAAGATGATGCAACTTTTGAAAGGTTTTAGGTCTCCAAAGCTGGGAAATAACTTACTGGGACATAAATGTGTCATTCTGAACAGTGATGAGGGATCACATTATATATTAAAGGCAGAGTCGAACAAGTCGAGATGTGGATGAGGTTTGAAGTCAGAGTTAAATTGATCAATAACTCAACTCCATTTCATCAAAGCAGTTAAATGGGAGTGTAGACAAACCACAGGAGAGGATTGGTGTTAGTGGTTTTAGTGGCAATTTGAGGTGTTTGCAAGTGTGTTTTATTGTCAGGCTGCTGTTTGAGACTATAATTGTCCTAAATTAAGGGTTTGCTTTTTCCCTCCTGCTTCAGTAAAAGTAATATCACTCAAGTTTTAATGTCACTTTTGTTATGTAGTTTATTAAAATCCTCTAAAATCATCCATGCAAGGAAGCAATAAAAAAAACTATGCAGAATGTGATTCTGCATCTTCCACTGCGCTATACGAATATGTTAATCTGACCTTGTCCACGTTTAAGGCGTAGCTGTCCATCCATCCCTCCATTTTCTACCGCTTTCCGCTTTTCCCTGAACGGGGTCGCGGGGGGGCTGGAGCCAATCCCAGCTCACAACAGGCGATAGGCGGGGTACACCCTGGACAGGTCGCCAGTCCATCACAGGGCCGGCGTATCTGTAAAAAGGAAAAAAAAAACATCTGTAAATCAGAGCAAAGTGGAAAGAGTTAAACAAGGTGGTAAGCACATAGAAGAAGGGCTGGGCAACATGATCTCAAATCAATACCACAATTAATTCAACAGGTGACCTTGATTTATGAATAATTAGCTGTTATTTCAGTGTCATTTTGGGATGTTTTAGCTAGTCAGCTACCTGAGTTTTGCACTTCTTCTATAGTTAACACCTGTTTTCCTACAAATACAGTTTTGCATGGAAAAAAAAGATTAAATATAAATATATTTATCTCAATGCAGGCTGGTGCAGTTTTTTTTTTTATTGATCAGGCACTTCGATCGCCCTTTTGAAGTTCTGCAGGTATATTTTCAAACCTTGCACCTACTCCCATCCTTCACAGGCAGTGATATATGTTTCTACTGCTGGTTCCTTGATTTGGGAGAACACATTTGACTCCTGGGATGGCTGATTCTGTCATTCTCCTGATCAAATGAATGAAAGTAGCAAACTAGCAGACTATAGGGAGGTAGTCTACTGGTTCAGAGCAATATTATACACATTTTTAACAAGTCTGTAAATCAAGTTCTGCCAACTTATTCACTCATCGTCTTGTCCTTTTTTTATTATTAGTAATAAAAAATGCTATAATAATGATAATATATATAAAAAATAATAAAAATGCAGATTGTTCAAATTAGATATGACAACAAGTTAAAGTAATGGAGGAGGGACAGAGGTGTATTTACAGTTACCGATGTGTTAAGGTGCTGGTCTGGTCCAGAGTTCAGTAGGATATATAAACGGCTTGAGTTTGGTCACAATGCATTTGGGTGTGTTGGACTCAGAACTCTGGTATTTACTGTGGTGTGTACTGCATATGTTTGTTTGATCTAGTCCATTTACAAGCTCACCCCAGCTCTCGAGCAGACTAGAGTTGACTTGTTTGATCCGTGTCAGTGCGGTCGGTGTTCTTACTGCACCAAACAAACCCAACCATCCCTGGAAGCGGACCGCAGTCCGCTAAAAGAAGACCGAGCAGCCAAAGTGTGAACATGCAGTTAATCTATTCAGCAAAGTAGCTGCACAGCCTCATTCTCCAAGGAGTCAGAATCGCTTAGCTCTGATTCCTCCAAATGGTTTACATAGAACATATAAGCACCCTGACCTTTGCTAGACTTTCAGCTGTGTTCAGCAGTTTCAAACTCCTAAGCTGAAGCATTGATGGCTGATTTAGAATATGATGTATACAGCATGTTGTAATTAGAAAGGTCATTAGAACGTGTAAAAATGTGATTTTTAGCATTAAAAAGTGGTTGACTGTGACTGCTGTGAACTATAAACACCTTACTAAATGACCTTTTCTGTTTCCTACTTAGATGAATACCCATCAACCCTCCCAGACCACCACGGCCCCTCTTCCATCCCTATTTGCCCCAGTCCGAGGATCCTCACTGGCTGCCCCGTTTCCACTGTGCCTCCACCTGGCCAATCAGTGCCCCACATTCAGACTCCACTATCGGACCCCAGCCAACCTCAGCCCCCGTTACAAGTGGCAAAAGAGTGTCCGCAGAGTGCCAAGCCGCCCAGCGGGTCAAGGTCTGGTGCACGCGGCAGCTCAATTGTCTGCCCCCTTAGCCGGGACAAGAAACAGAAGTTCAGCTCCACCAGTGTTGGAGGGCAAACAAGCAAGCACCCAAAGAAGAGCCGCCAAAAATCCACCAACGGCTGGAGGGCGGTTGGCTTGCCCTACGAGAAGGAAGTTTTTGTTGTGGTAAGTAGAGGAAAGTCTTTCAAAAAGTCAAAGAAACAACCATGAAGGTGTTGCTTTGACTAAATCCGGTATAATTCAACTTGACCGTCTCAGTTTGGGACTTGCTTCCGTGACTTCAGCTCTTTGAGCCCCTGCACAGAAGTGGCTGAACTTAAACAACTGCAGCTAGAATCAGTATTTCCTTTTGTCTGTGTTTCCAGGGGGAGGAGACGATGGTGCTGAGAAAGTGTTTTGAGGGAATCCGCAGAGACGGGGACCTGATTCGGGTCAGAGACACGGTTCTGTTGAAGTCTGGACCTCGAAAAAAGTCTTTGCCTTTTGTGGCCAAGGTGTCATCTTTGTGGGAAGACCCAGAGTCAGGTACACAGTGATTGTATAGACTGCAGGAGAAGCTGAACTGGTGTTAAAGAATGAAACTTTTATTCTTTTTCTTTAGGAGAGCTGATGATGAGTTTGTTTTGGTACTACCGTCCAGAACACACACAAGGGGGACGCAACCCTCGGCTACATTGTGAGGTGAGAAACTGCTGGAAATGCTAACATTTAGCTTTGGCTAAGTTTGGAAATGTTACATTTAGTAGCATTACATGGCTGCTCCAGGTATTTTGAGGCAGAGCAAACAACTCATGTATTATTAAATGACTTTTATTTCCAAACTTTTTTAACATTTTGGCATCATTTGATGGACTAAACTCTTTATATGCTCTCAGTTAGCTTGCACTTTCTTAGCTTATATGTGGAGATGCGCTGTTACGCAGAGCACATACCCGCTGCCTGTCTGTGCATACACAACAATACGCACTTTTGTTGTGTTTGCTTCTTGTTGTCAGCTATCTCCCGGAGGAACACTTGGATCAAGTGGCTAGAAACAATAAACCACATGAAGTGTGTTATTTCTCTGCTGAACATGCAGTAGTTATAACAGGAACAGGGTTCTGCCTCAGAGGGAGACTCCAAACATCTTTCCTCTGGAAGTGACGGTTAGGCAGATGATATGTAGTCAATGTGAAGGAAAATCCTTTTTTATTTGGTTCTAACCTAATGTTCTCCTGCAGAATGAGATCTTTGCGTCTCGTCACCAGGATGTAAACAGCGTGGCCTGTATCGAAGACAAATGCTATGTCCTAACATTGGCACAGTATTGTCGGTAAGAAACGTTTCTTTTCCTGCAGCTTTTGACTTTGATGTGTATTTCTTTGCTTTAAGCTTGTCCCTGTTTAAAGATTACTGTTTAAAGTTTTTCCTTTCAAATCCCAGCTGGATTAGTGAGGGAAAAAAATGCTCATTTCACATGAAAAGCAGGCAGATTTTCTCAGCTTAGCCATTCGGGAGCTTTTTAAAGTTTATTTCTGACTTTCTTGATGATAACGGAACTTTGTTTGTGTTGTTTGTAGATTTTGTGCCTTGGTAAAATGCCGCAGGGAGGGCGTGTGTGACAACGCAACCTCCCTCGTGGTGCCACCCGTTGTTGACAACGCCATGCCCACCCACCACTGTGTGCCCGATAACGTCGACCCAGAGCTGGTGTTTTTCTGTCGACATGTCTACGACTTCCGCTATGGACGCCTCCTCAAGAACCTGCAGTAGTATGTGGCAGGAGATAATGTTACCTTATTATGATTTTCCATTTTGATTTGCTACTTTCTGCCTAGTACAAAGGATTGAGAGCTTATTTTGCTTCAAAATCTCATGTTCATACTTACATTTATTAAGTAACAACTAATGGTTTGACTTGGTATTTAAGAGGTAGTATGGCAGTTTAAGTAGTTTTTATCCTACATGGCTCTGGTGTCGTAGCAGCTGTGTGCACAACCTGGAACGTACTCTGCTGTAGAAAATGCTACTGTAGCTCTTAGAAATGTGACATTTGATAGATCTGCAGTTGGTGTTACATGTAATAATGCTACTCTCTGCGTGACAGGTATCAGACGCGTAAAGTGTTTCTGTAATACACTATAGCTGAAGAAAATGTAAAGCATATCAAGCAACAGTGGGTTTTTTTTAAGAGAGAAGGGAGCTGAAGATGTTTTCGCATCCCATGAGTTATCTGTAATTTGCGGATCATAATACCCATCTGATAGTTGAAATGTGAAGTTGTGTTCAGGACTGGTTGATTTTTTTTTTCCATCTCAGAGCAAAAAGCTTCTGTAAGTTAATGAATTCCCTTAACAGCTGGTACTTTTGGCATAAAACGGAGCACTAAGCTAACGAGTGCTCTCACACATAAAGCCAAATCCACAATAATACAGTTTCAAATCAACATATACAACTTTTTGCTAAACTATAAATAGTTATACAGGCTGATGCTCTCATAAATGTCAGCCAGCTGTTTTTGTTTGTTTATTTTTGGTGAATTTAGTGCTCTTGGGGTGGTTGGATTTACATGTCTGAACCTCGTCACGAGTCCAAGCAAACAGATTCGTTACTCGCCGTTCTTTTTTTCACGTTTCTAATTATCAACCTGACTTTTAAGATGAAGCTGTATTAGTGTGGATTTTATTTAAGCTTAGCCTAAAAAGGGAAAGTTTTGCTTCTCAAAACATATTTTCTTCTTAGACTGAACTGGAAGTCTCTGTGGTCCAGTCACGGCTCCAATGGGAGTTCTTAACAATGTCTAATTAAACCCAGTTTTAATTTTAGCCACACTGATAAGAGTACAATCATAGCAAACAGAAATCAGAAATATAAAACAGAGTTTTTCTAATTACTTTTTGATGTCATATCTGAAATAATAAGTTTTCATCTCAGCGATGGCTTTCACACCTGCACTCTGCAAATAAAGCACAGTCCAGTGAACCAAACATTGAGGGGACTTTGGTGACACCATGTGATGAGATATATAATACTTTCTCTTTACCCACAGCTGGATGTGACTGCAGTGTCAGCACGTTGTATATTTGCATTGGAATAGCTGGTTTAGTGTCGGGTGGCATTCGGCAGATGACATCACTTTGCCACTTATATTTCTTCACTGATGAGCGGATGAGTAATTTAATCAGTGTAGCATTTAGATTTGTGATAATAACACATTCTTATGTTTGAGAAAAGATATGTATTTATTTCTGTACTGAGAAAACATATAATTTATTTTGAAGAGATCATTTTAAAGAATAGTTTTAGATGAGTGGCTTTCATTCCTGATTAGAAACATTGAAATGGTTTTTCCTTGATGTGACTCATTTGCAATAGTATGTCTATATTCAGTTGCCTCACCAGTACAGGCTTATTTAATATGCTAATGTATTAAGATATTGAAGTAATTGGATTTGAGGACACATGTTGAAATTTTAATGAAATATCTGACCACATTTGATTAACCTGCAGGACCAAAATGTACCTTTTGCGTCTCCCTGCTTCCTGTCATTTTTCTTTCACGTCTCTGATGAGAAAGCTTTGTCTCTTCACCGCTGAATGCTGAATGCTGAATGCTATGATCTAGATTTACCTTATGATTAGCCTGTGCCCTTGATCCTACTGCCTTATTGCCAGATTTTCATTTAGAAACATGATCTTTGCCTGGGCTTATAAAGATACAAAGTGTGCTGATTTTGATTTGATTTAACTTTTGATTCCTAGATGCTTCATATTTCAGTGCTGTGTGATCCTATGTGACCTGAATGGCAACACTCATAGTAAACACATTTATTTCAATGCATTTCAGGTCATATTTACTGTAATATAAAAATGGCCAACACAAAATAGATCACGATCAAAGGAAAGGGGTCATTTAAGACGATGCCTTTGTATCAACATGCTGAATATGAAACATTAATTAGTTAGCTTAGCCTAGCATAAAGATTGGAGGCAAATCAAAAGCGGGCATAACCCAGCTACATAAAAACTAAGACTTATGAAAGCATATTATCTATTTTTAAATCTGTAAAAATAATTTTGTGATGGTTTTCTTTTGTTTAAGTTGCATTTTTTGCCTCCTTCCTTCATGCTAAGCTAACTTGCTGGTCAAAATTTTTGTCTTTTAGTTTCAAATTTTTGGCAACAAAGGGGGGTATTTAAAAAAATACCAATCCCTTTATTTATCTTCCCTTTGTGTGCTGTCCTCTGAAAAACAAAACCAGTAAATATGAGTTATTTTTTACTCTTCTAAGTTGTGATAAATCTGATGCAACACGATTTCTCTTAATATCCTGCTGACATTTCTGAACTTCATCATCATATTGGACATCATAGTTTCTTTTAATCGTATGCAAATAATGTTCCATGTACAATTTCACATACTAGCATATATAAAGAGCAGTTTAGAAGCATAAAGTGAGCAGATCTCTTCACAATATGACGAATTCAGAAGCTAAACTAACCAGTTATCTTTGCAAACATTATGCATTATTATTCCCAAGTTTTCTTTTTTTAGTTCCTATCTTGCTTACAACCATGAAAAAATTATAAAAAATTACACTGTGGCTCAACAATTTGATGAAATTATAATTCAAAAGTTATTTTGTCACAAGCTGACAGGAGAGTATTACTATTAATATTCACACACCCACACACGTATACATATATAATGGGTGAATTTATTTTAGTTAGACTTAAGCACCCCCCCACCCCCACTGATCAGAGGCAGTGACATGTACATCATGCATCCTATGGCCTTAGGAATCATTCAGCAAACTAGTTATGTTTAAGGTATGCGATACTTGTGTCTTAAATGGTCCTCTGTGCCTGTTTTCATTATCTGTATGTTTTCATTTTTTCTGTGAAGACGAGAATAATTTGTTTGTTGTCAAAATGCCTTTAATATTTCGTTTGACTGGTCTGATCTTGAATCACCACAAAGAAAATCTTTGCACCAAAAATGAGGACCGAGTGGAGCGCATCAAATCATTCATTTAATTTTATTCCTACGAGTACAAAAACCTAACATTGGTTTTTTTTATGTGAATTTATGTTTATATTCTCTGCATGACTTTTTGGAAATATCTTGGAAATATTAATCACAGCACAGATTATTTGTATGATTTCAAATGGACCTCTGTAATATAAGAAAAATATTTAATTGTAATAAATAATATATGAGTTTGAACATGACTAAGACTTTTCTTTGTGCCTGTGAGCTGTAATTCAATTCAATTCAATCATATTTATATAGCCCAGTATCACAACAAAGTCGTCTCAAAGAGCTTCACACACAGTTATTCACACACAGACATAACACACAGTAAACACAATAATAACTACACTAAACTAAGCATACCAGGACATCCTGTCCTTAGACCCTCCTTCTCGGTAAGGAAAAACTCTTTAAAAAACCCAGTTGTGGGGATAAAATAAACCTCATGGAGCCCACATTGAAGGAGAAATCCTCTCCCAGTGATGGTTGTAGTGATGGTTGTTACCCACACGAGGGCTCACTCTGACAGTATTTTGTCTCCTTGACAAATTTAGTGTTAAGTGTTGACTTTATTTTTGGTACTTTGCCAACTTGCAGTTATATTTTCAGACATCACAGGTTTTCCTCCTTAAAATTTAATTTCTTATTCCTCTTCAGTAAATTTACTGATGATATTATGGAAAACTGGTCACTTTTACTTGCATTAGTTAGCTAAAGAAATACAAAATATTTAACCAAACAATTCTGTGTGAGTCAGAAATTAGACAGATATGTTACTTATACTTCAGAGTACTCAGTAAATACTTAATCACAATTTTATGTATTTGTCTCTTTCTCTGGTCTATATATATTAAAGAATACATTAAAGTCTAATTTAGTATATTTTACTGTTAGAGGGAAAAACTACTGTATTCATATCAAAATATATTCTTATAGGAATATTGAAATATAACACTAAACTATAATGAGACACTACCCATCAAAAGTCCATCCATCCATCCATTTTCTACCGCTTGTTCCCTGAACGGGGTCGCGGGGGGGCTGGAGCCAATCCCAGCTCAAAACGGGCGAGAGGCGGGGTACACCCTGGACAGGTCGCCAGTCCATCACAAGGTCAACACACACAGACAAACAACCATGCACACACACTCACTCCTATGGGCAATTTAGAGTCTCCTATCAGCCTTTCCCCATGGTGCATGTCTTTGGGCTGTAGAGCCGGAGAACCTGGAGAGAACCCACGCTAACACGAGAGAACAAGCCAACTCATCACAGAAAGATTCCCAGTTCGACCCAGACCCCAAACGAGGCTCGAACCGGCAACCTTCTTGCCGTGCAACCGTGCAGCCCCCCCATCAAAAGTCTATCACATGTAATAAAACTAACACAGATTGCTCTGCAGCATGTCTGAGATGCCATTCAAAGCTCTAAACTCTTAAATGAGTGAAAATTAGGAATTGAGCCCATCAAGGTCAGGTAACGGGGGTAGCTTCCTAAGCAGAGATTCTGCTGCATCCCTTATAAAAGTTGCTTTGATGTGATAAATAAATCCTCCATATCTCTTAACATTTTGAGTCAGGAGAGGTTAAGCTGTTACCAGCTAACATCCCATTACATTTAGGATTTATACTGATTGTCATGAAGTTGCTGCTCTGCTTTTATATTCATTCTGCTTTTGAACTAAAATGGGATTCAATTCCATTTATGCTCTGAGCTGTGCAAGTCATCAAGGAAATGCAGTGTGAGAGCACCTTGAAAGCATACATTACAAACCAAATCTTCAATAATCGGGATTGGGATGTATATGCACCATGCTCTGGCACCATGTTATCAGGCTCTGAGCTTTTAGGAAACAAATGTGTAGAATAAGGTTCTGTGAGAGCTGCTTCACTGCTACACAGACTGTGTGTGTTCTCATTTATTTAATTGGCTACATCCTAACAGAGGAGAGAGGGACTTCTGTGCTCTTAGTGTTTCCTGGAGCAAATAGGAGGTGCACAAACCTCCCAGAGGGATAAAGAAGACAGAAACTAACAGCTGGACTGTAAAATAAGAAGTATACTTTATAATTACTAACAAATAATAGTTTGTTGGAATCAACTGCTAAATGTTGTCTAATAACCCATTTGCACAAAGATTTTAGTTTCTATAGCACACATATTCACTAAAGTGATAGAAAACTATCACTAAAATTTTGTGGTTGAATTCAAATTATTTAACACCAGCTTTGCATATTTAGAAGGTTTTAATAATAACAACAGAAAGGTCTTCTGTAACAGCATAAGCACAGAACATGTTTAGTAAAATACAGTAAGGCTTGGAGGTTTGGACATAGTGATTTTTACAGCTGAACCATATACATATGAATCATATAGTGATTCATTTGTTCCATTTGCACAGGAAAGAATATAAATTATCCTGATTTACAATTTATGGAGGTTTGCAGAAGGCAACTGCAGGCTGATTACGCTCTTATTTTGGTGACATGAGAGCCGCTGCAACGAGGAGGTAGTGCTGGAGAAAAATTTCTCCACCATTATTTACTCTAAAGGTTCAAGGAAGACATCAGAGCACACTGATTGCCAATACACTATTTTCAGTTTTATGGAAGAAGTCTACGACTACCTGGAATCCACAACAATTTAGTTAGCTGTCTATAACATTTCTGAAAACCCAGATGACTCTCGGAGGAATTTATATAGATTTGTTGCTCTGTATGCCCATGTTCACATGCTCCTTGTCCATTTTTGGCTGCTATCACATGTAACCCATGATCTTTATTTACTGGATGGGACACTTTTTAAAAAGAACTGGGTCAGGATTTAATGATAGGCGTGTCTTTTTTATTCTACAGGCATTACAACACCACTGCGTGTGATGACATGAACATGACTGAAACACTGTTAGTGTTTTGTGGGGGATTTTACTGTCTTATCTCTAAATAAACACGGGGGTCCCACATTCACCCCTAAAAGGCGTGTTCGTGATCTTGTCAGTACGAAGCATTTTAGATTTCTCTTATAAGGTAATATTACCGTTTTTCAGCTTTGGGGTCCTCGCCGACAGAGAGCCTCACACGAAAAGTCATTTTATATGGTTTATTACAGATGCATCTTAAGAGCAGGTACAACCGTCCTCGCGTACAGACAGAGAGTGAACTCCCTTCTGCCGTCCAAACCTCCTCTTAAATCTCAGACCCACTCTCCCTGCTTGCCGTCTCTGTTAATCATTCATTCTTCACACACCCATGTCATTCTCATATCACAAAGTTACTGCGTGTCACAACCACATGTCAGTTCAAAGTTTCACTAATTTCTGCTGAGTACATACTCTGATCAGCTGTTTCTTATCTAGTGTGGGGACAGCATGTGCGTCCCTAACAGGTTAAATGCCTTGGCACCCCTACAGTTTCAACCCAGATCCCTTTAAGGTGTTAGATATGCATGTTGTAGTCACAGTGATGACTAGAACCATTTTTATCCTGTTAGTAGTCCACGAAGGCTACATAATGTTGTCATTGCCAAAAGAACAGCGGTAAACTAATTGGAGCTTTGCTGCAGCAACAGAGGAGCTGCAAAAAGTACCAGCAGACTAGAGGCTTCTAAATGGAAAATGTTTTAAAGCTGTTTATAAAGATATCAGAAAGTCCAGTGTTACAACTTTAGCACGACATCCAATAAAAAGATGAAGTTTAAATGAAATTGACATTTTGTTTAATCAATTTCAAATACAGAATGTGTTGGTGACAAAATCACAGCCTCAGTGTGTGAAAATGCAATATTTAGTGCTAAAGATAGGCATAGAAATTAATTCAAATGCCTATATAACTATATATGTGTATATACTATATATATATATATAACTATCAGTAAAAGTGTGAAAGTGTCAGTATTTTTTCATCTTGTGGCCTTGGGTTCAGCATTGTCTGTACTACAGGTAACTACCAGTACTTTAGAAATGTGTATGCGTACTGTCTTCCTCTATGTGCCTTTTAAGGCTAACTCATGGCAAACCATGTTGTTTTATTATCAAACATAGCTGGTACTGCAGCTAAAAGCTCAGAGGCTTCTCACTGTACACACACTTACTTGTTTGTCTACTCAGAGTCGCCATAGTAACACAAATACAGCAACCGCCATGTGTGTGTGAACCCACAGCCAGTAAACATAAACAGCTCATCCTTAGAGAATAAAAACAACAATTTAGTTTAGTAGCGTGATTAGATAGAAATGGAAAAACAGTCATTCATTTATTTTCTAAACCAATTCACAGCGGGGCTGAAGCTTATCCCAGCAGTCTCCAGTTAGCCCATCCCATAGTTACCCTATAGCACATGCATCTTGTGCAGAGAGAAAAGCTGCACATGCAAACTGCTCTGACCCGAGGCTCAAACCAGCAACCTTCTTACAATGAGTCCACCTACCACTGCGCCACTGTTCCACCCCAATAAAAATACATTTTAATAATAAGTGAAATTTTTCTGTCACTTACATTGTTGCACAGGATTTTATACACTCAGTGTTGGGCATATTTTGAACCTGATGATCTTATGGAACCACTGATCTTATGAGCACAAGTTCAGTTTCGAGGGTATCTCTAGTTTCATGTTCCAGGTGATTGATATCAAATTAATCAACAAGCAATTCCATTCTGCTTTTGTTGTAAACTCCTCTCCAGACTGCAGTCTGTCCCTAATGGGATTTTCTCCCAATCATCCACTGCTAAAAAATATACTTTATTCTTCAGCCCTGCAGGCTTAAAATGTTTCCCCACTTCAACTCATCCGGCTCACATTAGTGAGTCATTTACAGGCTTGAACAGAACATGATGACAAGCTGTTTGCGAGATCCATTTCATGTGAATCAGACATGTAAGAGAAGGGAGCCGACTAAAATCTTACAGAACAGTATCATCCCACAGGACCCAGGATGAAGAGCTCGGGTTTTTATGTTTTGGAAATTTGTCTTTCAGAGAAGATCCATTAGGAGAGGTTTATTTAAGATGCATCATGTGGTTTTTGTTCTAAGAATTCTTGCTTTAAAAAATTCATTTTATCTTCACATAGATAGAAAAAGCTTACGTGCACCAAAAATGAGGAACTGGGTTTCATTAAATGTTCATTTTACAAATAAAAATCTTGATCAAATTAAATCATATTAGATTTAAAGCGTGTTTCATATATCAAAAACAAAGCACAGAGAGCTTTACACATTAAACCCCCCATGATAACTGGCCCATGATTGTAACCATAAGCCTTATGCAAGAACATCACTTATGGTCTCACCTTATGAGTTATGAGATCATGTGATCTTTCAAAACAAATAGCACGATCAAGCAAAATTTCTAATAGTGTGTTATTTCACAAGTCTTATTTTACTTCAGTAAGATAATCACAACTCATTGTCAGTACAGGGAATTTAATATGTCATACATAAAGACTTTGAAGCAGCAGTAAACTAGAAACAGCACATTTTCAGTTCTTCCTGAAAAGGCAAAAGCAAAAATAAATAAATAAAAGCCTAATTACTCATCATTATGCAGCACAGCTGGTGGATTAATTCCTTCTCTTTAAAACTGACACACTGACACAAGCTCTGTGGATAAGAGACCGTAAGCAGTGCTGTGATAATTATATTTCCAGTTTGGGAAATGAGGAACTTAAACAATGGCTTTGAATTGTTCTGCATCCACCTTGCACGTGTGATACCGTTGACTTAGCGTGTGAGAAACCATGTAAAAATACTAGTGCAAAGATCAGGTTGACGATCAAATATACACAACTGACAAGATGCCTGAATCTGATGCTCATATATAATATGTTATTTAAATATAAACGTTTCATTTGGTGTGACAGGCTCATACTTAAAATGATATCTAGTTTAGTAAATTTACGGACCAACATGGATGTGCGGGTGTATTGTCCCATCTGGGGACATAATTCATTGTTAGTTTCCTGAATAATGTTCCATGTATGAGGATTGTTTCTTTAACTGAGTGAGCTCTATCTTGGCAGAGTCTGAACAACATGTAATTGCCCTGCTCGATCTGCAACTAATTTGACAGTTTCCAAATGACCTGGGTCATGGAAGCATCACAAATGAAACCAGAGAAGCAAAAAACTCTCCAGTCTTTTACTCAATAGACAGCTTGTTGCCCTGCTTGCTTCTAAGTAAAACAAGAAAGATGAAATGATGAAAAAGATACAAACGAGGTTAACTAAACACAGTTTGACAGCTACAGAAATGTGACTCGTAATTTTATAAAACCATTTGTGCAGACAGTTTAATTACATTTTGGCTCATAGTCTTAGATGTTAGCAGAGTTTTAACATTTAATTAGTTGGTGTTTTGTGATAATTAGCTTTTATTTTGAAAAAGTGAAGATTACGAAAACGGCTAACTGTATTTCTCTGGTTTATTCTGTCCCTGCTTTTTTTATAACACAAAACACAGACCACAGATTTTATTCCCCATGGCACCACTTATAGATTTAATATAGACATGGCACACTTTGCACACATGCTGAGCTCAACAGATGCCACAGCCTCAACTGAAAATGTGACAAACATGTGACAAAAGACAGAAGTGAATTTTAAGTCTTTATTACAGAAATGCGGTCCAATCCTGTACATTTCTAATCTTTAAAATAAATGAGAAGTAAAGAATAACATAATCCATTAACTGGATAAAATACAATATTTTATTTTAACATTGCAAATTTAATTTAATTTAATTTAATACATGGTCTGTAAGATTAACAAAAACTGCAAATAAATACTTAACAGAATATATTGTTTAATGTGTGAATCCAGAAAAACACACAACTATTGGATGAAAAACGAAGAAAGACGAACAAGAGTTCACAAAATCTCCAAGACATTTGACAACCACAACAATTTATTTTAATAGCTATCTAACAGCATTCAATTTATTAAAAGTATTAAATTATACAGAAATGTAGTTACCAGAAGGAATCTGTGCTGGTTGTGAGTGTGACTGGTTGTAAACAGTGTGCCCCGTTAGATGGCTTTAAAGCTTTAATAACTCCACAGGTTTTACATTTTCACTGCATTTTTATGTCACTAAAAAAGGGCAATTAGATTTATATGAAAAATAAATATACACACTGCACCACATTGAATTTCAGAGTTTTTTATGCAGCTGGTGCTGAATGAACTGAAAAACAATTCAAGTGAATTTTTCTTGAGGAAGAATATCATTCATAACATTAACAGGTAAATCCGCCACAACGGTGGAGGTGTGAAGACGTGGCATTCTGTGGGATGCTGTGAGGACGCTGGATCCTCCACATCTGTCCTTTCCTTTCCCTCGCCTCCCAGACAGGAAGTGCAGACACGAGTATGACAGGAATTTATTATGTAAAGAGGCGTAAATAAAAGGGTTATAGCAAGTTGAGGTCATTGCAAGCAGGTGAGCCGATACCTGCACCACATTTACATAATTCTTCCCTAAGATGGAGAAGTCTGTGTCCAGGTCACGGATCAGGTTCACTACCTGTGAAATAAATACAGTTATTTAAAGTAATAATTAACATAAACATTGGGTACACACACACACACACACACACACACATATATATATATATATATATATATATAAAGTGTGCATAAAGGCTTTTGCATTTGTCTGATTTCCTAATTGTGTTGGGTTAACATTTTATGTCAGCAGATGTTTAGCCTAGCTTAGCATGCACACTGGTATTTGAGTGCTAGTTTGCACTTAAAAACAAGAAATTATTTATCAAGCACACACTTGCTTCCATTTTATTGTAACTTTAATATAAAATAAAAGTATTTACAGCTGGATTTTGTTGACAAATCATTTTGACCTTGTTATTTTCTTTTATCTTTATGCTAAGCTAATCTACAGGCCTAAATGGATGCTGGAGGTTAAAATACTTTTTTCTCAAAAATGTTTAGTCATCAAATTACAAATTAACTTTTGTTTTTATAAAGTAAAATGCTGTGATTTTCTCACTATTTTCTATTAATCACTTATATAAATAAATTAATCTGTTTCTTCTATTCACAGCACAGCATCCTATTTAAGTGACAAGTTGCATCAACAGATATTAGATCTCAGTCTCAAGAGAAGCTTTAATAAGAAGAGTTTTGTTCAATTCAGAAATATATCAAGAACTTAATTAATCCATCAATCAAAAAGACATTGACTGAACAGTTTCACCTGTAAGGGCAGCCAAGAGAAGGCAAAACAGAGAACGGACACAAGCAGCAGGTAGAAGGTCTTCCTCCTCCGTTTACTCCACGCAGCCCGTGCAGATCTCATGTCTTGGCATGCAGTCAAACCTGATGTGGTCCTCTGCTTCAAGTGATAGGATATTGCACAGTAGGAAATGGACACGGCAGCCAAAGGGACAAAGTATGAGAAGAAGAGGATGAAGCAGGAATAAATGAGGCGGCCTTGCTCTTGGCCATCCCAGAATTCCTCACAAACAGTCATTTCCAAGCCTGCAGTATGAAGGTCCAGGTAGATAATATGCAGTGCCGTAGGTGTGGATAAAACCAAGGATGACAGCCAAATCAGGACTACTAAACCCCAGCAGAACTGACAGCCCGCCCTCTTTCGGATGGGAAAAGCCACAACTACATACCGATCCACTGCAATAGCCATGAGGGATAAGACTGCTGCGTAGACAGCTGCAGACTGCATGACAGTCACAAAATGACACATGTGGTATCCAAACACCCATCCACGCCTGTCAAAAGCATAGGATGCTGTCAAAGGGACGCAGAAAATGCACATTACCAGGTCAACAAATGCAAGGTTGCTGATGAAAAAATTGGTTGTATTGTGTCTTTTTTTGTTGTGCCATATGAGAAAGAGGAGAAGCAGATTCCCAGAGCATGCAATCAGGACCACAGCAGAGTACAGGGGTATGAAGATGAGCTTTAAACTGAACAGTAGGTCAAAGCCAGAGAAGGAAGGGACTGAAAGCGAGCTGGGTGATAGGACGATGTGAGAAGAGTTGCAGCAGGAGGAGGAAAAGATGGATGAGGTGTTAGAGGTAGAGTCAGAATAATCCCTCCTGGTTTGATTCAAAGACTTCTCCCAATCCATAGCTGTAAAAATGAAAATGAATAAGAAAGTTTATTACATAGTCAGAATGAATAAGCTGAATATTCCTGGTGTAACATTTACAAGTGTTGCATATCTATTTGCTGGAAGACATCATGAATGAAGACAATTGATGTATGATCACATACAGTAATGGCATGAGTCACACCTGAAGTGAATAATTAGGGACCACTTCAGAACTCAGTTTCATTAAAAAGCAGCAACAAAGCTTTCTTTGTTTCCTTCAGCAACACTAACACATTTATATACGTCACACTTTTCATTTTCTCTGCGTCTCCACATCTTATCCATCTCTTCTTTACTTATTTAAATCATGCTTCCAACATTTGTTCATTAAAAACTGGGTTCATCCTGAACCATTCAGGTACATGAATGAGGATTTCTTCTGCATGTTGTGGCTGCAGAGTGAGGCTGCCATCTGATCAGGATGGGATCTGGTTTCCATAAAAGATACTTGATCAGCTTGTTTTGAATCTATATAATCGTTTCACTGAATTTAATAAAGATAAATGGATCATTTTGACAGTAAAACTGAATATGGCTCATTCTGCTTCACTGTGTTGAGATTCAATCAAAAGCAATGAAGATAAACTATCACACACAAATGCAAAGCAAATTTAGTTAGATAACTGAATATAGCAGCTGCCTCATTAGGTTAATCAAATTATAGAAAGTGATATAAATTACCGATAGTTCAGATATAAAACACTTCACTCTGTTATTTTTTTTTTTTTTTCACCTATTTACATTGAAAAAGGTCTTATGACCACAATACTGGACAAGGAACGTTGCATTCTTGGTAGAAAACTAGCAGAACGTCCTCAGAACATGTAATCTGGTTCTCCTGCCATGTTAAATGAGCTCATTGCTTTGGCAGCTTGACCTTATCGGTGATTTCAGACCACTCAACTGAACAAAAACATACAAGAAATAAACATCTGATGACCTGCCTGGTTTTAAACTCGCCCTGAAGTAACTACTCATTCAGCCGATGATGAACACATAATTATGCAAATGCATATTAAAGGGTGACGTACCTGTTAGAGGTGTTAGATGTCCTGCAGGTGTCAAAAGGATGGATCAGCACCTGTTTGTGCCCTCTTTCTTTGCTGGGAGTTT
Source organism: Pseudomugil gertrudae (assembly GCA_037177535.1). Classification (NCBI taxonomy): domain Eukaryota; kingdom Metazoa; phylum Chordata; class Actinopteri; order Atheriniformes; family Pseudomugilidae; genus Pseudomugil; species Pseudomugil gertrudae. Next base: position 10,244,768 of record JBAMHV010000021.1, on the reverse strand, counting down.
GCAGCCTCACCTCTTCACTGCAGCTCGCTCTGCTTCAGATAAAAGAGGTGTGCTGGTTGGCTCTATCTCTCTCTGAACAAACCACATGGCACACGTTTGTGCGAGTGTGACACCTCCCATGGAGATGAAAAATATTTGGATATCCCATAAATACCTCTCATTAGAACATTTTACATTTCTGTCTATGAACACATAGATTTAAAATAACTTATATTATATGACTGCCATGTTAATGAAATTACTTAGATTCCAACATATTTCGTTTGATCCCTCTAATATTCTCAAACAATGTAACAATAAACTTTGAAAGAGATTAAACAGATTTTTATTGCAACATAAAGTCTTGAAGTGCCTTTGTCCGTACCGACCCTGATTTATGGTTGAATAATTTTCTTCCCAAAGCTGCCCCTCAAAGAAAAACACACTGAGATACCAGCATTAGGGAAATGGTTTTCAAATTGACCTAATAAGAGACAAGCCACGATCTTTCTCAGGAAGCACTCATTAAGTATTCATAATACCAAAACGAATGTGAGATGTGTGATTCTTGTTGTCAGAGACGCATAAAGCCAGCATGATGTGATAAGACGAAGGGTGATCGAGGGCACACTAAAGTGCAACAGAGATCTGGTTGTGGAAAGACTGAATTATCTTTTTTAGATTAGAATTATTAAGTGTAACAACTGAAACGATGGTTTGTATTGATTAAGGACATCACACAGATCTATATCAATGCATTGATTCAGTGATCAGCAATCCATCAGCAGTCATCAGAAATAAAGATAATGTTTAAACATAAGAATCATTGTGACATGGAATTGTTTCTATTTTCCTTATTTATTATTAATATCTAATTATTATTCTAATGCAATGAGGAAAATGCAGATTGTCCTGTTTGGACTTTTTGTGTTGTTTTAGTTTCCTGCTTTATTTTGTAGTTTTTCGCTGTGTTTTCTGTTCAGATTAACTTCCTGTTCATTAGTACACCTGGTTTGATGTAGTGATCCTTTTCACCTGTGTCTCGTTTCGTTTGCTTGTATTTAGACTCCCTGTTTTTCTGTTTGGTTTGTTATTGTTTTTCTCCTGTGTTGTTGTGTCCTTGTAGTCCAAGTCCCAGTGAAATATGTTTGTAAATGAAAGAAAAGCAATCCATTACTCCATTCCTTCTACATCCCGCGTTTGTGTCCACATCACTGACTCCACAGATATCCCAAAGTGTGACTGCAACAACGTCAGACTGTAAGACCTTTGGTACGATAAACTCTGAGACATTAAATAGGAAAGAGGTTTACACACTGTCCTGGTTTAAATGGAAGTATATTTTTTCAGAGGTTTTTCTTAAGAATAAATGACAAACTTAAAGCTCAGTGAACACAATGTGGCACAGGGATTTATGATTTTATATGAATAGAAGTGATTGGATTAATGCCAAATCATCTTACATTGATGACTGGCTTCTCAATCTCATTGATTATAAACTTTGTTCTGATCACTCCTGTGATTTTCACTTGTATAAAAAAATATGACATTTAAAATTGTTCATATTTTTTCCATCTGCTGAAGCTTTTTTTCTATTCACTTTCTGTTTCATATTTTTCAAAGAAATCCAGAAATGTCAGCATGAGGATTTTTTTTTTTGGCATAAAACTGTTTGACCGTACTACAGCAAGACTTTTTAAAAGGACTGAAAGAATAAAATAAGAGTTGTACCACTATTCACATGTCAACTTGTTTCATAAATGTACAGCCCTCAAACTAGTAAATGAGTTTATATATATATATAAAGTTACAAACCACATACTGTTTGCAGCACACGTTGCTCTTAACTTTTCCACCTTTTTTCCTAAGTGCTTTTTCTACTGCATTCTGTGTGCTGAAAGGTTTTTTGGTGGAATTATTAGACATCTGTGCTGTGAATTGTCACCAAAAAGGCCAGGTGAGCTATTTTTTTTCTCTCTCTGATGACTTCCTTATGCAGAATGTAACTTTTTACTGCTGCCATATACAAAGTAATAAAACTGCATGCAGTACAACCTCAAGGTCTAAAGGTGGATGCTGTAGTACAGAAAACTCATCCTCATGAATAGCCAATGACCGCTGCAGCAGTTTTCCTGATCTTTCATGTTCGTTTTCACTGTTCATCATATACAGAACTATCTCTTATTTGGGAGTTCAATGATTAAAAGAAAATTAGGCTTTACCATCAAGAGAAAATGAATATCTAAAACAGTTCAGCACCTAAAAGACGAGCCAACTTTTGAGTCTTATCTCAAATCGGCTGTAAACTGAGAGCTACTGTTCAATCCAAAGTTTTTGCTCTCAGGGATGTTTTGTCAGAATTTCCTGTTTTTAACAAGATCCCCAAGTCTGAGCAGGAACAAGTCAAGCAGGCTGTTTCTGGTATTTGGTTTATTAACAGGGGGGCTTGCTGGGAGGAATTTTCTTGAGTTTTCTGATGAGGTGATGGCATGTGACCTCATTGCAGATTATGTTGTGGGTCTGGAGGTGTGTGAGGTTGTAGGTCCCCTGTGACCTTGGAGAGGCAGTCCATTAAGAGCTGGAGGAGAAGCAGAAGAAGACTGCTATAATTTACTCTGTGCAACTCAATATTGGCTGATAGTGATTTTACTTTTATCAGTTCAGTGTTTTGTAAATGGAAGGGTAGGAAAAGGCAGTTTTGCTTCTAGTGGTTTACTAATAACGTGTCGTTTTTAGAAATATTTTAATAATTGAGATGTTAATATGGTTCAGGTTGTCTTGTGACATAATAGAGGGACTTTTAATCAACACCTCCCTGTGCTGGGTGTGAATTGATGATGACATTTTCAAGTTAATGCTCCTATTTGTCACTGTGCTACACCTATTCATACATGGCACCTGTCTGTTGTATTTCCTCACAAGAAAACATCCAACAGGTCCCTTGTGAATCCTGAAAATGGCTTCAAAAGGTTTTTTTTTTTTTCAATTTGGTTATGATTGTGTGTCTGTGGGGGGGCATGTCTTGGTTCAGACATGCTTTAAGGTCACTCAATTTTAAGTTGCTTTCAAAACAACCTGTTGCAACCATTAAATCAGAATAGTTTTATTTTGATAGTCATATATTTTCTATATATATAAAATGTTATAGCGAGATTTTTTTTTGTCAGTGATTGAGCTGAAATGCACAAATCAATTTCCAATCAGTTTATTAGTATGAATAATTTCTGTTTTTATTTTGAAATTATTTACATTTTAAAGGCAAATACTGCTTATTCCCCTCCTATCAATCTACGTACATTTATTTTCTTCATAAACAAATGAAAAATAAACCTGACTGGATATTGAGTGGAAGCTCTGCCATTTTTTCTCTGCTCTATTGCATCCAGGTTGGGTTGAACGGTGGTAGATGTGGTCACAGGATTCTAGGCATGAATACTTGTGTCGGTGGACAGATATCAGTGCTGTTTCATAAATTATATTCTTCATCCTTTCTTCACTTCTCTCTCAAACTATTTGTCTTTCTGTCCTGTCTTTTCTTTCTTTTAGAAATGCTGTGGGAGAAATGCTGTGGGATGACTGCTTAGTGTCAGAGCTGTGACCTCAAATCAATGCTGTTAAAATACATGCATACATGCAAAACATTTCTCTGCTCATGTTTTCTATATATTTAATACCATTTAGTATTAGTTAAAAAATGAAAGTGCTGTTGGAAATCTGCTCTGAGCCAGTTTTTTTTTTTTCTTCATGACTAAACATGGAGAAGCAGCATTAAGCTGCTTTGCTGCAAACATGTAGAGCAGACAGCCAGTAGAGATAGAGACCTTTTAAATCTAGGTTAAAAACTTTTCTTGTGTCTATACATAAAATCTACGTGATAACTTTTAACCAATTTTAATTCAATTTGTGATTTTTGCCATTTCTTATTAAAACACCTAAAATGAATTTAATGTTTTTATGTAAAGCACTTTGAATTGACTTGTACATGCATTGCTTACAAACCTGGGAGCAACCGATGGCCCACAGTCATTTCCTCAGATGGTAAAACAAATGTAGTCACAAAGAATGGATATTTCAGTAAAGTAGGCCGGTAGGAGCATTTCTTATCCTTTAAATAAGATCATATATGTATTCACAGATTCTGTTTTATGTGGGAGAGTGATCAGTTATCAAAAGATGGATACAGTTAAAGCTTTTTTTTTTTTTATAAATCTGTCATTGCAGGTCATTTAACTAATACCAACTCTTCAATATCTGTATGTAAACCTGGTTGCACAGTGGAAGACAGACTGATGGAGCTGTTAATAATTTAAGCCAAAGTTTTATGGCAAGTCATGCTCAATATTTCTTTGTGACAAATGAAACGACCCAGTGATGAAATAAAAATGTAAAAAGAAATGTTAATAGAGTGTTTTTGAAGTACTGCATTGTACAGCACTTGGAAATTGAAACAACAAATGTCATTAATGCGCCTCAAAACAAAAGGACACTTGTGTGCATGCATGCTCTTCAGTTTAAATGAACTGGAGTTTCTGTACGCAGATTCTGTGAGTTGGGTTTAATTTCACTAATTTAACCATGTGGTGCTTAAAAATGGTGCAAAGTTCATTGATTCATCAAACTTAAGTAATTTATCTGTTCAGTTAAAGTGACATCCTTTGGTTGGACGAAGTTCAGATGATCCCATTTTGCAGCTGTAACAGACTGAATACCAACATTTCCAAGTACAGATTGATCCAAATGGAAACAGAGAGCAGCTGACTGCTTCATTACTGCCATCTAAAGATACCAGTCAGGTAAATCAGAAGCTTATTAGTGAAGAGCTTTAGTGACTTGATGCAAATATAACTTACCTGAATCAAAACAACTCAGCCTCTAAAATTAATTTCAGTAATTCTATAACCATTCTGCAGATGTTAAATTATTGTAAAGGCTGGCTAAATAAAAAATGTAAGGCTTAAAATGTATGTTTAACAAAACAGATATTTTAATATTAATTCCACCATCAAGCTAAGTATAAGTGTCTGTTTCAGTCAGCAAGCAGGCTCAGAATCAATAGTTGGGTGTTTTTATTGCAGACTTGTGTAAAGTTAACATGGTAAAAATAAAAATATGACATGGTATGTTACACTATTTCCTTTTATATTACATCATATCACACACACCAACACAAGATGCCATCTTTTTGAAAAAAAGTTTCTCAACAATAATATATTGCTTACATTTTCTCATAACGGCATTTGATCCCTTATCAATGTGCACATGTTCATTAAAAGTTGAGGGTCAACGCAATAAGAAATATCATTTTAAATAAATGAATTGCATAAGTGTAATGAGATGGAGAGGATCAGTAACTCCGAGAAAAACACTTATGAATGTCTGAGTACTAAATATGGTTAATCAGGAATAAAAAGGATAAAGACAGGGTGCCATTACCTCTGAAAGAGCTTAACCAAAACACTATTCTGACATAAAACGGCTCCAAATGATCTTATGTGGAAGTCTGAAGTCACCGTTATAGTCACTGAATACAAGACAAATCAGCTCTTTAACATTCTGATTAAACTCATTTCTCTGGGCTGTGAGCATCTTCTTCCTCAGGAGTGTGTGTCTCTCCCTCTTTCTCCTCTCCATTTTGTGTTTGATTTGATCCCTCTAGCTCCTTGGTCTGAGATGGCCTCAAAAGATATTCCAGCTCCTCTGCACTGATGGCCACCTTCTCTGGGATCAGCCACCTCTTAAAGTGTTCAAGAGCACTGGGAAAAGAAGATACAAAGAAGGTTAAGTGCCTCATGACGGTAGGTCTATTTAATGCTATCGAATCCATGAGATGCCCATCTGAATCTTGAGCAATATATTTTAAGCTGTTGGTTAAAAACGGCTTCAAAGTTAAGTGGATTTAACAAAAAATACAGATAATATAAATGCTGGGATTAAATTATTCTTGTAATACCTGGATTATTAAAACACAAAGAAATAAAAATGTCTTTTTTACTAAAGATTACCCCACGAAGACGGTGCTTTACATCGATATCTTACCTCTCATCCATCTCACCACCTTGAAAGAGCTCTGAGGTCTGGGCATCATGCAGGAATCTATCCCAGCATTCTTTCTTAGCTTGAGACAAGGAGCGGAGCATGTCCCTGGAGGTAACGTCACCAGACTGACCCTTTAGCTTTTTCAGTCGGTTTTCTGCAGCAAAATGAAGGGGAAATGCATGCATTTTAGATCAAAGTTGCAACCAAATCATCTGTGTGATGTAAAAGGAAGAATTTCAACATGGTACTTTTCAACAGCAGGCCCTGGAGCCAGATGACCCATAAATTGTCTTTGTTCAAAAACCAGTAGAACAATTGTTTATGTATCATATAATAATAATAATCACATATCTTTAGTATGTAAAATATTCAATGTGCTCATTTTATCTGTTATCTACACAGTAATGTTTACATAAGACACCAAAAGGGCAGAGGAATACCTAAACTAGCTATATAGATCTCTGAGTCCTCCATAGGCTCCCACTTGGCTCTGGACGGATTGTTAGGGGTCCCATTTGGTTGTCCATTGAGTTGCTCTCCGACTTCTGTTGCTGGATGGAAAGAGTCTGTGAACTCCGTGCTGTTCTCCGGAGTTGCCCCAGACTGCACCTCCGGCAGACAGGAACAGATTTCGGACCACAGCTCACCGCTGGACCGAACCTCCTGACTCTCGAAGTCGTCAATCATTCTGGTGCAGCCACCGAGCTAAACAGGTGACAAAGATAATATTTTTCTTTAAATGAACACTAGCCTATTTTAGCTTGCTCACATAATATTAAAACAGGCATTTTCGAAAAACAAATATTTTTTTTAAAAAGACATCTTTGACTCAACTGGGTTTACATCTGCAGCTAAAATGCAGATATCATTTTCCTTTCAAATTATTTTGCATTTGCAAAACCTGTTATACAATGTGTCGGCATAATATTAACAAGCATCGTACCTGTATGATAACTTCGACACGTTGATTGTTACTTCTGATATTACTTGATTAGATTAAAGAAGAAAGTTTAGCTTCACAAGCTAACTGTATGCATGGTACACAATCTTTAGCTAAAGCCAACCTGCTTTCTTCTGTTAAAGAATATGATTGGATATCATTTCCGCCTATCAAAATCTTTTGCGTTATGATTGGATATTTCCAGCTAGGGTGGTACAAGTCCTCATCCTATTGGTCTAAAACTATAGTCGTTGAAGAAGGGACCAGGAAGCGAGTGTCGCTTTAAAGTGACGGTGAACAACAACTAGGTAATCAAGCCCTACCGACCTTTTGTTTATTTGTTTTGATCAAGAAATACTATTTAAATCTAATTAAATAATTATCAACTGTTATTTTTGGATAAAGTAATCTTGCTGGCTAACCTTTCTGTAAACATTTGCTCTAGATCAGCTCGCTGGCTAAGTGTCAAGTTAATTTGTAAATAATTTCCCCCCGTTTCAAGCAGTTCGGTTTGCTTAGACGATTCACAGACTTGTTAGAAATTATGTTAATTACGGCTACAACATAAATATCGCTAGAGCTTTAAATGTTTTAGTTGCATGGTGTCATGCTGTCAGGGTGGCAATGATGATGTCGCTGCAGGGAAATACAGTGTAGGAAATGCGAGCGGTGTTGCGCCTGGCAGTAGTGGCAGTTCCTATGGGTGTGCTGCTGTCCCGGACCATGGCGTGGATGTCCAGTGGAAAAACACATCCAGAGCTCATCAGCAGACTGAGGGGTAATGATTTCATATCATAGTCATTCAGAGTTTTGATAAATGTATGTTTGGTGATTAGGTTGCAGCTAGATGCTGCATAGAACACAGGGTTAGGGTTAATAAGATAAAGTCACATAAAACACACCAGATACATGGAATTAATTCTGTAAAATTATCTCACCTACTCGGATCCCTCTGATTTTGTCCTATTTTATCCTTCAGATCATGGCGTGATCCGCAGCGACAGAGTGTTTGATGCCATGCTGGCCACTGACAGGGGGCTTTACGCTAGAGAGTATCCTTATGCAGATGCTCCACAGACTATAGGTACTCAGTCCAAACTAGTCTAATCTAAAGAGCTTCACTGATCAACAACAATGTTACAAATGCCTTCTGACTGTGATATGGGTTATGTTATACTGTTACCAGAAACGCTCTCAGCTGTTGAGACATGCACGTGGTACTTTTATTAGAGTATTCTTGGGATCATCAGATTGTAGGTTGGGGCCACAGTTGATATGAGAGTTTGTACACCACGTCAGCACCTTGAATGTTTTGTTATACTCTGAGTTGTTTGTGACCAGATTTTGGAGCCCACCTGATTGAGGGACTCTTCTTTTGGATGGGTCTGTCATGAAAGTTTGGGTGGATGGCAAGTTTTTATTTTATTTTGTTTTGGTTTTTTGTTTCTTTTTAACATCCACGTGAATAATAGGACTCTGGTTTTGTAGAACAACATTGGACAGGGATTAAATAATAAGTTGATAGTTGTGAACATGCTTATACCTATTTATAAAATATAGATGTTTAATTTGAAAAGATGTGTGCATTGACTCAGAATTATGGTCTTTACTTATTACAGGCTACAGGGCGACTATCAGTGCACCACACATGGTGAGTAACAGACACTGAACTGTAATGTTAAATATAGTTGGATGAGGGAAATAGTTATTTGTGTAAATGGATGTGATTTCTTTTGTTTTACCTGACAGCATGCACATGCTCTGGAGCTTTTAAGTGAAAAACTAAGTGAAGGTGCATCTGCACTGGATGTAGGTTCAGGAAGTGGATACCTCACCGCCTGCTTTGCAAGAATGGTACGTTTTAGTACTGGTTATGTTTCCTTAAAATCTTAAGGTCTCACTTGAGGTTTTGTTCTATAACTTACCATGAAATATACAATATGACTGAGTGTAAAAGATGTATTTCTGTGCTTATATATATTAATAGACAGGACACAGTGGTAGAGTGGTCGGCATTGAACACATAGATGAACTCGTTCAACGGTCAATTAAAAATGTGCAAGCTGATGACCCAGAACTGTTGTCCTCAGGACGTATCAGACTTGTAGGTGGGTTATGCCTTTCTAAATATTGACGTTTAAACTGCACAGATTTGAAAGACTAAATAAGTTTGTCATACCTCCACCTGCACACAGTGGGAGATGGAAGACTTGGCTACCCAGATGGAGCGCCATATGATGCCATTCATGTCGGTGCAGCTGCAGCTACTGTTCCCAAGGCTGTAAGGATATGCTTGGCTTCCACTCTTGTGAGAATTAAATATCTAAGGTCTGTAAACGAGGAACAGCAAGCTTCAATTAAGACAAGCTTGACTTTATGTGCAGCACAGATATTGACAGAATAACAAAAGAGTAGACTATGAAAATAAAACTTTGTCAGATGCCTCAGGCTCTAAAGGAACTTCTGAATCAGGTCTGAGTTTAGTCTTGAACTAGATTCAATACATTGTTTGTTTTTATGTCTTTTATGGAAGCTTTTGGAGCAGTTGAAGCCAGGTGGGAGGTTGGTTCTTCCAGTGGGCCCTGAAGGTGGCAGTCAGGTGTTGGAACAGTATGATCGACAGAGTGACGGCACCTTCCTGAAGAAAGCTTTGATGGGAGTAGTTTATGTTCCCCTGACTGACAAGAGCCACCAGTGGGCAGGGTAAGAAAACATCATAACTTCCCGTACAAAACAATGAGCGAATCATTTCAAACTGTCCTTCCTTGTTTCCCCAGAGGTGAGCTCTGATTGCAGTGTGGTTCCCCCTGCAGGAGGTGGCGTTGGTGCTGCGTTTCTGGGGTCCTGTAGTCCTCCTCATTGAGTCTCAGTGAACTCCTGTTTTCCTGACCCACTCCACTGGGTTGAAGCCTAGCAACTATAGACTGTATAAAGACTAGCAGCATACTTGGAGGCATTTTGCTTGAACAAATGGTCTTCCTAGAGAACTAAAACAATGAGTAACTGAATATGTGACCACTAGTCTACTGAATATCCTGTTCTCAGAATCAGTGGAGTCAGAAGGATGTTAATGTTTAAAGAGAGAGAACAGTATTATTTATAGGAAAGCTTGTGAAGTTTAGCAATGCTGGATTTGATTCATGAAAAGCAGCAGTCTGTGATGTTACCAGTGTCTGTATGGAGTCTAGATGAATGGTAAATTAGCTTTTAAACTTATGGGAATGTTTAGGACACAAATGAAATTATAGAAAAGCTGAAGTAGAAACCACAAACTTTTAATGATATAGCTAAAAATAGCTAACTCTAACAATGCTCCTTACTTCTAATACTTTGTGTTTGACAGAGCCAAAACCTAGCATTTTTTAAACTATAGAAATCTTGAGTAAGATTTGTCAATAAAGCAATTAAATTAACTGATTTTTGTCATACTTTACATGGTTTATTGGATATTAGCTTTGGAAATTACACTTTGTTTTGTTTTGTTTTGTAATAGGTCATTTTTGACTAATTATTTAATGATTAATAAAAAAAATAATTTGCAACTTTGCATACAAAAGTATTCATTACATTTTAAGCTTTATTTGTGTTTTTATTCAGTTGTGAAAGAAAATATGCAGAATAATTTACTCACATTGGAACCGGAGCTCTGAATTAGGACTACAATTATGGCATACATGACTACATATTTGCGTCATCAATATGCGTCTTTTTTCAACCAGGACCCTCTCATTGAGCTAGAGCAATGCACGTGAAAGCATTGTCGTTCTTCTTGAATAAGACTGATATAAAAAGAAATATAGCTTTGTTTACTTCGGTTAGTAACATTGATACATTTTCGAGAAGTCCTTTCAATCGTTTAAGGTGTCGGCAACGTAACTTGACGATGGCACAAGCAGTTACTGCAAATACCCCGCTGGACGTAAATACCCCGGTATCAGAGGGGGAGAAAACATCAATAGAGGCTGGACAAGACAGTAAGCGCAAAAACGACGAACAAGAGGGACTCGAGACAAATACCAGGAGGAAGAGGCAAAGAGGAGCCGGAGGGAAGAAGCTTCGTCCGGGCGAACGATACATCCCACCCCCGCAAAAACGCAACCCAGGTGTTAGCTTTAACCAAGAACACTTCAGTGAGACGTCCTACTATTTTGAGGGCGGGCTGCGCAAAGTGTACCCATATTTCTTTGATTTCAAAACATACTGCAAAGGTCGATGGATTGGAAAGAGTCTCCTGGAGGTGTTTGAGAACGAGTTCAGAGCTGAGTCTATAGAGTATTATCAGAAGGCGACCAAAGAGGGTCGCATCCGGCTCAACGACACCCCTGTGGATGACCTCTCCGTGGTGCTCAGGGTCAGTATGATCAGTTTGTTTTTGCTCAAATAAAAGTTTATGGTTAATATATTAAATTCATGTAAAATCACACAAGGTTTGCTCCTTGTGAAACTAACTTTCACACTTTGTTTTTATACTGAACAGCTAATTAACAGGCATTAGACTAATATTAACAGCTAACATTTGTTAATCATAATTCAACAAGTATAGCAGCAGATTATATTACATTTATTTGTAATTAGTTAATGCTTCTTGCAAGAGAGGGCCAAACTAGTGTCAAAAGTCAGCTAATCTTATAGATTATATGATTTAATGTGATGTTGCCCTCTGTAGAATAATGATCACATGAGGAACACCGTGCATCGCCATGAGCCACCTGTGGTTGCCACACCCCTGGAGATTCTGGTTGATGATGGCGAAGTGCTCGTAGTTGACAAGCCAGCCTCCATCCCAGTCCACCCTTGTGGGCGTTTCCGCCACAACACAGTGATTTTCATCTTGGGCAAAGAGCGAGGTATCTCTGAGCTTCACACCGTCCACAGGCTGGACAGGCTAACCTCTGGAGTCCTGCTGTTTGCCAGGACACTGGAGACCTCAAAGAAACTGGACCAGCTGGTGCGAGACAGACAGGTTTGTTTCTAAATATAGTAACGCCTCTGACTAAAACTAAAGGTTTGAGTAGGCTAGATAAAAATGTAATTACATTTTCTCTCGTTTTCAGCTTGAAAAAGAGTACGTCTGTCGAGTAGAGGGGGAGTTTCCTGATGGGGAGCTCGTCTGTGAGGAGCCTATCCTGGTTGTTTCCTTTAAAATTGGGCTCTGCCGAGTTGACCCAAAGGGTAAGGAGTGTCGGACTGTTTTCCAGAGGCTAAGCTTTAATGGAAAAACAAGTGTTGTCCGCTGTTTGCCCCTCACCGGCCGCACCCACCAGATCAGAGTTCATCTTCAATACTTGGGCTTTCCAATCCTCAATGATCCTATCTATGGTTCCTCAGCCTGGGGTCCTCATAGAGGGAAAGGTGGGCTTGTTGGGAAGAGCGATGAGGAGCTGCTGCAGGCTTTGGTAGAAGAACATCGCTCTCAGGAAAATTTACTGCTCTCCGATATTATGGGTGACTGCATTGTGGTTGCACATGGGACAGAGAAGGAGAAAGCACCAGAGAAAATGGAGAGGTCAGATTTCTCCTCTCAGCCTGACAAAACAAGTGAAAGTTGTCAGGTTCAAGACAACAAACTAGACAGCACTGAGGGTGTACACGCTAACACTACCTCTGAAGAATGTCGGGGTCCTGTATCGACCAAATCAAGTGGAAATCAAACCAAATTAAGCAACTCTCTTCAAGAAACTTCAACTTGGACTCAAGATCACCTTTGTAGTGAGTGTAAAATAGTGCGACCAGACCCCACAGAGAAGGAACTCATCATGTATCTCCACGCCTTACGGTACAAAGGCCCAGACTTTGAATATTCTACACCTTTACCGGACTGGGCCAAAGAGGACTGGGTGCAGGCTGAGTAGGCTTTGGCATTTAACGTGTCTCTAAAAGTCTTTGAAATGTTTTTGTTTTAAGATGTTCTGATTTTGCTGTGATGCTTTTTGTTTTTTAAAGTTATTCATTACATTTTCAACAGGTTGCAGAAAATACCTTAATGCTTTGTTTTGCTGCTGAGTTAATGTTTTTATTTAAATTTAATTCTTGGAGACTAAGTCTGCAAAAACAACAAAGCTTTGAAAGAAATTAGATCAAATCAATGTTTTATTTCAGATTTCTGGAACATTAATCATAGCTGTATGCAATGTTAGTGATTAATATCTCATCTTGTTACCGAGTCTATTAAACGGGATCCCCATGAACACCTAAATGCTTGTCTTTCCTAATCCTAATATATCTAGTTTTATTGATTTTTTTTTTTCTCGAGTTCAAGATCAATACCTAATATATTGGCATTACAAAGGTTATATGTGAACTTAATACAGTCAGGTTATATTGGTTATTTCAAACACACTGTTGAATTTGTTCATGTGATTGAACAAAAGAAAGTAACTTTTCTGAACAATTTATTTCAATAATACAAGTATAAGAACCAAAATATTTAGTTTTATTTAGTTAGTTTTATCTCTTGTGTGGGAAAGGAGAGATACGGGACTTTCACTACACTGCTGTCTCACATAATGTGTGTGTGAGATTGAATTAGTGGTAAAAGAGGAAATTTCCACACCTGCACTGAGTGATTAAGCAGCGTGGAGAGAAAGAGGAAAGAAAAGGTCGTTTTCTTCAGGAAAATAAAATCATGAAACAAGAAATAAGTTTTCTCACACAAAAGAAAGTTCAGGAAAGTTTTATTTGAGTTTTTCTCCCGTGGTTCCACGTGAGATTTTCTCACAGAAAGCTGCTCAAAACAAAGATTTTCTCACACAGACAACGTGGAAAAAGAAAGGAGATGTTTCAGAGTGAGAGAGGACCAGATAGTTTGTCTTACCCAGTGTCTTTACTTTTTATAACCTGTATCTTATGGGTTTGTACATGACCACCCATCACCCAGACTGATTGGTATAAGCCAGGTTATCTTTTCCAAGCTTCCTGTTCTCTATATAACTTCATTCTGCTTGTAACACCTCGCTAACACAGGGCATGCTGCATAATTGCTGATACAGGCGTCTGACCAATATATTTAAGTTTAAAGACTGGAATTTACAGTCAGTATCTTCAGAATAACACAAACACAACCATAAACACTTTATGCACAAACCACAGTTTCATCATAAAAAGAAAAAAAGCCTTTGACAGACATTTGGCTTGTGCTAATGCATGAAGACTGAACATGCTGATGAGGACAGAGCAGGCTGATGTAACATCTCAGCTTTGGGATGGAGTGTGAGGAAAGACCGAAGTTTTTATACATGAAATGCAAACAGTGTCTGAAGAATCTGCTCGAGACATTAACTGTTGGTCATTTACATGTTAATAGCTGATAAGAAATTCATCATGTCCACATGAGATGAATTATTACAGAAAATACTCCAGAGGTAAAACATGATGCTAACGCTACAGTGCAGAATCAATTTGTTTATGGCATGGAGAGAACAAGATGCTGCATTTACCATTGAAGTAACTTATTTTGCATTAATGCATTACACTTGCATTAATGTCCATATTATATATATTTACAAGAATGTCCAAAAAGGATGGAAATGTACAAAGCAGCCATGGCTCACCATGAATTCTGTGTACGATTGCCTGCTACGTTCACACACAGTCTCATTCATTTCCCAGCTTTCTGATTGTGGAAGTCTATACCTAAACACACCAAATGTGTTAAAAGATTTAGTGTTATATTTGTTTTAGAAACCCCTTTCCCCCTCGTAAAAGACAGGACGACAGTAGGTAAACATTACGTTTATGGTAATGTTACCAGATTACACAGCATGAATGAAAGTTGCACCACAAATGCCACGCTGGTCTTGGCAAGTCTTGGTCACAGAGAATAAACTGCACAAGTACAAACAAAAAAAAAAAGTAAAAGCGGACTAAACTCAAATGGGCTCCAGATGTGGAAGAGATTGATTCACATGTATGAACTTGGTTCGGCACACAAAAACATGTCAGATTTATACTTTAATATTTAGTCAGGTCAAGACAACTTTTCCAGGAACTTGGACTGTGAAAATCCTGAGGCTATACTTCACAACTTACTAACTTTTAAAGTTTGTCCCTTTGAGCTAAATTTAATCTTTTAGTAGTTCTTTTCAGTCTCCCAATAGATTGAGTTTAACTTTGCTCTGAACAGCCACAAACCGCCTGAAGGTAATTTGTAACCGAGCGGCCGTTAATCTTCGTTAGCTGTACAAAGTATTGGAAACATTTTCAAAGTCTTTAGAAAATTACTAACAGTGTTATTTTCTAATGAATATTTATGATTTACTTGTAAAAACAGAAGTTAATTAGAAATGACATACACCCTCAACTGCAGGAGGAGACATTAATATTTTAGTTACCAGAAAAAATGTGATACTAATGTAAAAATAACACAGAGTGCAAGGCAGGAAGCACACCACTAACTATGACCAATAAAATAATAATTTGTTTTCATTGTTTTCTCAGCATTAATTAATTATCATGTAGACTTGCAATAACTTTTTTATACCAAAAAAACAAATAACTCTTAGACATCAGAAAACTAATATTGCATGGCTGAACATAAAACATGGCTGCAAGAAGGAAAAATGAGCAAAAGTGGATCAATATTTGTATTTATTAAATGAAACATTTAGTCCCTCCAAAAGATTCAGCTGATTTTAGCTAAGACTAAAAAATTAACAGAGTTTAAGAAAAGATCAAATGTAGGTTCAAAGGTCAACCCTTTTATTTTAATACAGATATTTGGGGGAATTTGTTCTGAATATTATATACTAGATCCGACTTTACACAAACTTTTATTATCCATAATACAGAACAGAGAAGAGACGTAGACTGACCCGAGTCCACAAGCAGATGCAGCTTATTCAACACAATTCCAGCGAGAAGTTCCCACCGTATCTGGTAAAACTCCTCTGCAGAGTATTCAGGTGTTGTAGGTAACAGGCACAATGTTAGTTCTGCAGGCAGCATGTGTGGTTTGTGTTGATGGCATACTACAGCTTTTATTCAAAGTGCTTAAAAGTTGTGCCTGATGTAAAGCTGTCGCTGTCCTCTACTTGGGTGAAACAGTCATGCTTTACCTTTTTTTTTTCTAAATAAACACTCATGCTCTGACCTCATTTTAACAGCAACATCAGACCAACATGCTGTTGGCTTATATTTCCTTTCAGGGTTATGCAAATGCAAAAGTTGATGCTTCTTTTATAATCAATATCTGCTTTATTAAATACTGACATACTGAACTAAGCTCAGTAATTCCACAGTGATTGCTTGAAGCATTGCTCAACATGCGTCCTCCTGCTGGCCGGCTCGCTTGATCCAAACGTCGGGCATTCCTGGCTCACTGTTGGGTAAAATGACTACTTCTTCACTCCGGCTGGTGCGATCCTTACCACAAGTCTCATAAACTGTTTCTTTCAGCGAAAGTCGAAGTGCATCTCTCCTTCCATTGAGGTGTCCTGGTTGTAGCTGAACATCTACCTCTCCTTGTGAGTTTGAAGGCCCTGCTTCGATGTCACTCAGGCACGTTTCACACGAGTCCTCCAGACCCTCGCAGGAGCTCTGAGAATAGGAGGAAAGGTGTCTTTTGTGGTGAGAACAGCCCTCCTTTGTTGTATTTTCCTCTTTGCTAAGAGACGGCTGGTCGATGGTCTCCATCGTATGGCTGATTATTTTCTCCTCTATGCTCGATGAGGAGGAGTAAGACGAATTGCTCCATGGCTTCACCCCAACTGACTGACCCCTGCAGGTTTTACACAGCTGCTTGTCTGTAGGTGCATCTTCTTGCCTTACTGGTCGTAGTGTGATTTCTCTGTATGGAGATGAAGTCTGGAGGGCCGGTGGTGGTTGGCAGATCTGATGACTGCACATCTCTTCGCCCTCCCTGTCGATGCTATTCTTGCCCGCATCTCCTCCACAGTACTCGATCTCATCTGATAGCACAGAGGGTCGGTTGGAAAGTTTACTGGTGCATGTGCTGTTCTCAAAGCTGTCACTCAGGCGGTACGCCAATGGCTGCAGCTCGTATTGCTCGGCGCCTCGATTCACACCACCTCCTCCCCCTCCAGTGTGTTTCTGCCCGTGCCTGTGGTTAGGGTAGAGGTAACCACCTGCCTCTTTGTCATAACTCCTCCTCACTCTGGATCTGCCAAAGGCCCCGTTAGCAGCTGAGGTTGATGATGAAGCTGGCTCAGAGCAAGAGGTTAGCACACCATCTGTCTGCTCAGAGCAACATGGCAGCATGACTGCACCACAGTTTTTCTGCGGACCAAAGAAACAACACATTGACTGGAAGAAAAAGGTTGCAAAGCCACAGGCAATACATTTCACTAGAAATAAAAAAATTCCAAGTCTTCTAAAATGCAACGCCGTGGCTGGCAACATGACAATTCCCATAAAGACAAATGCACCAGAAACGATAGCTACAGGACATCCCATCCTCTTAGTGGAGTGTGCTACTTTTCCAATTTTGTCTGCGTGAGGAGCTAAGCTGTAGGATATGCAGTAGTTAGCAATAAAGTCAACAGACAACCCCGCAGCTGATGATATAAACAGAGCCTCGATGCCGTTCAGCTGCCACTCAAGCAGAACGAGGAGGCCGATGGTGACAAACACGCTCCCTCCTGCAGCCACAGTAGCATATATGCTCAGTGGAATATTCCAGGTGGTTAGGAGAAAAAAAACAAATGTGAGAGCTACTGAGAAGCCCGCTACTAACAAAGTCTCAATGCTTAAAGACTGTTGCAGATCAAAAAGAGAGAGCTGACTGATGAACCAGCCATTTTCCAGCCCCTTCGGTGCTCCTGATATTTCTTTGTTAAACCACGTCAGGATTTCCGTATAAAAAGCACTGGTCCGGCTGAAGTTGAGGCTGTAGAGGTATGTGGTTCTAAATGCCATCACGAGGGCGGCAACCCTGCCATCTGGGTGAAAGTACAGGCCTCCACTGTGTCCCAGATGGCCCTCGCTGTACCTCTCCGCCAGCATCGTACCGAGGCAGTTCTCAAAAACACTGGGAGGGTAGGGGAAAGGGATGTTATTACAGCAGAAATGACTCTCTGAGCACCGCCTGACGGAGACCCAGAGCACTAACTGCTCCACAAGACAGATATTGTCAGTGATGTTATCTATATCCTTAGGTGATGGAGGGGAATAAAAGGTTTGGTTCTGGACCCGTCCACACAGATCCCTCAACCACACCTGAGCTTCAGGTTTGCTCATGTTAAAGTCAGGGTCAAGAACTAAAGTGCCATTGCTGTTTGGGTTAAAATGGTCTCCGTTATCAGTTGGTTTGACGCCCCAAACAAGCGTTAATGTAACAGGCTTATCTTCTCCGTTTCTCTGCCTCTCAAACATAAACATATGACGGTATTCAGCGTCGTATCTCTCAAATGGGTGACTGGAGCGAAAAAGCTGGGTGACTTGGCTACCAAGAGTGGGCAGCTTCATGCCCGGGTCAATGCAGACCATATATGTGCCACCAGCTGCAAGAACAGCAAACCAGCACACCCAGATGTACCGAAACTTTACCACTCCACAAGGCAGGATTTTCAGAAACAATAAATTAGAAGTGTCTGTGAAGCCTTTTTTTAGTTCTCTCAGCTTCTGCACAACACCGAAGAGGCATTTCTTACGTGAACTTGTATCCCAGAAGCCACCTGTGTTCTTGGAGCAGCAGGGCTTCCATCCTTGCACTGCTACAGAGGTAGAGGGCGTCTTTCTGTATCGCTCCGCCAAGATGAAGGAGCATGGCAGCCACACCAACGCAAACAGGGAGCTGATTAAAGAGGCTGTCCCGAGATAGACAGAAAAACATCTGATTGCTGTGATGCTGCTGAGATAGCCAGAGAAAAATGTTGCACTGGAGGTCAACCCTGAGGCAAAAATCAAATAACCAACTTCCCGCAAAGCTCTGTTTACTCTCTTCTCCAGGGAGGATGAAGGGTTCTGCGTCAGCTGCAGATTCCAGAAGTCAGCGAAAATGAACACTTGATTGGAGCAACTTCCCAAGAGGATGAGAGCTGCCGAGAGGTTGACCACAGGAAAGAAAGTCAGGCGAAACACTACTTTGTAGAAGAAATAGGAGGCTAGGAGTGAGCCTGTGATTGCAAGTACAGATAATGCTACTTTGAAGAAAGAGTGTAGATATAAAGCCATGGTGAACAGAAGGGATACAATAGCCAGGACGGGGTATACCAAGTCTCTGGCCAGGTAGTATTTGAACAAGGCCTTCTTGATGCCAAAGTCTATACCAGTAATAGTTGTATTATTGTAGGTTAGATCCCTGCCCTCAAGGCTGTTCATGTATATGTCCATCATGTGCTCTCCTTTGTCAACAGGTAGGAAGAGAAGACTGTACTTCAGCGTTGGAATTTTGTATCTGACAGTCTGCGGGCCGAGAAAGTCTTTGTCAACTAGGAAGTGCAAGATCTGGAAAACGATGCGGGATTGTTTGCAACGGGAGGGAACAGAAGAACAGCTGCCTTGTTTTGGTCTCTCTGCACAGCCTTCAACTAGGTGTCCTTCATGATAGTGCAGAGCACATGTCCGGAGGAGGTTTAAAGACTCAGACACCTGGTGTGAATGAAAGATAATGGAGGTTAGACACAACAGCAGAGTAAAGTTACCCTGACCTCCCCACATTTCCTCCATGATTTGGGGGAAATAAATAAAATGAATATTTTTTGCATGACGGTTTGCCCCTTTAATGTAGTGTGCACTATCGTGGGTAAGTGCTGTCTCCAATAGAACACTGGACGTTGGGCACTTACTGGTGGTGATATACACCAGTTAGACTATTCTGCTTTACACCAAAATGGTAATTTAAATGAATAAATTTCCCACTGGCATGTATTCTTGAACCTACATCACATCAAACAGTGATGCAGGATCTTCTTCAGATTGGTTAAAATAATGCTTAGAATCTTAACGAAATAACTTCATACTGGTATCTATACAAATTAGCCTCCACCACGACATTGTTTGCCCCCATTATTTGGAAAAAGCCGGAAAGTCTCTCCTCGAATGCTACATTAGCAAGATGGCGTCGCTTTAGTGCACAAAGTGTCCGTCGTTTCTCACTAGATTCTTGGCTAATTTTAGGGCAGCATCCGGCTATTTTTAGTGCTCAAATGTCAGTGTAAATACACGTAAACATACACTCTCAAAAATAGAGGTACGAGATAAGGACGTTTCTGTACCTACAGTATAGGTACATTTTTTAAGAATTTTCTCTCAAAAGTACAACATTGGTCTCTAAAAGGCCACAAATGTACCTTCAGACAATGAGAAAATGGTTCAAAGTGATAAAAAGTACAAATTTGTGCCAGTTTAACCACCTGTAGCATTGAAAAATGTGTGTATTGACAAAA
>JBAMHV010000021.1:10213043-10224370 GCA_037177535.1 Pseudomugil gertrudae | reverse complement strand
GTCATAATCTATATTTTATTAACTATCATTAATCGTTTTAACATGATCCTGTTTTAATAAAGTTTAACTGGTACAACATGATAAAGTACAAACATGTACTGAAGGGTACAGAAATGTCTCTGGAAGGAGTACATCCCCAGGGCCAGCGACAAGGTACAAGCTGGTACCTCTATTTTTGAGTGTGTAGTGCGCTGATTGAGACACACACACATAATCTAGGACAAAAAAAACTTTGTTCTTTTGCTTCTCAGCTTTTGTAAGCTAGCAACATTTTCTTAATCCAAAACAAAACAACCTGAAACTTGCTAGCAGTGTTTGTAGCATGTACTTTTATAAGACGCTGTGAGAATGAGAGCTGGTTGCTATGCTAGCTACACATGAGGGATGCTGATGATTTAGAGCTCAGATTGACTGATGTTAATTTACTGCTGACAAGAGTTCAAGCTTTAAAAAAAGGATACTATAACTAAAGTAAACAGATATAATATAGATATACAGATATTTTTAAACATTATAAACAGTATAAAACACTGTGAAACAGAAAAAATCCCAATATTTGCTTCATTTTCAAAAGAAACATGCTTGTGGTCACTTTCCAGGTGGGGAAAAAGCTGCCGTACCTGCTGCGACGTGAGGCTGAGGCAGCAGGAGGCATTAGAAAGGACCGCTAAGTAATTCCCCAGAGACCAGCTTGGACAGCAAGCATTTCTGGATATTCCCTCAGCTTCTGTGCTCACATGCTGCTGGCACAAGTCCTGGAATTTGGCTTGAGAGCAAATCTAATTCACATAGGAGAAAAAATCGTATTAACTTTATTCCAGTTTTAAAACCATATCATAAGCAATTTATTTCACATAAGACAATCTGTAGTCTTTATGTGGATTACACTAAATAAAGCAGGAGGGTAAAAGGAGGAATTACCAAAGTTAATGTCTAAATAAACAAAAGAAGTAGCAAAAAAAGGTAAAGACTGAGTGAATCAGCGCTCACCCTGGATTGCTCTATCTCACACATGGTATGGATTGCCTTCAGGCTCCACAGACTGGCTGAGTTCTCTGATCGAAACACCAATTGGGCCAAATGCTCGCCTGCATGCAGACAGATGGATCCAGCGTATAAGATTTAACTCGGTGAATTGTCACATTGTAGAGAAGACATAAATGTTTAAGTTGTAAAAGTGGATTGTGGTAAAATGGCCGAAGCAAATAGCAGCTTTTGTAACCATGGAATCATTTTAATATAATAAATCTAAATATTTTATTTCCATTTTCGCCTTTAATCAGATTTTTTCATGCATTTATTTTTAAATGGTTCCTGTTATTGGCACAATTTTGTGGGTTTAAAAAAAAAAACCTGTAAAAATTACTGGTAAGATTTACTCACCTGGCGCATCACAAAGGAAGGATTCTGCAGAGGAGTCCGTAGCGACCATCCTCTTCATACGAACTCTGGAGGCATCTCGACTGCCATTACTGTCTATGCTGACAGCGACTCCAGATCTGAAACAGGTCAAAACATATTCATAATACTTGATGTGACATTTTACAAATTTGTAATGAATTAGTAGATTAATCAAATTTAATTGCATAACATTTTCCCTAAAATGTGACATATTTTTATTTCAGTGCAAACTAAATCAAACAAACATACAACTCATAATACATTGTTCTTAATGCTCATAACTTTTGTCTATGTACTAGGCTGTATAAGTGTATTTCTTTGAACTTTTGATTTTTTTTATTTGATGTTTGTATTTATGTACATAATAATCCATAATAATCTCAATTTAATTCGTTTAACCCCATTTTATTTTCAGAAAGAATGTCATTATTCCAGCTTAACCTACAGTTATTTAAAGTTCTCAAAGTGCCACACAGTATCCCCTGTACTACCCCTGAAATCTCTGCCTGTCTGTGCAGTGAACAGTAGCACTCTATGGTGAAACTCTCAGACCTTTTACTGAGCTGTGGGGGTAAAGGAGACAGAGTTTTCCCTGGGCCAGTGTTTTCCTGCAGCTGAAGCAAGCTGGACAGACGGACTCCGATGTATGTACCCCGTGGCTTGAAACCCTTAGGAAACCGGACACACACAGAGATTCAGACTCAAACAAACATCAAAGTTTATTACACAGAGTGGTCACTGATGCTAAGCAGATCACTGCAGCAGGTTTTTTAAATATTATTAGGAACCATTATGATGCATAATGATCTCTAACCACTACACTTTAATTAATGCTTAATGTTACCTTTAATAAAAGAATGATTTTCGCTTGTAGGAGGAGTTTAGATTAATCTTTCATGATGTGTTATTATTTTTAGAATAATAATCTGAAAATTTGCATCTCTGGTAAGATGAGAATATTTGGTTAAGATGAAAGACAGTGTGTTAAAATTCAGAGTGGGAACCGGTGATGAAAACCAAAGTAAATTGGTGTGTCTAAGCTCATGAGTCATGGCGAAAATGGAAATTTACACAAAGTCTGAGGTGGAATTGGATTTTACAGAAGGTAACAGGAGAGATACAGCGAGTGATGATTCAGGATTAAAATCTTAGCTGTTTTGCTGTGTGAATATTTTAGCTGCCTCCCTTTCCAAGATGAAAAAGCAAATCTGCATAATGCAAATCACTGCATTTAAGCATGTTCACTCTGCTTGAAGGTTATCCTTTCAAATGAAACTGGTTATTAAGCACCATCCTCTATGTGTGTTTGTTACCTACCAGGAGTGGATCAGAGAAGTCTGGAAGAGTGCCAATGAATAATCCAGCCAGTGAGCATCCCAGCAGTAGAGTGGCACAACCAAGCAAGACTGCTAATGGGAAGTCCACTATCACCTGGGTATAACTACCAAGCAAAAACCATAGAAGAAGCCCTCAGCGATTAAAACAAATTAAAAATAATTCAATTTAATAGAAGAAAACAGGTCTCGGTACTTACTTTTTAAGGATGCAGTAAAGTCCTCCTTCTCTGTCAACAATAGAAAACATTTATGATTCTTTAGAAATTTGTTTTAATCTGTTTGAATCTGTTTCAGTTTCAGTAAAACTTTCTAAAACATTTTACAGATTGGAAGATTGATGCATAAGACAGCAGCACACATCACCTGCAGACACGAGGACGCAGCTGGATTGAATTTGATCAAATATAACAGAATACTGAAGCCGGCAGAACAAAAACTCTTTACACATCATGTCGTGTTGAATGAGCCCAAAAAAAATGCTCGTCGTTTAGTTTTCTTCAGGTGTAATTAAAAAGCTGTCTGCCACAAAAGCTTTCACTTTTAATTCAAAAAGCAAATATGATAAAAGTCTGTTGTGTTCCATTATAATCTTTATGCAATAGAGACAAGTTAAAAGAAAACACATTTTAAAATTTGTTGCACACAATCTTCAACAGATGTGCTGGCAACAGGTGAGGGTGCCGGGATTGGGTTATAGAAGCCGACCAAGGCTTTACAGTTAGCCCTGTTTTCCATTATATGTGTGTCCGCTGCATTCTGGTTGCGGCCGTGGTTTTGTTCCCACATCCATAGCACCAATTTACACTGGAAGCATGTAAGATGCATAACTGTTTCCATAAGATCACACATTTAATTAATAAGTATATCACTCAATGGCCCTTTACAGACAGCCTACATGACTGAATGTTGTAGTCATTAAATAAATCATATTTATATTTTTATACGTATGTTAAACTCACCAAAAATGCTGATATCTCAGTCTAAGCATTCTCCTTTCTGCTGTTGTCCTTCTAAGAAGAATCTATGGTGTCATAAAATCTTGTCTCCACCTTTATGATAAATGTAATCAGTGATGTAAAAGACAACACTGATAGCCCCCTGACCGACTGGCATCTACCCTGTGTCACCATTAATGATGCAATGTTTACAGAGTTTAGAATCAGAAACCTGCACATTAACCTTATTTTGCTATATGTTTTATACTGTTTCTGTCTTATGTCCTGTCTGGCTCTTATCTGAACTTCATGTGTTCCAGAAGCATGCTCCATCATAGACCTGGAGCCATAATAGGTGCTTCTGGGACGTGTCTAACACGCGTCAGGTGTAAACCAAAGCATTGACTGAAAGGGCTGCAATTCGCTGTGATTAGCTGTATATAACTGCAGAGGCAGCAGAACACACACATCCAGCGGAAATGGGCCTTTATAGACTTTTCCAATAAGGATGGATTGCGGCTCACCACTATGCGCCAAGCTCTGCCACAACATCATCAGTCATTTAGAAAAAAAATATCTCAATTTTGCAAGCAGCTTTAGTCCTTTTGTTTGGAATAATATTAAAAAACAATCGAAGCAGTTTGGTGAAATCTCACTTAGTAATGCAGGAAGTATTATATCTTCAGCACAGTTCATCTCAGATGCTCATTTCAGTTGTTTTTCTGGGGGGAATAAACTGATGTCTACTTTTGTACCAAAGATGCAAAGCACAACTCAGGTGATGGTATCAGGGCCTACAGCACAAATGACTTGCACATATGTATCATTACTGCACATGCACACAGATGATACCACTTCCTTTGAGGGAAAACCTCACCCAGGTAATGCTACACCTCCTTCTGTTTGATTAACAATAGCATGGCTTCATAGACACAATGTCAAGGTACAGCTTGACTGCCCTGCCTGCAGTTCTGATCCGTCTCTTATTCAAGAGTAATGAAACAGAAAAGCAGACATCTGCAGACCACTGAGCGGTCCATGCTGAAGAATGTTTGCATACTCTTAAACTTACCTTACTGTCACCACATGTCGCTGCTTTGGTTTCTGTGCGCCACTTTCATTTGACCCATGCAGCCAGTGGCATCTCACTGCCTTGTGACAGGACGCCTGATGGGCGGAGCTACAGCTGTGTCCCACTTTCACCAGTACACCTCCTTCGGCATGAGGACCAATTGTATTGCAGCAGGTGTGAGGTTTGATTGGCATCTGATGACTGCAGTGGGGACACTTTTGTGACTGCGATGAATCATAGTCTCCAGCCTGAAGACACTGGGGCACCTAGAGGAGAAATTCATATACACACCCAATATACTAAATACAAAGTGGCTGTATCATCCTCTGTTCTCAAAGATTCTTGTATTATTCAAGTCTTTTGAGCAACACTGTGGCTATATTTGGTACCGACTCAAAATCCAGCATCTATTTTAATGGGTTCCTGTATATCTGTGCTGAACAGCAGTGTAGTCACGCTCAGGCTTACTTGGTGATAAAGCTGAAAGGTGGAAGAAGGTCTGCCAAGGCTGCTGCAGCTGTCACATAGCTCCGCTCTGGATTGGATAACTGTCAACTGGGCTTCAGCAGAGCTGTCAGGAGGGCACAGGGAAACCACCGGGATTTCACTGAGTAGAGAAACCAAATATGAAAATATGTAAATGTGTTACCAGGAGGGAGGGAGTGACTGGCACTGGTCTGAGTCTGACAGTGGAAGAACCAGCGAAGGTGTGAAGTCTAAAGCTTTGTAAACAATGACTGCCATCTCAGTTTCTGCATTGTGGTTCTTGGCTGGGCTTCATCACATATTTAGGGGGAAAATTAAACAGCCCAGCTGAAATAATGAGGTAAGGAATGGATTTCTAGGGAATGAACTGAGGATGCTAACATTAAGAGAGCCCATTTAAAAAGAAGGGAGGAATAAGGAGGATGAAAACAGAAAACAGATTTGGCTATTTTAACATCATGGTACCGTGTCATCCCGGCTGTCCAGTATAGATACCACAAGAGTCTGTTCCCATTTCTACAATTTGCTTTCATTTCTTTAAGCTTAGTATAAGCAGCGTGGTACTGAGGTAAGTGTGCTGTGCTGTGTTTGTAGGTCCTTTATTTTGGTCAAAATAAGATGTCTCAAACAGCTAAATAGCTACAAATATATAAATATTAGGCACTAAAGGATCTATAGCCGAGCTGATTCTGCACAGTTTTGAACCATGAGTGAAAAGAACAGTAGATTATCAGTAAGCCTCGCCACTAACTGTTTTCACGCTGGGAAACACTCCTGTTTGACATCCCTTAAGCTCAGAACAAACTCCATCATAGCAGGGTGTAAAAACATTATCTTCAGTATTAATATCATCGTATTTGTTCCATAAAAATTAACATTGTGAAAGAGGTAAATAAACCCACTAAACATGAGCATGTAAGCTTTCCCAGCTGACCAACCTGAATATCCTGGACAGATTACCAGTCCATCACAGGGCTAACACAGAGATGTACACAGCTGGCATGATGGAGATCATATCATCATTTCTTCTGGAGTAAGTCTCTGGAGTTTGAGGGAAAATAGAAAATCCCATTTTTTCCCTCCAAACAGAAATGAAAAGTAAATAAACTGGACTGACCCAATGTCCTACAAATGAATGCATCTCTGCAAAGAGGTCTGTGTTGTCTGCCACATGTTTGTTTTTCCATAGCAGTCTGGATGCAGTCACACTTCCTGTCTTGTGGCCATGGTAACAGAATAAGTCAAACAGAGCCTAAGTGACCTCCCAGTTTTATTTGCATCCTGTAATCCTGCAAACAGATGATGAGTCACCTAAACTGGCAACATGCAAAAAGAAAATTACTGCAAAACAACCCACTTTTAGGTCCTTTGTTACATTGTACATTATTGTTGACATATATTATGTGAACTCTTAAAGGGAAATAATTTGGTGTTCAAGTCTTATTCTTTTTATTAAAAGAAGAACACGCATAATGGGACCAATTTACAGAATAATACATTCAAGAAGGTGTTGTCAGTCTGCTCCTGACACAGAGAAGCCAAAAACAATGCACTGACAAAGCATAATGTCAACAAAATGTCTATAAAGACTCAGCTGGTGGAGCAGGTTGTGCTGTTTGGCCCTCAGGCAACTGATCCTAAAGTTGTTCCTAATGCCAGACACATATATGGGGAAGTGAAAAGGATATCATAAACATATTATGACAAACAAAAAGAGAAAAACACTCAGAAAACGATCTGATAAAGGTCAATCAGAGGCTCATCATTCCTAACTTTGCACAGAGATCTGTTTATTTATAGTTTCACCAGCTCATTTGTATAACCTAACCTCACTTCAAACTCAAAATTTAATTCCCATGTTGATCTCAGCTCTTTTCAATTAGACTACATTAACATGGTTTATAAAGTAAGAATGTTTTTCCTGTTCAGAATTTAAAAATAACTTATAAATATTGTAAACGAGCTGCACAGTGACACAGTGACAGTGGAGCAACACGTCTGCTATCGAGCTCAAAGTGAATAGAAAGCACTGAATAGAAAATACTACACTAAATTTACACAAGCGTGATGATTGTATGTTTTCAGTTTAAACTGAGTGTCTGGAGTTATCATTGTTGCCCATATGGTGGTGGCTGAAGGCCCCTTTCCATCTCCATTTTAACAGCAAATCTTTCTTGCATCAGATTTTAATGCTTGTCACATCTCTGGACATCTCCTAAATCAACACTCACACTGAAGAAGAGCACAAATGTTTACTTTGTATGTTCCAGTCCAGCTCTTAACTTTCTTCAAAACAAAATCTGTGACACTTTTGCAATAAAATTAAACCTTAAATTCTCCCTTAAAGGTAAGGAAAAGAAACCAAACATGGTTCTTTATGGAGTAGTGGGACCTGTTGCAAAAAAAAGTGTTTGTTGGCAACATCTGCCGCTTCTAGATGTTTAAAGCTCTGCTCACATGTCTGAAGCGTCTCTTTGGGATATATATGTTTTTAGAATATTATTTACATGTGCTGGGCTGCTTGTGAAAAATAAAGTATAACATGAGTAACTCAGTGATCGGGCCAAAGCAGGACGATGACACTAAGCAGATGTTTGTTGTGTTGGTCTGCGTGTGTATTCGCTGCCTTTCTATTATAAACAGATTATCTTAGATTATCCTTTAAAAATGCTTTGATGAAACTTCATAAAACTAAGCTCACTAGATCAGATGGGCGTTTTTCTGCTTTTATCAGCTGTAGCCTACAATAAAGGAAATACAGTGAAGACTTAATGAGATCATCTGAAATAAGAATGATGGTAGCATGGTAGTAAAAAACAAAAAACAACTAAATACTATATTTATTGTGATAATCGAGCATAATCTGCTCAATCGAGCCTACAGCTGATTGATACTCTTCTCACAGTGTAAAAGACATTTACATATTTATGGTTGTAAATTTGAGGGGTTTTGTTTGTTTGTTTTTTAGACATTGTGTTCCTTTAAAGTGATTATATATCCAAGGTTCAAAACAAATAACCTACCTTCGACAAGCCTGCTGAATGTCCCTTTCATCTACAGGAGAATCGTCCATCACTATCGCATCCGTGCTTTCTCCTGTTCTTGAGCAAGCATCCATCTTCCTCCTGGTTCGCTTTTGTCATATATATAAAGCAGTTATCAGTTTCCAGTCATTTAGGACGAGGTTAACCACACAGATAATCGTCTCGTTTCCGTGAAGTGACTCCACGAGGACCAGCGGTACGGGCTGGTTTCTGGGGCTGGTACTACAGAGCAGCACCGGGGCTGTTTGGGTTAATCTGCCCCGAGCTGCGCTCTGATTGGCGGAGCCACAGTGATGCTGAGGACGCTGCCAGGGCGCTGTCCAACCAGCCGCGGTGCTGGAGCAGCGAGCGAGAGGCGGTGGGTCCATCCAGTACCTACGGAACTAGTGAGCAACAGACATAGATTAGTTATCTTTATGATGATTTATAACATGGACAGGGATGCTGCACTGGACTGAAATGACTAAAATAAGACTTCGAGTTGCTGAGAACAGTGGTAGATTTTAGCTACTCAAGTCAAGCCTGACCAGGTCAAACCAGGTCAAATCCACTCCTAATGAATTTTTCTGATCAGCCAATGGAAAGGGGGCTTTTAAAATATGAATAAGTTGACAAAAGCTTAAAATGTTCAACATTTAAAACTGTTTTCAACATAACTGAACCCTGGTGACCTTTTTCAGATGGTCACCGGGGTCATGTCATATTAAATGTATTTTATTAAACATTGTGTCACTGTGTGTATTAAGAAAAAGCAACAAAAAAACTTACAAACTAATAAATGTCTGTATGTGTGTGAATACATGGATCTGGCTTCTGAGCGCTCATAAACAACAAAAACCCAAATGCAGTTATACCGTTGTTTACACGCTTATGTAAATATTGTTCCATTGCGATCCTTTATTTTTTAATCTCAGGATATCAAAACATGATAAAGGTGCCATTTAACATTACAATCTTTTTTTTTTTTTAAACGTGTCTTGTCCAGCATTCAAGCAGGCAGAATGATGGTCTGGCTGCTGAGCTGAGTAAATTTGCTTTGTCAAGAAGATCTTCATGTATATTTGTATATACAGAGATCTTCTTTATAATCAAAATTCTTTATTTATTTATTATTATTTTAAATTAATACTTGTTGCTGGACCCGACAGAAAAAGACAAAAAGAAACTTGGAAAGTAAACATAACCCAAATTGAAGAAAAGTAGACACCACAAAAAGGAAGAGAGAAAAAAAAAACTGCAATCCAACCAGATACCATTTCATCTGCTACACCTGTATATAAAATTTCATGGGATCCACAGAGTCATAAATCAGCAACTGCCAAGAGCGCTATAAGGGAACATATTACCTAAGCATAATAACTATTAAAAAAAAAAGGGAAAAAAGCAAAAACACACATGCCGACAGACACAATAAAACATACCAAAAGAAGAAACTAACTCAAATCTAAAGTATTCTCACACAAGGACATATGTCTCTGTATGAATAAACCTAAAGAACAGCTCAGTGAGCGTTTGAACCGTGTGATCATGCAGAGTGTACGTACGTATGTAGAAGAAAAGTGATCAAGCCAAGACGACCCCCTGTACCTGAAGGTCAGAGGCAGGGTAGGACCATCGAGACCGAGGCAAATGGCAGTCAGCCCTGAACAAGGACCCCAGCCACCCCCACCCCCCCACCCCGGAGCAAACCCAGCATCCGCCCAGGAAGCAGCAGAGAAAGTCCCCAGTCAGAGCCCCCCACAGTCCAGGGGAACGGACCCCAGTGGGCCCAGGCCGGAAATTGCCGACCCCGCTGGGCACCGGCTGGCCAGGGAAGGCAGAGCGCCGGCCCAGGGCCCCCAGCGCCCAAAAGAGACCCCCCCCACCCCACCCCCACAGGCAGAGGAGCCAACCAGCACCCGGGGGTGGGGGTGGGGATCAGACCGCCACCACACGAGGGCCAGCCAGTCCACACCCCAGCGCACCAGATGCCAACCCCCATCCACACACACACACCCAATCAAACCACACCACCCCTCCCCTACACCCACACACAAATACACATGCCCAACCATCCACACACACCTCACCACCCTTCTCCCCCCACGCAGACACACACATACGTCCCCACGTACTTGCCCATCCCCCCATACACACATATACACACACACCCAGTCATCCTCACACACCCCACCACCCCTCTCTCCACACACATACACATACCCCACCATACTCAATCTTCACCACCCCTTGCCCTACATCCACTTCTTCTGTCCCCCTGCTTATTATCACCTCCACACTCCTACACACACACCCAACTCTCCACACACACACCCTAATCTATCCAAATAAATCTTATCTCCATAACCCTCCATCCCCCCCCCCACCCCCCCCCCACCCCTCAACCACTGCCTGCCAAACACACGCCCACATCCTCCCTTCATCAACCACACACAATCTAACATACCCATTCATCCACACACATCAGGACACACAAATACACTGAAGCAAGTACGTTTTATGTTTTTAAACAACAGTGTACACACCTTGTTGGTTCAGTTACAATACTCTTAGATTACTGTATTAATGAGCCGTATACTGCAATTCTCTTTGCAGGTAGATTTCCCACCTATCCTCATTTGTGGAACTCCAGATGCTTGCCTGATTAAATTTAGTTACACCCAATGCCCAGTGTTCATCATTGACTACAAAGTCAGATCTCATCAGAAGTTACGATCTTTGGTGCACAAGGAGGCAATTACTTCTAATTAATAACTATAATTTTAATGACTGTGAATGAGAATGAATGTGAAAACAAGAACTTTTCTTCATAAAAATGTGTCAAATTCAGAGAATTTATCCATCCATCCATTTTCCACCGCTTATCCGAGGTTGGGGCAGCAGCCTAAGGAGGAAAAGCCCAGACTTCCCTCTCCCCAGCCACATTCACCAGCACATCTGGGGGGATCCCGAGGCGTTCCCAGGTCAGCCGTGATATGTAATCTGTCCAGCGTGTCCTGGGTCTACCCCGGGGCCTCCTCCCACAGGGACGTGCCCGGAACACCTCACCAGG
>JBAMHV010000021.1:10202170-10212943 GCA_037177535.1 Pseudomugil gertrudae | reverse complement strand
GAACACCTCACCAGGGAGGCGTCCAGGAGGCATCCTAACCAGTAGCCCGAGCCACCTCATCTGGCTCCTCTCCATGTAGGGAATGTATTTAGTATTTTTAAAAATGTGTTTTACAACTAAATTTTGAGTGTAAAGCAGGAATGATGCTTTTAGTTTAGCACAATTAGTTCAGGGGGTTAGTGCAGACATGTAGTCATTGTGCCTCGGGAATTCAGCTAAACTGTATTACTACAGCCAAGGATGGGCAGATATTTGTCTTTTTATTAGAGTGGGTCTTGTTCTAACTCAGACTCCATCAATAGAAGTGATTGGAAAGGAATCGGGGTCACGTGACTTTTTAAAAGGACTTTTCACAATATGGGTATCAGCTGCTTTATACAAAATTAATGTTTATTCCTCTGAATCACATTTTAATAAGTTTACTAAGTTAATTTTCTTTGACTGAAAAGATAAATTATTTAAGCTTTAGGTGCGTATAATAAGAATGAAGAGAGGAGAAGAGAGGAGAGGAGGTTACTCATTAAGAATTGAGAGCCTGTCAAAGCCAAGCTGGCTTGAAAGAAAGGAGAAGCTGTGACACAGCAGACCTGTGTGAGCTGCTGCTAATGAGGTGACCACTGGTCTGGCCTTGGTTATAAATATGAATCATGTCTGCAGGTCCTCGTCGCTGAGGGGCTAAGAGGAAACAACCTACTGGAAGTGATGCAAAAAAAAAAAAAGGTGCAAAAAAATTAAATGGGGATCAAAGTAATTTTCTATAGTTTGAGATCACAAACACAGACAAGAGATTAAAAACTGTAGCTCAATTTCTCTGTATTTATGCCTCAGTGCATCATGATGTTCACTCATTTATTCACAGCACAATGGGTTGAGCGAACATCAAAGATGCTGTTGTTTGTCAGCAACTAATGACGTCTTTTTTTAAATTCAGTCCTCAGACTGCTGCATAGCCTGCTGTGTTGGTGGTTGGCATTACATTTTCTGAACAGCCTGTGTGGCAGCTGACACAGCTAATGCCTTGTTGACTTCAAACACTGATTAACTTACACTGGGTAGCTCACACACACACACAGAGAGAGAGAGAGAGAGAGGCTGAGGAAGCATGCAAAAACACACTGATCCAGAGTCTGACAGACACAGTGGATATATACCAGGCACACACACACACACACACTTAATGAGAAGCTGAAGAGAGGGTTGTGGCGGGTACTGAGGTGACAGCCATGGTAATTTCCTGTGGCAGATTTCTGCCTGTGACTATGATGGGAAGGAAAACGCTTCATTAAAGCTGCAGCACAGCTTCAAGACGAGTGACACAAAAACAGTTGGATAAACAGGGAAATAAAGAGGAAGAGTGTGTGGGAACCGTAAGCAGGGTTATAAACAGCATTTCACTGAATTCAACTAAAACAAAACCATATTTAGGAAAAGAATCACAGTTAAAAGAGATCACAACAAATCTGATGAAAATAGAATATATCAGAAAACAACAAAAACAAAAAAAAACATTCAGAAAACATAAAAAAAAACTCACAAACAGAATCCAGATTATTTCATGTACTTACAGTGGTTTGTAAAATGACAGTAAATAACATTTTTTTTATTTCAGTTGTGATTTCTTAATTTGTAATTTTCCTCTAATAAATGTGGGTTTTTAAAAAGATGTGTAACTTTTCTTTTTGTGCGCTATTCCTGTGTAAATGTCAGGTTGTTCACTCTTATGTTGTGTTATTGTGTTCTAAATTATTATTCTGTCTTTTTTGTTGTGTTTTGTTTAACATGGTTGTTGTTTCTATGTTGCATTTCCTGAAATGTATATTTTAGTTCAGCTTTTTTTCTGTAGCCCCAAATAAAAAAGGGTGTTTTTCTGCCACCTGGTGGACAGACTTTGTATTACCCCAAACCCCCAATTCTCTTATTCTTTTTATTATGATCAGAAATACGAAAGAAAATCGTGTCAAATAGTAAATGTGAATAACTTTGGTTTATTATTATTATCTCGTAGTCTGTTCCTAGAATAACTGGCAGGTTTCATCGTGTAAAATAAATCTTTCTGTAAAAAATTCGCAGCTGCTCTTGTAAACGAAGCTGCGCGGCAACATGAGGTCGAGCTCTCCTGCAAAGTTGTCCGGGGGGTGTAAAGTTACGAGTAGACAGGACACACCTCTAGAGGGAGTTCCCGGGGAGGTGGAAACAAGGATCGGAGCGTCTCTCCGGCAGAAAGTCCTTTCGCTTGGAGCGACTGGTCGTCTCGCGACTGTGCGCGTTTTCTAAAGCTGTGGCTGTGCCAAGGAGAAATGCCCGGAATGGGCAGCTCTCTGCGCGCGGCCGCACTTCTGGCTTTCGTAGTTCTTTCTATTCTGGTGTCACTTCTAATCAGCTGCGTGCAGCAGTTTGGAGCAAAAACTAATGCAACTATTTCTGCTGATGAGGAGCTGGCGTCGCTCCGCGGGGCGTTGATTCACCAGCTTAACGAGAGGCGAAAAGAAATCATCCCTCTGCTTTTACCTGATGATAACAAACGGACAGAAAGCCGACATCCCCCCAAACATGACCAAGACTCTATTTCGGATTACAGTCTGTGGAATGAGATCACACTTGGCTCCAGAAAGGCGCATCTGGATCAGATGGGCTGTGATTCTCTGGTGGACATGCACACTTTGGAGGTTCTCGGATCAGGATATACCAAACTGGTTGTCAAAGCCGATCTGGCTGGAGGTCAACATGTGGCGTTGAAACTCGTTAACGAGCAGGGCATAGACATGGGCAAGTGTTTGGAGGATTATAAAGATCCGCAGGGCTGCCGTGAGCTGGTTTCTTTCAAGCTGAAAAAAGAAATGGTGCTGCTGCAAAGGCTGCAGCATCCAAATGTCATAAAGGTGAAACGTTTGTCTGTTTTACAGTCTGTTAAAGTTCCTGAAAAGTTTTGATGCATCTCAATTTTACAACCTAAGTCTTGATGAGAGACAACGTCAGTAAATTTTATCACATTTATGGAAACTGCAGATTTTGGAGCTGTGAAACTAGGAACTTTCCATAATCCGTGTACCACTGCTCACATTTTCCTTTGTCTCACCCACTGTGAGCTGGATGAAAGGTTTGACTGGCTCTGCAGGGCCTTCCCATGTAATTAAATTAAATTCCCTGACCCTCCTCTGACCTTTGGGTCCAGTTTGGCAGCAGCACACAATGTGCCTCTGTCCTCTCTACTATCCCGGGTTTCATCTGAAACCCCGAGCGCTTATTCACTCAAACCATTACAGCACAATTTGAAGCTAGTTTGAACTAAACCGGTGCGTTTGTTTCGCACATCCAGCAGTTGTGTGACAGCCTAATTGATTAATTTCACAAGTGCATAATCCTCTCTGGGCTGTAATGTGATTTTACTGTCACATGTTAGCGGCACTGAGAGGTAGATTGCTGGAACTTCCTGTGAACAAGCATTAACATGTCTCTTTTTGCTTCTATTATATGACACTCAAAATCAAACTGCATCATGATTGCACTTTTTTTTTCTCATTGTGATTAATTTTTCTCATTTTCCCTTCTGCAGCTTAAGGGTCACTGTGCAGGAATGCAAGGAGGAAGAGGAATAGAAGGTGGAAGAGTTGCAGTCATTCTGGAGCAGGGGAATCCTCTCCAGATGATCCAGCTGCTCCAAAGCCCCTGGGAGGATCGATTCAGGGTAAGTACATTAGCTGTTTATATGTGGATGCTATAGTTTATCTACTGCACTTTGGGAGAGAAGATGTCGGTGTCACATGGCAAGCCAAGGCTCTTTTAGGCACAGCAGATGAAGGTTTAAAGATGAGGCAGGCAGACATTTGAAACTCCTGGGGTCTGACATCTGCCCTTCAGTGTATTTGATCGGCCCCCTTTTGGAATGGAGATGGGTCCTGGAGTTAATCCACTTCTGGCTGGGTATGTCATCCCATCCCAGAACACACACAGTTTCAGCTCAACCCCCATCACAGGTATGCTCGTAGTGGAAGTCAACAAAAGCCGAATTTACACTCCAGTGATTCAAATATGTGCATCTCTTCACGCATGGACGTCTCTGAAAGAATGGCTGGGAGGAGGTGGAGGAAAATATTGTTGGAGCTTGCATGTTTGGTGGTTTGGGATTGACAAAAAGCAGCTAATGTTTTGCAAGTATCATCTCAGCTGCTCTCTACTCATTATATCCTTGTGTTGGTGCTCTTTAGCCACGTTGCATCTGCGCAGGCTACATTAATCCAGGGGTGTTTGGTTTCACCCCACACTGTTTTTTACTATGCTCCAGTCCTACCAAGTGATGTCCAAGAAACTCAGAGCATTACGTAACACTGCAGCAATGTTTGGAGTGACAAAAACATTTTGTGCTGCATCAGCATGTCTAAATTTGCCTTTTTACTTTATATAATTACACAAACTTTTTTTAAAGCTCCTCTGGAAATGAATAGCTAAAATGTGAAATTAGATTTTCATTTCTAAAAAAAGAAAGAAATCATAAAAGTAGGAATTCCCAAATTATTGAGCAGTTATAATTAAGCAAATTGATTATTTATTTGCCGTTTCAGCATTTAAGGCCATGTATGTTAAGTTTTTAAGTGTTACTCCTCCGCCGTGCTTCTGTTATCACCTCAGCTGATCAGGTTTTGACATGTCTGATCTCCAGGTGTGTCTGGACCTGGTCAGGCTTCTCCACTTCCTCTCCCAGTCTCCTCTGGGCTCCATGGGGCTGTTGGACTTCCAGCCCCGGCAGTTCGTCACTGTTTCCGGCGAGCTAAAGCTCACAGACTTGGACGATGCCAGTGCTGAGGAGACTGCCTGTCAGATGGATGCAGACTGCATTCTCCAGTTCCCACACAGAAATTTCACTCTGCCCTGCTCGTCTGAGGGAGTGTGTGAGGGCTTGAATGAGAAAAGGAACATTTACAATGCCTACAGGTAAGAGGGGGGAAAAAGTGACAGTTTTACTGCTTGATAGATGTTAGATGTTAGATGGATGGGGCTAAAATACAGGCCTAGCTGACAGCTAAAGTGGTGATAGTAAAGACATACAGCTGGAAATGTTCAGCTTGATGGAAATGTGATGATTGCATTGTTACTTTGAGTGGAAAACGGGAGTATTTTCCCTTTAAAATGCTTCACATTTTTGACAGCTTTACGAGTTGTGTTTGTTCTAACGGCAGAGTGAGAAAAGTCATGTTCTGTGGGAACTCTGCGATGGGCTTCTCTGACTTTCTGTCTCTCCTAATGTGCCGTCTCTGCCTCTATAGGTATTTTTTCACCTATCTGCTGCCCCACCAGGCCCCGCCCGGCCTCACACACCTGGTAGACCACATCATGAACACCACAGGTGAGGACAAGAGTCCCGCTGACATGATTAAGTATTAAAGATCAGAAAGTGAATCATTCCATTGCAGTACATGTAACAACAGGCCCGTTAGGGTTTCATTTGATGAGATGCTTCTTGACACGTGATTCTGTAATAAATACAAGTTATCTGCTGATCACATGACTTGTTGGATTAAACAGTGTGGTGCTAAAAATGCCAAATCGTCCACATTGCATCTTGTTACTTGAGTAATTTCCAGACGTAATGGATTATGTGTGTTCAGGGGAGCTGAAAACTGACATCAATCAGACGCTGGAAGCCTTTGAACACATCCTCCTCCTATACAAGTCAGGCCTACACCTGGACAACCTGCCTCCATCAATAATCAGGGGTAAGACTACGTGGAATGAAGGCTGCTTTTTTTAAGAGCAGTGGGCTTTTTTTTTTCTTTCTTTCTTTTTTTGGAGAAAAAGCTTAGCTATTTTTTAAGCCACTTTTAGGAACAAGCAGACAATCTTTATTTTATTTCTTTGAAAAATGAGGGGGTTTGTTTCTCTGGCTCAGGCTGTTTTGACAGGTTTATTAGGCAGCTGGAATGAGAGGACAAGACCAACAAAGTGGGATTAAACCTACATGAGTCTGGCTTAGGAAAAAAAAGTCAGTGTTGCGATACATGTTATGCATTAGCCCTTTTTTTAAGTTTTACTTTGAGGAAGAAGCATTTTTAACAACTTATTTCAGACAATATATTAGAACTTAAATTCAGCCTTTAATAAGTTAATAAAAACCAAACTTGTAGAAACATTTCGCCCCACGTCTTTTATTTTCTCCTTATAAGCACAAAAAGTCTTTCACTTTTCTTCACTCATTGCACTACACCCCCGCCCCACACCCGCCGTTCCTCTCAGCCGTATGAAATATTAATAACAGAATGACTGGCTGCGTTCCTGTGGGGAGATTTTTTCCATCCCCCAGATGCTGGACTGTTTATATAGCAGCGCTTTGTGAATTTAATCACAGGTTCAGGGTAAAGAGGCCTGGGCACTGAAGCTGACACTGGGGGGGGGGTGTTTCAGCTTAACAAGGAGGTGCTAAGAGCCGACGGCTGCCAGTGAGAGTGTGTGTCATGAGACTTAAAAATGTGTCTGTTTATTACATATTGTGGGTTTAGATTAAATGAGCCAGGCAGAGGATGAGCACAGACGTTCAGTTAGGTTGTTTCAGATAAGCTAAAAGCTAATGTAGCTATGCGTTAGCTTTATGCTGTGCTGACGATAGAGTGGTATAAATTTTTTTTTTATAGAAACATGTTTTATTCTGCTCAACCATTAACAACTTGGAAACAAACTTTTTCTTTTCCAAATAATATAATTGTACCATTATGAATGAAACTGTTTCTGGATGCCTGTGTGACTCAACCGTCCTGCTTCTGGTTCATATTATTCTGTTTGTTCACAGTCAACAAACAGAATATTGTGCAACACTGATTTGTGGAGTGCATCCCTATCTGTGCATCCCTGGTGTGGAATTTAAATGAGATTTTTCTAATACAAGTACTGTTTCCACATACTATTAAGATTAGTTGTCCATGTTGGGACAGAATCCCAGAATTAGTGTGGAAAACGATCATTTCTGAGGTGTTGGTTGGGCAGAGAGTTAAAGTATAAACTGAGGTATTAGAATCAAGTGATGAACTGGCTTAGGGACTGTTTGGGTTTAATTAAATGTCATAATGAAGATAGCTGCAGGAGTGTGTGTGTGAGATGGAGAAAGATACTCATCAGACCTTAGTCTTGATTTAAAATTGCTGACAGATGGTGTCACCAGTATTGTGCATGTAATTCTTCCACAGCTGAGATCATCTGAAATACAAAGCTAAATGTGGTTAAGTTGTAGCTTTTTTTTTAAAAGGCAAAAACTGAATTTATTTAAGATCAAAGCGCTGTCGAGGCTGTAATTTATTATGAGAAGGAAAGCCCATTTATCATCTTTGTCTGAACAGTTGAAGGCTGCCACCCCTTCGTTTCCCAACAGGCTTTTTTTTTTCCTCCCCAAAGAGACCCCCTTCTTCATGTCTCCTTTGGGCAGATCCTCATGTTTTTTTTTTCTTTTTCCCACCCAACAATGCTCATTCACACACTGATACACACTCAGGCCTCCTCCTGCCATTTAGGAGTTAGTAACTGCATGCCTCCTCCATGCAGGCTCACAAACAAAGCTTTTGTCCAGTTCTGGCACGTGTGTTCGTGCAGACATATGTGTGCATGCTTTCCTCTCATGGCTCCGGCTAATGTGTAGCAGATGATTTAAGGCCAGATCCACCAGACGGCTGACTGAAAGAGTTATAATGATGAATGTAACGCAAATGTTGGAAAGTAGGGAGGTGAAATTGAAGAAGTTTTTTTTTCTCTCGTTTGCATGAAGCAACAGTTTGTAGCAGTTAATCCCAAAATGGCCTGTCTGAATGTAATATAGATACAAAAGCGTCATTTTTCCAGCAAAAGAAGTTTTGTTTTGTTCTGTGTGTGTGTGTGTGTGTGTGCCTGCTAAAAAGCTTTTCATTTAGTATTTTTTTCATGTAGAAATGTATCTTTTTTTATAACCAATAATTTAGTCATTATTAAAACATATTGATACTATAAGATATATGACAAATTTAAATATTTAATTAAAAGCTCTTTATTCAACAAAGCAAATAAAGTTGTTAACAAAAATTAAGGAAAATCTCAATTTTAATATTAATTTAAAGGTTTTTAGTGGTGTGTAAATCTGGTATATTTGAGATAATATGGGTGTGAAAAATATAGGGCATTAGGAACATTTAAGGTTGCCAAAAGAGATAATAAAAATGTATGTTTGTGTCTTTATAAGTCCATTTTATAAAGCTGCTTTCCGGCTTTCTGTGGTCTTGTTTCAGCTCTGAGCTGTGTTACTTTCCCCCTACAGGGATCATTAAACTTTCATCTTAAGCTCAATAAGTGCTTCACATTCTTTTAGTGGCCTTATGTATTGAAGTGTCATCTCCTCTGTGGTTAGAGTACACTGTAATGCGAGGCATGGGGACATCCGGGAACGTGGAGTACCGCTGCTGGCCGTCCTACAGCCAGCAGGGCTGCATGCTGTCGGTCCACAGTGCCAGAGAGGCAGCGTACATCTGCAACTCCCATTCTCAGTGCAGCAGCTTCACTCTGACAGGGCAGAAGACTTGGACAGGTTCGTCAAGATGCCCAATAAATCATTTTATGATTCTTATAGATTGATTTGAAACGTTATTTTGGATTAAAGAGAATAAAATGTAAACAGTTTTTTCTGAATAGAGCTCATTAAATGTGAACAAATGTCTATAAGCACACCTGCAACATGACTAAAACTGCTAAGTAAATATTTGGCTCCTTTTTAAACTTTTCATTAGGCTTTTTCTAAGTTAAAATACACACAATTGTTGAAGACATCAAGTCAGGACGTGCTCCTTTAGTAATGTTGCTGATGGGTTTATGAAAACGTGTTTTGTTCTTTGCAGGTCGACTTCTTGCCTCTTTCAGGAGCAGCTTCAGTCATCTGGTGCCCGACGAAACGTCAGAGGTGTATGTGAAGAAATCCAAAGACCCAGAGGCTCCTTCATTATGACGTATAAAAGAAACTCAGTGGAGCTGGAGCCAGTGGAGCGAGAGGAGAGCTGACAAACAGCTCGACAACTGCAAGTAAAGCAGAAGAATCGTGCTTAAGCAGAGAACTTAGCAGAAAACATGTTGAATGCAGCTCAGCTGTAAGGATGAGGAGCAGCCTCTGGAGGCCGGATTGTTTGAAGTGAGCAAGTGAATGTGATGTATTTATAAGGCTTCTGCTCAGTGACTGTTTGATCTGCTTGCCAGCCCACTGCTCCTGCCAGCTACTATTTGAAGGGATTTCCCTTCAGGTATAATTAAAGAGGGAGAGCCTTACATCCCCCCCACCTGCCCCCCAAACACACACACAGGCACACACCCTGCCTTTATTTGCCGTGTGTGTTGGCTTCGATAGCAAGGCCGAGTCTCAGTAGTCAGATTTTTAAACAAGAGCGGTAATAAGGGTGACCACTGCAGCTCGGTGTTTGAAGCCTGTGGACAAGAAGAGAAAACAAGCTCTTATACAAATACACTTTGATGCTAATGCACTAAGGCCAGAGAGATTTTCTCATGGTTGTCTGGCTGAAGCTGCTCTGTGGTTTAAGATGGCATCCTCCATGTAAGTATTTACTCACCAACAACGAGCAAAGCTGATTTAAAACTATTCCCGAGCAGCCTGTTGTAAACGTAGCTGCGGTGCTTAATATTTATGATCAATGTAAATGTAATATTCTTACATGTCTGTGCATTGCTGCTTATGTGCACCTTGTGGGTGAAAAGTTTATTTTCAATGAAAAATGATTCACTTCCATGTTTTTTATACTTAACTTGTTACTGTACAGTTTCTATTTGAATAAATCAAATTGCTCCTTTTTACTGTTGTTTGCATTTTTTATTGGATGAAGTCTAACAGCAGCTAACAGCCTGTTTATTTCTCATTAACACCTTCATGTGTTTTTCCACTGGGGGAGGGAGAACTCACACGGGTAAACTGACCTGATTTTCTTTGTTTTTAGTTCTTTGTCTGTTATCATGCCTCCATATCAACAATCTGCACTCCATCTCAATGACTGAGACTACGAAATCCATAGAGCGCTGAAGAGTTTGCACAATACCAGAGGAATGCATTCAAACGCCCCGTCATGCTGAGCTCATTATGGCTCTTAATTAATACATGTAAATTAGCTTACTCACAGCTCTTTCTTATGGAAAGACAAAGAGAGACATCAGGACAATCAGAGCTTAGTCTCTGGTTTGCACACGAATGGGCAGCCATCTGTGCCTGCCAGGAGGAACCTGGTGAGGCTGAGATAAGAGCAGGTCTGTCGGGAGCCAAGGGGTTTGTAGAGTCCGTGCGTACTGAAATTCACCCATGAAAGTTTAGGGTTGGAGAGAGAAAGCTGTTAAAATACCTGAGATGTAAATGTGATGATAAGCCATAAAGCTTGGCAGCATTTGCTGCTGTTCAACTTTTATCTTGCCATTGAAATGCATTATGTTCATCCAGACAATCTCTAAAGAAAATAAAATACCCAGTGTAAGACATAGAGAGATGCTAAATTCCAGGTACTTATGTAGTGAGTCTTTTCCCAATCAGCCATACCAGTACAACTGACTTGAAGGGGTGCGTCCCTGTCTACAAATGACTTTTATAGAGAGGCCTCAGGCAACTCTTTGCTTTATGTTGGCCCCTTGTTGTCTGGACAAAGCTGGCTGATTAGAGTCTGATTTTACAGATAAGAAGTGTGTTTTAGATTAGATAAAACTAGCTCGCTGGACTGACTCAACTAGACTTGCTCGAAAGACAGTTAGCAGTTTTTTACTTTGTATTACACAGGCTTACATATA
>JBAMHV010000021.1:10146991-10202096 GCA_037177535.1 Pseudomugil gertrudae | reverse complement strand
AAAGGCATAGAATATTAAAACTACCATGTGTAAGCTGGTTCCTCAGTTTACTGCAGCAAATCAACCCCAAAATCAGTTTAAAGTTGTAATTGTCATATTAAACTGTGTGAAAATGTGTCAGTTTTCTTGCTAAAGTTGAAATAGATTGAGAAACAACATGTGTTTACATGTCTGGTGAGGATCACAACCAGAGCAAGTGGCAAGTTTAGCTCTTTTTTTATAACTTTTTGAACATAAAAATTAAATCTGTCTAGTAAATGTGGCAGCAAAATACCTCTGCAGGTCTCTTACCAGGTGATTACACTCTGGTTGGAGTTTTGTACATATCTGAAATACTTGCAGGCCTTCATTTCCCTGTTGCATGTGGCCAGGCAACATTGGGAGCTTTGCTTCATAAGTGCTGTGTCAGACGTCTAAGCCCCAGATGCACGTTAGATTGTGACACATCATGTTTCAGGAATTTGGTAAAGAAAGTACTGGTAATAAATATTAATGGCTTGTTCAGTGAGCAGAGAATTCAACTTAATCTGGAAGTTACAGAAACAATCCTTCATGTGTGCTACAGCGAGAAGCTGTAATGCAGTAAAAAGCTACAGCTGTGGTTCATCCTTTTCCACATCAATTTGAAGAAGAAATTGTCTGGTTTTTCTTGGCAGCTGCTCCACAAAGAGCTAAATGAGTGTTTTGGCTTTGTATATCTTATTTTTCCCTTCCTTTCTGTCTTAATGTAGGAATGTTTTGAAATAAGCTACAAATGCAGAGTGACTGATAAATTACAACGTGTCTTTAAAGTTTGGGGTTGCATTATACAAACTTTACATTTACTAGAAAATAAACTATTAAAAATAAACAGTCAAATTGTTGAGAACTTTCTAGAAAAAAAAGCTTTATTTATTTTCCATTTTTGATATCCTTTTTACATGAGCACATGTTGCATCCTCTCTTTCTTTTGCACCTCTTTGCAGATTTAGAAAACCAGCTGCTGAACTTATGAAAAATGTTTCCTGTTCTTGTATTTTAAAGGATTTCAGCCACTCTGCTTTTTGTTCAGTAGTTTAACTCAAATTATTTTTAGCATATGGCAGGCCTGAACCTTGGGCGGGTCAATTTAGCAAAGATTTGTGTGTGTGTGTGTGTGTGTGTGTGTGTGTGTGTGTGCAATATAAACGTCCATCCATTATCCATTGTACTGCTTATTCCTATGAAGGGTTGGAGCCTGTAATAATTGGGCGAGAAGCAGGGTACATCCTGGACAGGTCACCAGAGCCAACACAGGAGAGACAAACGATCATAATATAAATATGATAGTTATATTCAACACATGTTCCAGCATAGTTAAAGCATTTTTATTTTGATGTAGTGTACAATGACAGCAGTGATGTGGGATAAACTGCAGGTAAAACTGTGCACTTTTACATCGCATGTTTTCTTTTCTACCCTGTTGAGTTTGAAAGTATTCCCTTACCTTCTCTAACTTTGTTTACATAGCCAAAGCTACGTGTGGAGCCTGAAACGTTGAACTGCTGCGATGTTTATTCTTTATTTGTCTAGTTGTTAAAGTCTTTTTTGTTTTTGGAAATGTTTGGCACATTTGCACGGTGGTGAAAGATGTAAAACATAGAATCTGTGTATGTTCACGTGTGGGACACTGCTCCTCTGTTTTAAGGCTTGTAATTGAAAAGCTAGTCTTTTTTTTAAGGCTCGGGGAATGAGCGGGGGAGGAGAATGATTGTTTTTTTTTTTTACTCAGCTCCATACCCCTCCATTTCTGTTTTTTTAAGTTTCCAGTTTCACCCGACTTGTTTCCGTCAGGTTTTATTCATGACCTCCATCTGGAAATAATATCAGTTCATGAAAACAAGCCATCAGCAATTTCAGGGAAGAGTTGTGCATGCATATGTGCGTATGCAAGTGCACTAAGGGGGACATTAGGGGCTCTTCTATTGGGGCTCAGGCTCCACCAGTACGTATGACTAAGTTAAGAATCAAAGCCTCCAACATCCTCTCTTAAAATCCTGGTGCAATGCACTTGTGGTCAAACTAAAGCTTTTGATTCAAATGTAAAGTTAGTCATTAAATGGTGGAAACCACAGCTGCTGGGAGAAATTACGTGTCAGGCAGGTCTTTGGCAAAACGTTTGACCTTGGCTCAGACTAAAAATATGCATTAACTCGGTGAAAGCCT
Organism: Pseudomugil gertrudae; assembly: GCA_037177535.1. Classification (NCBI taxonomy): domain Eukaryota; kingdom Metazoa; phylum Chordata; class Actinopteri; order Atheriniformes; family Pseudomugilidae; genus Pseudomugil; species Pseudomugil gertrudae. The sequence continues at coordinate 10,199,912 of JBAMHV010000021.1, read as the reverse complement.
GCATAGTTCTGGAGGAAAGAAGATCTGGCTTGTGTTAAAGTTGCTCACGGGAGCGTATGCAGCATGTGACAGGGGAGATAGAGCAGATATTCACTCAACTCCAGGCTCAGTGAAACACCTCTGTGTCTGTCTGCCATGTTGGCTGCGGTACACAGGAGACAGGCCGGTCACACCTGAGAGCCTCTGAAGAGTAGCCAGACATTTAGTCAGCCTGTCCCAAGCACACAGGCGTCTTAGTTTGCAGGCCGATCTAACAGTCGAACTAAGTATTTGTCTGTCTGCTTGGAGCCGATATGATCTCTTTTAGTAGCATAATGGCTTTAGCAGCTCCTGAAGGGGAGACCAAGTAGGTGTGTGTGAAGAGAGGTTTCATTTCTGACTGTCTACATTAGGGGGGTGTGGCTGGATCATGTTTTAAAAGCCCTGAAGTTAACCCCAGTCAAAAGGTTTATGCATACCACTAAAGCCACAGAAACATCTTGCAGATGAAACAGCTCACCGATGTCTCCTCTGAGAAGTCTTTGGATATAACTTTCAGCTGATTAATGCAGTGACAGAATGAATCCAGGGCCAAAGTTTAAATACAACTCCAAATTAAATGATTTATTTAGCGTCTTGCCTTGCAGCGCCTGTTTTGGTGGAACACACTGGAGGTATTTAAAACACCCCTTTTTGGTTATGAGATCCCCACATGTTCTTCTACCCACCCCCCCAAACAACACACACACACACACTCTACATCACAGCAGCAGTCTGGGTCATTTTTCTTTTTGAAGCCCCCCCCCCCCTTCACCAGTCCATCCATCATCCACAGTTTGTGTGGAACCTCCTCTCACTCCACCCGTCCCTCTCTGTTGCTGCCGCTGCCCTCCCTCTCCATTTGAAACGCTCCTTCAGGCCAAAACCTACTTAGTTTTCCTATTAATTCAAGCCTCCGCTGCTGCTGCTACATTGTTCCACTTCATGCATAACTCCAACCCCTCTGCCAGTCCTCCACAGCGCTCGCCTTCTCCTCCAAGTCCCAGCCCACAACTGCTGTGAAGCATCTGGAGTTTCCCCCATCTTTCAGCTGGCTGAGACCTGAGGGCAGAACCACTGTGTATCGAGACCTGGGGTTTGTGCTTGTTTCTTACTACCAGTGCTGTTTGAATCAAAGTATTAAGTAGTTTCTGCCTTTTGTTTGTGCGCTGTGGAATCCCCTCTGTCACACCTCAGCTGTTTCTCAGTGGGGAGGGGACTTCTGTAACCCTGCCAGAGAAAGACTTCCTTCTTCCTTCTACAGTTAATCCTCCACCACCGAGACCAACTGAGTCCCAGTCTTTCACACAAATGAGATTAATTAATGCTTTTACTTCATTTCATTTGATGAATCCTCCATTTCTCTATAAAGTCACAACATCCTTTGGTCATTTTTCTATAGAATTTGAACTCTTTAATAAGAAAATTAACTTGCTCGTTATAAATTATGCCATTTATCCTCATTGATAGGGAAGTGAAGTTTGGTAAAGTACAAAACAGCATGTTGCAATGTAGTGTGAAGTGGCACAAAAGGGGGGAAATTCTACAGCCTATTTTTCCACAACTTTCATATTGTTAAATTGGAAATCAAACTGATAAATGAATTATTTTCTGTTTCCTTCTTCAGCACAGTGCAGCTTAGCTTCTTTGTGCAGGTTGTTAAACCTGTGGAAAGCTGTGAAGTGCAGGTCTTTGCCACAAGTCCTCAATTAGAGTTCTGCCCACAAAGCCATAAAACAGTTAGAGCAATCACTCAGAAGCTGTTAGATTCAACACTATTAGGACTTCATTAGTACCTGCATCCACAGCTACTGTTGCAATTAGGTTCATTAACATAAAGCCATTAAACCAGGCCAAAGGCCTTTTCTCTCAGTTAACTTTGGCCATCATCTGCAATATTTAGAAAAAAACATGTTTTATTTTGATGAACTCTGCTTTTTTCCCTTTACTCTTGTCTACACATTTGCACAACTTGTTGTTTTTCAAGGAGTCCAAACATCTAAACAAGTAAAAGATAGGAGAGAGTATCAAGATGCACAACTTTTTATCATTTTTTTAAAAAAGATGTACCTTCATAAGTAAAGAAGCTACATTTGATCATGAGGTTTTATTTAAATTAAATTAATTAGTTTAAATTAAAGTTATTAAAACTGACAGTAAGAAGCATTTTAGACAGATGTGTGACTCTTCTGCATCATAAGGATATTTCGTTACCTATTTTATTTACTGTTTACTTTGCTGTGACATTGAAATATCGAATTTGACCATTTCTCATAACATAAAGTGCCCCACTGCTGTCTATCTTAGACTCAATTAAAAATATTGAAGACCTCTTATCCTGTTCTTCTTTGTAAGTTTGGAAATTTGCAATTAAACGTATAAAAAAAGATCCAGTTATCATTCATTTATGTAGGGTTGTGCAAAAATATCCAAATGTAATGAACCCATACGATTCTCAGTTTTTCTCGGTGTGTTTGTACTTGCTTAGACACAATACTGACAGAACCTCAGGATGCTCATATGAGCCAAGGAACTGTGTTAGAGTAGAATATTGTGGTGGGAAAGCTCGTACCAAAGAGAAACTGGAAGTGGCTTCATATGAACTGCTCCAAAAAGAAGCTGCAAAGTTCATAAATTACATGCTGATAATGTGAACTTAACACGTATTTATAGTGCATCATATTATAACCTAAATGTTTGCATGTTTTCCACTTTCATCTTTTATCATCCTGGCTTGTGTGTTTTAGCAAACATGTTTCTTGGTATATTTCTTGTTGGATTAATTGAATCCAGGCTAAAAAACTATTTATGTCAACTCTCCTCCCTGCTAGTTTCTTCTGGGCATGTAATGCTTCCTTAATTATCTGTAATGCAAAAATACCTTATATAATTAAATATAATTTGGGAACAACATTTTTACTCATATAGCTCATCAAAAGTAATTGCATGGGATCAAAGTCACACGAGGGACTGGTCCACTTTCTGTTTGCTGGAGCTTATGGGGTCGAGAGGTCTTTATGGGGTGAAGGTTTAGGTAGTGTTTGCAAAGGGGCCTTCAAGCTCTTCTGCAAACGAGAACTGGAGATCAAACATCAAAGCTGGTCCCAGTGTGAAGGCTGGGGTGCTGCGGGCTGGATGGGTGGAGGAAGGGGCAACTGACAGGTCTGGGGGACAGATAACAGAGCAGGAAGCACTCCAACATCTCACCCCCCATGTTTTCTCAAAATCTCAAGATACCCCCCCCCCCCAGCTCCCCCGCCTCTAAATTCTAACCTCTCTGACACCAGTACTGCTGGACAAGTCTAGCATCTGACCCCACTTAGTCACATGCTGAACCTTTCCCCCATGATAATCCTCCCTGTCAACTGACAAAGGGTCAGCTGAGTAAGCCGAGAAGTAATTCAGGACAAGTGTGTGGGAAGCTTTGGGGAGTGATTTTAATCAAAGCTGCACAGCATTAAGTTTGTTCCAGGGAACGGTAATCTGCATAGCACACACTTTCCTTTGTCTTCTCCCTCATGATGAGATTTAAAGTGAAAAATAGATACGTATGACCGATCTGCAGTTGTCCTTTTTTTACCCATCATGGATTTTTCTTTTAACATGAATGTGTGCTGCAAAAAATCTGCTGCAAATGCAGCTATTCATAAACACGTGCTCTGACTTAATTACAAGAAGCACAACACTGAAATTATGTTCATTTGTCAGAATTACAGTCTTGGGAACAGAGTCATTTGGCCAAGGGAGCTGAGTACAACTCACGATTTATCCTGATGTGATGGGTTCACAGCTCAATGACACACTAGAGCCTCCAACAGGACACATGAGGTACTAACAGAAATGCAGAAATTATTGTAAACAACAGCAGATTTGTGCCAACTGATCTCTGAAGAGATGATGTTTTCAGTAAAACTGTGTGTTCTCTAATAGGCTGAAGGGATAGGAAGAAAGTCACAGGAGAAACTCTAGTTCTTAGAAATACACAGTGATTTTTCCAAGAAGGAGGCTTAGCCTTCTCATTTTGTTACAGATTGTGTGAATTTGATTGTGATATAGTCTGAGTGCTGACAAGAAGGAGCACAATATCATATTCACATGGGTCTGCCATAGCTAAGAGCAACTGTACACTAAGACAGGGCTGATAGTTACAGATTTAGTGACCAATGGTAAAGTGTGGGATATTTGAGTGACATACCCTCTGGCCACTAGTCAGATTGTTAAAAGGGGGAGAGAGTAGAGAGGAGTTAAGGAGAACACTTAAACAGAAAGTAAAGCAAGTAAGCCAAGCAAAAAAAAAAAGTCTTACAGAGACTGAAAGGGAGCGTGTTCGGGTGACAAATCTACAGACACAGCTGACAGAAAGAGACGCTGTCCTCATCTTCCTCTCTGTCTGCAGCCATGTCCGAATGTGAGGGACAACCCATGGGTAAGACTAAATGAATCTCTCTAACTCCTCCGTGGAGATGAACCCGTGTTCAGGACAGATCTATGTCGTACACATATAAATAGTGTGGATCTGTATATTTGTGTTGTGTTTTTGTGTTTTAGTTGGAAGATGGGAGACTGCTTTTGTTCACATGTCCAGCTTTCAGTGGGACAGCTCACAAAGTAGTAACAACGAGAAGTCAGTTCAGTTTAAGGCCTTATATGGAAGCTCGGCTGAATTCCTTCTGATTTCATCAAAGCAACATGCATACATGCTCTGCATATGTTAGAGGTGCATGCAGAAAATAAGGGACAGAATTGTGTGATTGAAGAGGGTATGTGGATACAACAATGCTGCAAGTGATTTTGCTGTTGCAGGGCAGTGCAAACATTAGGACATGTGTGTATGTGCTGGTGCAAGCGTGTGTGTTTATGTGTGCCACAGTCAAGCGAGGGATGACATGAGTAATTTCCCATAAGTACAACCAAACTGAGCGAAGAGAAGTCTTTCTCCTGGCTGGCTCTCAGACAGACAGGCACAAAACATTATAAAAAGAAACCGTCCTTTTCCACAGGTCCTTCTCTCAGAACTCATTCATGTTTCCTTCATTTACCGTTCCTCTCAATCTCTCGATCTCCATTCGCTCTCCTGTTATCTCCTTGTTGCTTGTTTCCCCCTTGTCCTGATCTAATCCATGCATGATTCCCTTCCCACAGTAACTGACCATGACTCAGCAGTATAAAGGCTCTTTGAAGTTGTTGCCTGCACAAAGATTGTTGTAAATGACTGGAAATCATCTGACCACACCTTCTTATCATGTAACATTATTCCCTCAAGCATTTACCGGGAAAATATGTTCACCTCTAAAACTTATCAGTTCTGGCTTTTTTTAAAAACACGCTGCTCAGCCAGGAGTCTCGGGGGGTTTCCATGTGACCCCCCTCCACACACACACACACACACACAAATGAATGGCTCTGTTAAATCAACTAACAGAGTGCAAGGTTAATCACATGTTACAGAGGATCAAATTAAATTTGCAAGAGGAAGCAGGAATTTCCTCATCATATAAAAAAACCACACAAACTCCTCCCTCACACACCTTCCCATCTCCTCTAGGCAGGGTGGGTGGGTGTTCATCTCAAGCTCAGGTCCTCTGTCATCAGCGCATGGCCCCCAGTGCACTTATGACTACAAGGTACTGTACTAGGAACACATTGTTTGTGTCTTTTGTTCTTGTTTTCTCTTTTATTGAGCTGTTTTTACTGTCTGCCTCAGTTCCTGTTTGTTAGTTCACCTGATTTCAATCCCACTTGTGTCTTGTTGTGTTCTCTCGCTCTGCGGTTGGATCCTCACCACCTTCTCCTGACACATGATTTAGTTTATGGCGGTAGGAAGAAGTTGTCTGTGGGAAGCAGACTTTTAAGGAAAATCTGTGACTTACAGACATAAACTGTTTAGATTAGCTGCCTTAGGGAGTCACATATGTAGAAGATTTATGGACTTGGTAAACAGTTGCTCTTTGGCAAACATAAGCTGCATTTATGCTCCAGTCATGTCAGAAGTTGATCCGCTAAAAAACAGACAGATTTTTTTAAACACTGATACAGTTTGTTTTGATTTTTAGGAAAACTTTCTGCTGTATTTTAAATGACACATCGGCCACATGTTTACCACTGTTTGACACCTCAGACCAGTTACTGTAGTTTTAACATTAAAATTAAAGCAGGTTGTTTGTGAATTTATCACTTATTTATTTATTTACACATAGATTTTTTGTTTCATATTGCACAGAATGCTTTCAGTGGGTGACTGGTTTGGAATAATGTTTGTTTTTAACCACAGAGCAAGTGAGCATTCATTAGTTTATTTATTTATTCATTCATTTTCTATACCGCTTAATCTAATTCAGAGTTCCCGAGTAGCTGGAGCCTATCCCAGCAATTAGCCACAGAGTAATCCACTTTGCTACTGATGGATTAGACAAAGCTTTTTGTGGGTAAAATGTCATCTGGGTGAAAGTATGTTGCATTTAACATCAGTAGTGTTTTCTCAGATGTCCATCATTGGACTCCTTGTTTTTAAAAATGTGCTGATAGGTAGTTGGAGGGTTTATGTCATTAACTAAAGAAACTGATAGTTATAAATGCTCCTTCTGTCCATCAGCATATGAAGAGAAAATTATCTGGATTCTCTAAATCTTTGCATTAAATGTATGTGATAAATTCTTATCATGCAGTATTTTTTATGTAGCTATCTATTACAAAAAAAATCATGGTTTTTTAGATGGCTGACCATATTATTATATATAGATTATTTATAATATTTATAATAAATCTCATTACATCTGCTGTAGATCATATTTCTTTTTGTCATAACACAGCTTTTCACTTTTTTAATGTGCTCCTGATCTCGTGTACAAAATGCTACTTACATTTAAAATGCATTTACACTTTATAGGATTTACTCTAGTTCCTTAAATGACTTTCTTAATGACAGACTATGTAAACTGTAAAAAAGTGGTTGCAGTTCAGCAAATGTCCTGCAGATGGAAATAGTAGCAAATTTTCTGGACGTGAAGCCTGTGATCATTGGGCCTGAAAAGGCTTAAGAAAAAAGAACATGGGGTCATTAAAATTGATTTAATTTAGCTAAAACATTTGTTTAAATGGATCAGATAAAAATCAGATAATGTAATGTAATAAGGATAGTTTTTTTTAATAAAAAAGAAGCTTATTAGAGAGAATGCGAGGAAAAGAAGACTGTAAGTGAGGATTGAGGGTAAAATAATGGATCAGTGAAGAGGAGAAATGTTTCTTAAGGGATGACTTTAGTGTTAAATATAAAGCAGGTTTAACTCACAGCAGCTGCAGTGTCATGTAGCTGAGACTTACAGAGGAGGGTAACAAATGGAAGATAACAAATATATGTGACAGAAAATCATCAGCATTCAGTTTCTGCTTGAAATCTATAATGCACACAGTGTGTGTGTGTGTGGGCATGCAAGCGTGTTCAGAAATGCACGACAGATGAGGCATCATAGCCTGCTGACGTCAGCCCTCCATCTGTGCCCTGAATATGAGGACAAGTAGCTTTGCTGATGCAAATCTTTTCCTCATTTCAGCAAAGTGGTTAAAAAAAGGTTAATTTGTCATGCAGGTTTAAAAACAGGTACCTGCAGTTTTATCTCTCTTTATGTATGTGCGTCTGTGTGTGAGATGCCATGTACAAGGAGGAGGTACAACGTATGTCTTAGATTACTGGGCAGCAGCTGTTTCATTCAGCTAATAATACACAGGCCTGTACTACTTTGGCTTTGACTTCAACACATATAATAAGTCTTACTGTAAAGTAATGAAAAATGATACACAAATACATTTTATTTTAATCATCCCATCCCATAGCGATAATGTGTTTTATAGGTTTTCATGAAGGTGAAGTGTAGAGTTCATGCTTGTTCAGGAAATGGGGGAAGGGTTTGCATGGATGTTTCAACTGCCAAGTCAGATGTGATTAATGTTGTCGTTGCTTGAGAGAACACAGCTCTGCACACAGTGGGATACACAGTGTGTGTCCATATTACACACACCTATGCGCTGCTGGGCTTTTGTGGGAGTACCGAGATGAATTTAGACTGCAGTCCTTTTAAATAAAAAGGGCATTTTCACACTAGTAGAAGGATGATGAATTTCAGTCCCTCCCACTGACCTACACTGTACCAGTCTGGTCTTTGATAGCCTTACACTGCAGCAGTAGTATAGACTTCCATTGACTGCAATTCACTGAATTCTTTGCCACATCTGTGTCCAAGTTATGCCTCATTAACATATAGATTAGATGTAGTAAATTTGCTGTGGTTTAAAACCCTTTGTCCCCAATTGTATAACATCATTATTGCCAAGATAAAAGGGGGAGAGAGGAAAGAGGCATGAAGAGGATCCAAAGGTTGACTCACAAGACTCCAGTAATGCCTACAGCATAGTTAGATACTGTGTAATCATTTCGTAGTTGTGAAACAGTTCTTGGTAGCTGTTGTGTTTGTATCATCTATATGCTGTATGTACTTTTGTAACAGGCTAATTTGTCTTTTCTTAAACATTGTTTTTACTGTCCAGCATGAACAGATTCCTTGAAACGATTCATGAGTGTGCATACACTACTGAGCCTGTTGGAAAGTTTAGGCGAATCAGTGATTCCCTGTTTAGTAATTCTATATTTGGAATGAGAACACAGCTACAGACTAACTTACTTTTACAGTCAGTCATATTTCTGCAGCCTGAATTGCTGTGCACGAAGAGCTGGGGGCCTGGTGTTTGTCCTTCACTGTCAGCCAGTGCAGGAATTTTTACTCCAGTTTTGCACTGTACAGTTTGGGTTTAATTATAGCATCTATTGTTTTCTTCTTTTCTTTATTGTTTATCATTTAGAGTTTGTTCAGAAGGGAGAGTGAATGTTAGTGAACATTAGCCATAAAAACATGGCACATAAACATAGCCTGAAGAAAGATAAAAACAAAAAAACACAACTTTTACTGAACAAATAACCAAACATTTTTGGATTTTTTTACTAGAAATGTTAGAAATGAAACTGCATATCTTGTGAGGTAAGCTTTGAATTTGCTGACTTACTTGTTAAACAATATGTAAAACAGCGTTGTTGTTGGAAAACTAAATGCTAAAACATGGAGATGGGACAACAAACCATGTACATGTACCATGCACAGTATGTACAACGTGTAATAATTTGCAGCTCCTTGGTGTTTCTTTGGTCTTTAACAGGGTTTTTATGCATATCACCACAGAAGAAGAAGAAGAAGGTGGAGAGCACTCCTTTTCAGCCTCAGGATGCAGTTATATTCAGGATAAGAAAAGACTTTCTTCTTGTTTGCTTGCATCTCTTCTGCCTCTGTATACCAAGCCTGCCTTCACACGGCATCTACAGAGAATGAACAGAAGACATGGTTTGTTGCCATTTAATTTACCTTGCCAGCAAATAGGGACATGCATTTTCTTTTCATTGAAAGGGCTTATATTGTTATTATTTTTTCCATTATTGACATGACTCCCATGTCATCTACTTCAATTCCCTGTGTAAATGATGAATCCCTGTAGAAATACCCATGTGCTGGTGGATTACATGCATAATGTTGTTAGAGTCTATGACCAAAAGACTGCAGAGCACAAGTGGTGACCCAGTTTTTCTGAGTTGTAACATCATCACTTGGCATTGCTCTTGCTTGTGTGGCCTAAAACAGCACTGCAGTGTGCATCTGCTATTTTTTAATTATGTAGCTGTCTCTTTCTTTGCACTTGCATCACTGAAATATCCATCCCAGTTCTTATATGTAGAATCCTACAGTGTTTCTTTTACTTACCAGAGTAGTGTCATAGATTATAGGACTAGTCATAAATGCATCATGTAATGATTCTTTTTTCCATGAGAGTCCTTTGAGTCTGTGTGATTCAGCTTTCTCTGGTTTCCCAGACAGAGATGTTATCAATCTACTGGCTTCTTCCCGCCACTGAAACTAGGTCACCATATAACGCAAGATAGCAGAAACAGTGGCTGATATTGATGGATTGTCGTTGAGGTCTTGGAGTTAAATAAACACAGTGTCCGTATTTCAGGAGGCAGTGGCTTTCCAGCAGACTCTGGCTTGTCAGATTGTCACTAATTAGTGTTGGACTTGATTTTGATAAACGAAACATCAGATGGAAATCATTCACACACATACAGCATGATGAAGCTGATACTGTCTGGCATAAATGATCCCATTTCTCATTCTGAATTATTAAATATGTTTTAATTATGGCTCCATACACATTCTTGTAAACATATATTAGGATTGATAAGCTATATTCTCTATCAGCTACAATTGATACATTTTCATTAATCACTCAGCTGTTTTACCCTCCTGTCATATTATATTCAGCCAATCTGTCAGCCAGACTGTCTGTCCTCCTGTTCAGCCATTAAAGTGATAAAACTGTCAGTCATCAGCAGTATTACTTCAACATACAGGTGCATCGGCTGCTTCTATGACGGAGAACACTGCCATGACTTAATAGATGAGGGTTATTGAGCAAAACCTGGGATTTTAGAAGATGCTGATTTCACTTTGTACATTTTGAAATGGTGACCTGATGATGGCGCCAGCAGGAAGTTTATACCAAAGCGATTAAACTTTGTCCTGAAAGATGGAAATATGCATGTGGCACTTCAGCATCCACTCATTTAATAGTTTAGTGACTTGTTACTCAAAACTATTTGCTCAAATATGCTTGTAGCACAAAAAAGAAAAACAAAAAAGAGAACAAAAGTTGTGAGGATTTGTCCTCAAAATGTGCTTCCACGTGTGTCCCGACAGCCATCTGACAAACTTCTACCTTTTTCTGGTGATTTTCACTTCATCAAGCACAGGAGGTAGGATAATATGATCACATACATATAATAAAAAAAAACTAATAATCCTAATCAAATTCAACTTGATGGGAAATTTATAGGGTTTTTCTCCTTTTTTGTTGAAAAATAAAATACAGAATTTATCTTGATTGAGGAGGTGATCTCTAAGCACTCTTGTCTAGTAAAGAGATAAGCTGTGCAACTAAATATTTGTCTCTTTCTGCATGCTAACAACAGACAAACAAACAAGGTGTGTCACATCAACCACACGACTTCCTTACCAAAGATGAACAGCTGACTGGGTCAAAGATTAAATGCATGCAGTGGCCTGTTATTTGCCTAAATAGGTAATAAGGCACTATGACAAGACTGTTGACGTCTTGAGTTATCACCTCTTCTATGGTACTGGTTGTAAATATTTGACTTTTATTTTTCCTGCTTTAAATTGAGTGATACATTTTACATTCAGGACACATCCTCCTCTTTTTAAATCACTTCAGATTGACGTAAACTATGATAGTGTCATAGCTTCATTGTTTAATGATTTTCTTCTGTACTTGGTTGTAGAGTAGCAAAGACAGGTTAATTATAAACTCTCTTTAATCTTAGCTGATAAGGCTTGGAGCTGGCATGTAATCACGGCTTAATGTAATGGTTGACAAGTCAAAACAAACCAAAGACACAACCAAAAGACACTGTCTTCAAGATTTTTGCCCTCTCGTGTATAAAATATATCACCAGGCTTTGAATTCAAGATATGAATCCAAAGTGGACATTATTATGAAGAATGGAGCTGCCAATAACCAGGACAGGCACACAGATGGCAACAGGATCCTCGGAGGATTGACCTTGTTTCCTCCTCAACTCTGGATTTGATTATATCTAATTCTGGCCCCTGACAGACTGACTGATCATCTGCTGACAAAACGAACGTCAGCAATTTTGCTTTTGTCTTTGGAAAAAAAGGGGTGAAAACAACCTACTCACATTGAGACATAGAGCATAAAACATGTGAAAGCAATGTCAGCTGGGACCACCAACAGCATGGTCTTAGAACCCCTGTTAGATACGGTAAGAGAGCTTATATGCGTTCTAAGTGGCCAACATCTGCAAATCTGTTACCATAAGGGTTATTAAAAGTTTAATAGCTACTTAAATTTTCTCCTTACTTGTTTAAATTTTAATAGACAAAACGTGGGGTAATGTGGGCTGGAGGAGCAGCAGCGGGTGGGTCAGCATCACCACCTGCCACCCCGTTGGGTTCTAGGTGACGTTAAACATCCCATGTGAGAGGGGGGGTGGGTGGGGGCAGAGATGGTGTCTGGTTTGGGGGATTTGGTGGAATATTGCCCAGTTTAAGCTCCTCTCACGTGAGTATCGGCACAGAGACAGACATGCACACAAACCCCAGACCTGGCCCTAATCTAGATCCCAAATCAGCCCCACAATGAGATTTACAATAATCTGAATCCATCCAGACAAAACACTGCAGGGGCTCATTCTTCAGAACAAAACACAAAGCATGCTCATTTATACTCTCTGGGTAAAGGGGGTCCATGAAAATTCTGTTTTTTCCTAAATAAAGATATAGGATGATGTGGCGTTTAGAGAATAAACACATTTGAACTTTGATGGGACATAAACACAAATCCCTGATTCATTTTTTAAAGGTAGCAGATAAAAGATGCAGACAAGATAGATTGTGTAAAAGCCTGCTTTAATATAATATCCTCATGATCAGAGAAAATAAGCATTGCACTTTGCAAATACAATGCTGATCTACAAAGACCACCTTGTTTTCTTGCATAATCCTGGCTGCTATAGAGCTTAGAATGTCTGTTTTGGTTTTATGTCGTTGTGTAATAAGTGAAACAGAGTGCACCGTTTTTCTTTGTGAGGAGAGGAAGAGATAGCGTTTAGGTCAATATCAAGAGCCATAAAGTAACCAGCTGCTAAAAGGGGCCCTGCTGCAGTGCTTTCATACACCTAAAGGTCAGATAAAGGCGCATCACCTTCGAGCCTCACATGAGCTATGATTTAATGACACCTGCACAGAGGGAGCTTCACGCTGACAGATAATATCACATCTGATCGGCTGCTATGAAAACACATGAAGCTGTTCATGCTCTGCTTCTCCTCTGCTTTCAGAGCATCCCTGCCTTTGTGGGATTGTGTCGGCTTCGTCTTGTGATCATAGAAGAAAGGGGGATGTGTTCCAATATGAATATAGGCCACAGACTCTGTCTTTCTTCGGCTTATTATTTTTCCCTTCAAGCTTGAGTTATAAATAATGCAAAGATATCCCTCCTCTTGTGCACATACAAGCCCCCCCGGTTGGAATGAAAAAGCACCCGATTCCCCCCTTTTTTTCTACAGGGTTTCCCCTTTTTCTTCCTCACTAAACTCCCATCTTGCTTACTTTTTAAATTTGGCTCTTCTCTGTATAGCCTGCACCCTCCTCAAGCACTTTCTGCCTTCTCCTCTGCCCCTCCCCCTCTATCCCATTTATTCCTCTCTTCTCAATCCCCTCATCTCCATTTCACTCTCTTCTTCTCTTGTACTTGTTTTAAGGATCTGTTGGTCTCTGTACAGTCTGCAGCTTAGCAGATAAGACTAACAGACAGAGGACAGAAGGATAATCTTGTTTAACCACAGCGGAGTTCCTCTGGCAAATGTTGAGCTCACATTTTTGGAGTCATGCGACATTATATATGACATACAGAATCTGTGACAAGTGTGAGAAGACAGGGTGTTTAACACCACGGCTGTGGTGACCGCTCTGTTGCTGTCGTCAAAATGATCACAAATAAATGCACAAGTAAACCAAAGCTTTTTGCATAAATGTGTTTAATTAAAGCTCCAAAATGACTAAATAAAAGGACAAAAAACAGGACAGAAATGCAAAATGATGCTATGATTTTACCCATGCAGCAAAATGTCTGACTGCAGAATCATAACTACTGTATAGTTTGTAAGTGTCATATTTACAATGGCACATTTTAGCCTCCACCAAAAGATGTAAAGTCATTTCTGGCTTTTTAATATCCCCATTTCCCCCCTTTGAGCCACTGTGATGTTATCAGATGCATGCTGTGGGGCAATGTGCTTCTGAAACACCCAAAACTTTCAGTTTAAACTAAAACTGTACACAATAATTTTACCCCGTTACAGAAAATCCTTTTAAATAACACGGATGCAGTAAATGCTTGCAGCACTGGAGGTAAAATCCAGGTGTCCTTTTTTGGTAAGGTTATATTTGTTAAGAGACTTCCACTTCCTGTAAACTGTAACAGAATATTGATTAAATTTCTCATTTTAATATAATTCCTCTTTTTGTGTACTTTTGTGAATGTTTGCTTTTCATCTTGCCTTCTGCTCTAGCTTTCTCCTTTCCAACTTTGTCATTTCCTATCCTAACATCTTGTCCTCATGTCTCCTCCTCTCCTACCTTATCACCTCTTCTTTTTCTCCTCTAAGCACAGGAGGAGGATCTCTATCTGACAGGCCCAGCCCACTGCGCCCTGACTCGTTCCCACTGTGTGACAGGAGAAGGCTGGGCTGTCCCAAGCATTGTCGACACACTCACGCAGCTTTTGACACACAAACACACACTCACACTGGCAGCCTGCGCAGTCAGCTCAAGCCCTCTTAAAGCTGTTTTCGGCTGGAGATCAGTGAGAGCTAAGGACACGCAGCTGCATCTGCTGAACGCAAGGACAAGAGGAGAAGAGAGGGAGGAGAAAAGGAGGAGAGGTGGAAACAAACACCAGCAGACTAAACTTGTGTGTCTGAGGTGGCTCATCGCAGTCAGTCATCAGCTTTTTTCCCCCCCTGCTGTACTTCAGGACTTTTATTTTTCTTTTACAAAAAGAAGAGAAGAGGTACTAGAGTTCACATGACATAATCGGGGTGAATAGGTTGCCATGGTGACTCACCCAGGGAGGCTGACCCGTGCAGAGTGAATGGAGGGAGCGCCTTGGACACCGAAACAACGTTAAACTAACGGAGGGAGTCACCAGAGAGAAGGAGAGGAAGAGGAGTAGGACAGCAGAGGAAGCACAGAGCATCGGAGCCCAGGCTGAGAATGGAGGACGGGTTTTCCAGCTACAGCAGCCTGTATGACACCTCATCATTGCTCCAGTTCTGCAATGGTAAAACCAACTAATCCTCTCCCTCCCTTCTCTTCCTCCTGCTGCATGTTGTTGACATGTCACCAGCTGACAGGCTTAACTTGACACCAAGTAGGAGTGTTTGTACTGCAGATATGAGCTATTTTTTTGCTGCATCTTCTTTAGCTTTTGGTGAAGGAATTCTACCTGACTGGACAGGAAGAGAAAACTGGGAGAAACTAGAAAGAATTTAAGCATTTTAGGTCAGAATAATGCTAGCAGTGCCTCTTATGTGAGCCAGTTCCAATCAGGAGAAGTATAAACAAAGATAGAGGAGGGAACAGTGCTGTTTTGGTTTCGTTAGATGTGATGACGAGTATGTTCGGTTTAAATCCTTCCTGTTATGACTGATTGCAATCAGTTTGTTGAATGAGACAAATGGTAACACAGCAGGACACTAGTGCCTCATCTAAGGCTGCTTTTATGTGAAGCAAATGGTGACTCAGGGAAGTGGGGGCAGTATGAATGACATCACTTTTTCCCATTAAGCTCTCATTTTTCCTATTTTTTTAGTACATAAACACAAATACAAACTGTTGTAGAAATATAAAGGTCCTATATTGAGGATGCAATGTCTTTGCCATAGTGCTGCACTGATGGTTAATAGCACCAGTGCTGGGATGCCGCGAAAACTCCAGTTAGACATCCCCAGATAAACACAAAGGGGATTATCTCCAACACAATGACCCATGTGTCTGATAGTGTGTGTCTGCAGAATTTGCTAAATGTTCCTTTTATAATTAATTATATCCAAAAAAAGCATTTTTCACCCATAAATGACCTATTTGTGTTTACTGTACATCTAATGTGTCTCTAAATATAACTGTTACCCTGGTTTGTAAACATTACACACCCTTGTCGGAGTGTAGAGTAACACATTACCATTTCTATGTAATGAAAAAAATCAATATTTACTGCACTCTGAGCATTAGCTGATCGGATAGGGGGAGTTCTAATTGTCTCACTGAGCAAACCAAAGATGTGCAGAGCGATCACCTGCTAGAGGTTAATCAGGCACTTTAGCATTTCCATGTAGCTGATGAGGTGAAACTAGGTTAAAACTCTTTATTGCATGTCCGGTTGCAACCACAAAGATGGAAATTTGGACCAAAACAAGCAGTAGAATGTAGATAATGGACAGGATGACAGGCATATATAGTGTATAAGAGAGATGATGATACAATGGGAACATAAAATCTGTGAAGGCTTAAGCAAGGCTACAAATGAATGCAGTTTTTCAGGATGTATCTAACAGCAGAGCAGTGGGAATGCACAGTTTCTGTGTAATGAGGAAAGCGCTGACATTTCCTATGATTAAAAACAGAATTACTTGGTTTGACCTGAAAAACAGGTGCAGCTACGTGTGTGTAATGTTATGGAGGGTGCGTGAGTTTCTCTGGGGAGATATCTAGCCTTTAAGTCTCCAACAAATTAAAATTAGTGGGTAGTGCTGCTTTTCAGACTTACTGTGCATGTTGCCTCTGGGTTCAGGTGAGACAAATCTTGCAGTTGTTTATGGTTAGAAACTTGTTTCCAACTTATTGCACAATGCCTAACCGTTTTTTTTTTTTAAAGATACCTCTTTGTAGCATGCATTTAGCCTTGTCATATATGAGCAGGCTGAGGTCAGTCAAGTGGCAATGTTTGCTGGAAATAATTAACATTGTCACATTTCCTCTCTGTGACTATGACAATGAATTAAAACAGGCAGCTCTCAGGCTGTTGCCAGGGATTTTCCAGCCTCCACCCTGCTTCTGGCTCTCTCTTGCTCACTCACGTTCTCCTGTTTTACAGTCACACACAGACACCTTCACACACAAACTAATGGCGTGGCATCATGTTGCTCCAACAGAGTGCCTGTTTACTGTCTATAAGTCTGTGTTTCCGGTTGTCTAAGTTGGAGCTATTATGCTTAAAGAGAATGCATCTAAAAAGACTGGAGTGTTTGTGCGTGTCTGTGTGTGTGATTTGGCGTGCAGGCCAAAGTGACATCATACTTCTCTGTGCTGTGTCCAGATCCACTCAAAGCAAAAGTCAATGATGTCATTCATTCCCCTCTTTCACTATCCCTCTCTGCCCGTGTGTTGCGGAGCATCCAACCAGACTAATGCTCAGAGACCGGGTCAGCTAAACTGCAGAAACGCAGGCAGGCTGCATGCTTTGTTCTCAGGAGGTCAGGCTAAATGAAAATTAGTCCCATTACAGCATCAGACACGCAGACAAGCTTTCTGATTACAGCTGATGAGGAAGGGAATCATTTAGAAAGGCTTTTTACTCTGCTAAATAACATTTAGAGCAAGCTGCTTCTGGATAAGAGGAGAGTTTTGATTGGATTAGTACATGTGTAGGTTTTAATGAGGCAGCTGTTTTTTATTTTTATTGAATTTAATCAATATTTATGTCAATTTTAAAGGGAAAAAATTAGGTGTCAATTACTATTTATTGTTGTTTGTCAGAATACCAAAATCAGAAAGAGTCTACATGACACTGATATTCAAATAATTCTCCCTAAAAGGGCCCAATCAGAGTTAGTCTTATTAATGTGGATAGACTAAGGTAATCTGCCACAATCAGGGATAATATGTCAGATTTAATGCAAATCCTTTTAACATTTTTCTGACTGTGTCTGTAGGAATAATTCTGTGATTTCTGTGGACAGATGTGCAGGTAAACTGGAATATACATACATACATACAGCTGTGAAAGAATCCATCAGCACAGTTTGTTTCCCTCTGTCAACCTGTTGTTGTTTCATGGGGCAAGACCCTTCGCCCTCCTTGCCTCTGTCAGCATCAGCTGTCAAAGAATCCATCAGCGCAGTTTGTTTCCACCAGTCTGCCCAACATACACAAGTAACTTATCAGTATGACTGTGGTGTGAATGAATAATGTATTCACTATAAAACACTTTTCCTCCCATGAAAAGCATGATGGAAATCTGGTTCATTACTAATAAATAATGTATTCTCCTTGTAGAAATCATTATGCACTTTTCAAAACAGGCAGAAAAAGGTTGTAACTTGATTAAGAGAACAGCAGCAATGCAAGTATTGATCCCCTTTAGGGGATTTTCTTCTTCTCCTCTTTACTGAGCTGGGCTGGTTTGTGAATCCAGAATTATTTCAATCTTTCTTCCTGTGTCCACAACAAATTTCCAGTTCAGTCTTTCATTAAAGCAGTGAAAGTCTTCGTTTTTTTAAATCAACTAATCATTACAATACTGCAGAACTTCCCACCTGAAATGAATTAACACAAACCTGCGGCTGCATAGACGTTTAACTTCTCCATATTCTTTATACGCTAGTTTGCAGTAACATTTAACAAATGCAATGTGTAGCTGATGGGGATAAAACACACAAAGCCAGCCTCTACTTCATTAGCTCCTGATTTGTTCAGCAGTAAATGTGTTAAGTAAATCCAGCTCACTCACAGCAGCATAATACTGAAGATCACACACTCAGACTCATCTGAAACCACCAATTCTCTCCATCAAAATAGATGTTCATTCATCTTCAGAGCTAATAGAACGGATCAAATATTTTTATATCTCTGCAGAGCTAATGAACAAAACTAAGGTTTCGGATAGCAGCACAGGTTGACGGCACTTTAACACACCACAATGACAGCAGAGGGAAACGTCATGAGAGAAAATGGAGGAGCAACATCAGCTGCTAAAAGAAAACAGGAGGTGGGATGAGTTAGTGGGAACACAGATGGATGGAACAGACGCGAGAGGTGAAGACGGAGGTTAATTCAGGCTGAAGCTGCTTTGATGTTCGTTGGGGATATTTTGATACACAGGAAAGGTGACGAGACTTCATCCAGTCTCCTCCTCTTCTTGGCTGTGAATATAGGTGTCTCTGTCCTGAACCTGACTGATGATGGCACGTGGAGAGGGATTAGAATTAAATCCCAGCTCACGTTACCAGCCACATTAGCCAAACATAGACATCAGCTAGAGGAAGTTTCATCTTATCTGTTTGGGCATCAGTTTTATTTTTGCTTTCCTTGATTAATAAAGGACCAGTAGAAATTAGTCCTTATTTTCTCTGTTCATCTTTTACATGGAAAACAAGACGGCTCTGATTTCTTGTTTCCTGTGTTTGCTTTGCCTTTGCTAATCTCACATTATCCATTTAAACACGCCAAACTTTCAGTTTGACCAAAACCAGATAACTCTGATTGAGGCAGATGAGGAAATGATGCCTCTCTCACTCGTTTGTAACCCTGTGTATCAGAGCAGCGATGTAATAAATATTGACCTGATGGGATAACTCATCCACTATTGCTGAATCATTCGAAGACTGCCATTGATTTCCAATAGCTGTCAGCGAAAGCAAAACACGTCCTTTTTATCCTCCTTCTGTATCCGACTGGATGCAGCTGCATCTTGTCGCCCTGTAAAATCCTCTCCTCTTTCACTTTGCTTTGTAAAGTTCTTACCGTCGTCTCTGCGTCACACTCACACACTTTTTGTTTGATCTTGTTTGAGTGCCTCAAGTGCAGCTTGATCCCCAGTCAGTCAACCAGGTGAGTCACAAGTCAACGCCTTATCTCAGTTTTTTCTGACTTTACTTCTGGTAAGGCTCACCACCATGTTCACTCTCATGCCGCTAAATAGTGAGCCATTACATATAACTGCTCTACTTGTATGTGTAACCTTGTGTTGTTTACTTGGGGGAAATTATTCCATTTTATTTGATTAAAAATGCAGTTTTTGATATTATGGCATGTTGTTCTTTATATAAAGCATTTGCTGGCAGTATTATGCATTTATACTTGATACCATATTACATATAGCAATAAAACACGAGCTGCATGGAAGCTCAGGATTTTATCGGGACTTATTCACCGGGAAATTTCAAGAGAAATTTAGGAAATTGTCATTTTCCTCTGGGAAAAATAAATCATTGTTCATTTAATTCGCTCTCCAGTGGTGGAGTTTGTTAGGCCACAAGTAGGATCATGCAATACATATAAATTCTATTAGTTAAACCTTTCAAGTATTATTATAGTGCAATCCTCTGCTTCTAGTATTGATTAAGGGGAACACTATCAGATTGTGTTAAACTGGATTTTGAGTAAAGCCTTTTATATAAACTGAAGCTAAATTACTCTGAAGCTGTATAAAATATGCTGCATTGAGCTTTATAGGGTTAAAGCTCTACAGTATGCAGTAGAAAGTAAAACAAGCGCTTTGTCTTAGATTTTTTGTTTTGTTCTACTTCATGCATGTTCCTCTTCAGTCATACAAATAACACAAATGTTTACGTTTGACCTGCTTGTCTCGTAGATGGAAGAAAGTGTTTTTTGCTGTAGACAGTAAAGAAGTATTCCCTCTCTCTGCTGTCTTCCTCGTTTCGCTTTTCGTCCACTGACACACATTCAGAAAGCTTCATCTCATGACCTAGTAAAACAATCAGGCATGTAAAACACCAATGTGTGAGGACCCAGTCTAAAAATACACTCTGACTCTGTGTGTGTGTGTTCATTTAGTGCTTCTGGGACTTAAACGTTAAAGAGAGTTGCCCTCCTGGGTTATATGCTGTATGTGCTGTAGGTTTTGTATAAGTGTGTGCTAAAGTTTACCATGCATGTGTGTGTGTGTGTGAATGTGTGTGGATGGAGGTGGGGTGCATTCCATCACAAGGTCAGGAGGGAAGACACGCAGGCAGCAGGAGACCTTGTGTAGAATGTCATGGATGCTTAAAAATACCACTAAAGAGCCAGAAAGAGTATCATTGGCTCCAGCTGAAAGTAGAATGCTTCCACTCGGCCCCATAACTCTAAATGTGCTCAGCAGAGCATGGCATGTTACCTGTGGGGGAGGGCGACTGGTCATATATCACACGAGTCAGCACAATACCAAAGAAATGCCATTATTTTTTGTCTCTGCTTGATGTTCAAAGTTCCAGCAAAGCTGCTTCATCTCATTTGTTTCTAATCTCTTCAATCTAATGTAAAGCTATTGCAGATACTTCTATTTGAAGCTGATTTCCAGATTTGTTTACACGTTTATTCATGTATTTGCATTCATGTGTATCCAGCATGCTGTGTCTTCATTTCAGCTGCATGTAATAAAATAATTTTAGATCTATTAAATATAATTCAATATCTGTGGCAAACTGTTTCTTATGCTAATTATTGCAATCACGATATAATGAATCTATGAGTCAGTTATTTGGCTTCGGCTCCTTTGCAAACCCAGACTAGTTTACAGGTACAAATAACCTCTTGGTGCCTGTAGGGTAGTTCCCATAGGCTGCAGTGAACCTTAATTGGTTTCCTGCATCTGCTGCTAATGAAAGAAGCAGAGGGAAAGCCTCAGCTTTGCATGAACGAGCCTGTTTCACCAATTGCATCCACCATGCCCATCTGTAACAGATGGTCAGGGCAAGAACAGAGGAGAATCCCAATTAGAAATTCATTAAAAATAGATTCATCAAAAGCACAGGTGCAGAGATGAGAGGACATTCTTCCTTCATTTGACAGATCAGGTTTTCATTATAACTGATGCTTATAACCCCTGCAGTTAGAATTCAGTAGAATATAAAATCATTTGTTTTCAAAGTAAAAATGTATACATGCATTTAAACTGTGCTCTACAGTAGAGGATTAAAACCTTATATATTATTACAAAAGAAAGAGTTGAACAAAAAAAGTGAAAACTGATTCATTATTGCTGTTGTTGGTGACTATATGCACTAAATGAAATAGCCTTGTTGATACAATAGGTACAATAACAAAATGATGGAGAGAAACGAACATGTCCACTAGTTATAATGTGAACTTAATTCTTTCCAGTTTATTTAGCTAATAAATAAGAACCAATACCAGCCTGTTCAGACAAGCTAAACATAGCTGAACATGAGCATCTCAGGGGTCAAAGTGATGTAAAAAGATCATGAAAGGAGAACAGATGCAGAATCACACTGACTTTCCATGTCAGAGGACGGGAGAGTGATTCATTATAAATAATCTGTGTATGTAAGTTTGTCTGTGTATGGACGTCAAATCAAACTGTACACACAAACAAAAACATAATTTCTCCTCAGTAATGATTATCTAACAGTGTCACTGTGCCATATCTTCCCTCCAGATGGTTGACACTTGATAAGCCCTGTTCAGTATGGTGACAATCTGTGTGTGATTTCTTATTTTCACACAGTGGAAAACTGGTTTCCTTGGACAACACCAGCACCAGTATGCATCTCCTCTGGATGGAAGAAGGATCCCGCCTCCTGTTCCTTCCTGGTTGTTTGTTGGAAGACAAAGCCCTGTTTTATTCAGAGAAAGGTTGAGGCTGAGAAAGAGGCTTGTGTCAGAGCGTAGAACAGCTGCCAAGCATGACTAAGTAAATCTGTGCTCTCTTCTGTTCTGTCACAGTAATGGAAACAAAAGTCTTTCTCCAGCTTTTTACATAAAAAATCAAAGTTAAATATGATAATGAATCAGGAAGTGCCCTCTCTGTCACTTCAGATGAGATTTGAAGCAGTAGGCGGGTGGAGGCGCTTCGATTACTATGTAGATTCCTTTACAGCAGAAGAAAAACCAGTTGCATTCATCTTCAAGCCAATTTCCTGTGCTCACATAAACAATAGAGCAAAAAATCCTCTGAAAATCTTAAAATTCTTATATCAGATGCCTACACGTGTGAATGTCTGACCAAAAAGAGACCCATAAGTCTGCAATCACACATTTTGAGGCTGTTGTTATTCTTTAACAAAGTCCAATATTTAATTATTATTGCTTTATCATTTGGCATAAAAAGCATCCTACTTAAGTCAAAGGGGACATTGGTGCAGTTATTTCAGTTGTTTGTGATCTTCTTGAACAAAAGTTTCCAGCTGTAGTCTGAAGTGCCAAAAATGACATCAGAATACTTGGCTTTGGTATCTTCTTGGCTGGTCTTACAACTTCTTATTATAATAACTGGTCATGCTGTGTGAATTTTAATTTTTAAACCCAAAAAGATGCAACTTTGTCTGGCAAAATGCAAGATATGAATGAGCATCTAAATACGAGAAAGCAGGTTCACTGCTAATGAAGGAGGAGGGAGGCTTCTAATTGCATGAGGCTCATCCTTTGAAAAGTTCTTGTGTTGTAGCAAATACACCAGTTATGGTAGCTTAACTCCTCATATTTAATTAGTTCATATGTGAGGAGTATGCATATGAAATTTCCATAACAGTGTCCTGCAGTCGGTCCCAAACTCAGTGCAGATATTTGCTCCTGCTAGCTGTTCTGCAGCTGTTAGTCATTTCCCTGCTTTAAAACATCTTATTATGAAGAACTGGATCTTTTCACCACTTTGTTCTTTGTTAGTTTTTGCATAAGCTATGTTGTAAACCTTTAATTTGGATTAATGGAAGTATTATTTATCTTTACCAAAAAGATCTGCAAAGTTATGTTATTTCCAGCCATTGCATCCTTTGTGCTAATTAGCAAATAGATTTTCTCAGTGAAGTAAACCTTCAGAACTCAGGAAACAGTAGCATAAGCTGCTAGGTATGCTTCCTCCTAACCAGACTACCGCTAACTAATCTCTGCTTGGATGAACGACATGAGAACAGCAGGGGAAGCAGTATAAATACTGAAGAAGGACAATTAAACATTTAACTGCCAAGCCTTTAACTGTAATCCTTCACATTTTCCTCTCACTTTGAGTTTATCTCAAGCCTTGTTTTAGAAGTCTATCCCACAGCATTTTTATAAAAGAACAGCAGACAAAGAGACAAAGTTGAAAGAGGTTAGTGACGAACAAAGAGAATACAAATCCAACCTGCTGCTAAGCCCAAACCCCCTGAGTTTAAGGATCACTAGCATTCAGCCAGATCTGCTCCACATATCCAGTATAATCCCTCTGCCACGCCACAAACACTTCCTCTTTGACATAAGAGTGTGTGTAGGAGTGTGTGTTTTGTTTAGCAGAGTGTTGAGAGCATGGTATATACACAAAACTGATTTATTCTGCCTCAATAGGCCATGTCTTTTTAACTTTGTTTTTCTATCTCTGTGCTCATATATTCTTCACCCAGTTCCTCCAGTTCATTGGATTTTTTTATTTAGTCTTTTCATAGTGGCTGCAATCTCAAGAAAAATAGGTGTCATAAGAAATAATAACATATTCATTGTGTAAGTGAAAAGGTTTAAGTCTTTTTCTCCTTTTTTTTAAGAGTTTGACAATGTGCTGCATTAAAACATATCCAGATTACTGCAGGCTTCCATACATGGTACCATGGTAAAGTACATATATTTCTGTGGCATGCGCTCTGTCATCATCACACTGCTGTAGCCTGCACTCTGAGCTGTCATTGCAGAGATTTTACTGAGCATGTAAAGCAGTTTTTGTCTTGTTTGGCTTGTATTTTTATCCATGTCCGACTGAATACTTAAGCACCATGCTTCTCTATTTTGTCAACTAAAAGCCTGAATCTAGAGCACTTGTCTGTTTTCAGGATTTCATGCCAAGAGGCAGACGTACAGCAGGAAAGGTCACTACATGCGATCGGTCTCTTAGGTAATGAGAACATATAAAGTAAGATGTCAAAAAAAACTATTCTCTTCTAAACCATCTCTCTGGAGGGAGAGAGATGGTTTATGGTTTAGCCAAACAATCCCCATCTTGTTTGGCTGTCCCTACACCTCCATTGTTCTTTGTTGTTGCATTATCTGATCGTGCACTAAGCCAGCTAAATAAAAGTAGCCCATACCAGGTTCTTTGAAATCAGGTTCTTTTGTTTGTTTTCTTAGTTTTTTGCAGTCCTGTTGTTGTGAAACATGTTTCCAGTTAGGGTGAGAGCATCACGGTGGGGGATCTGACTCTTATTTGACCCGTGTTTGACTCCAGGAAGGATATAGCTGATGGTGGAACGGAAAGGTTTAACATGTGCACACAAGGGCAGTAGGGTTTATAGTGGGGGTTTCTTGACTCCTCTTCGACCCTGTTGTGACCTTTAACACACACGTGCAGCCACTTCTTGGTCTCCTTTGTTCTTAGTGATTTTTTTAGTCGTGTTTGACATGAAAAGTTGTTCCTATTTTTCTCCTTCTCTCAGTGTGCTGTCTGTTTTCTTTTCTTTATTCTCTCCTGAGGTTGTGTGTGAGGACTTCCCTCCCTCTGATCCAGCCATCTATTTACAGCCCCTAAGCTTCAGTCAACCAAGAACCCTCAGAGTCAGCTTGTAAAACCAGCACCTGTCTCCCTAATCTGTCTCGATAATGAAGCTAAAACACTTCTGTCAAGGCGTGGCACGTGCAGGAGGCGTCATGGGGAGTAATTAAGACTTTAAGTAACTCTTTGTTTTTGCTCGGTTTTCTCTTGAAGTGTTTTATCTCCCCTGTCTCTCACACAGCTGGACTAAGAGCAGGATATAATTTTGTAAATGTTGCAGTTTCATATAATTTTCTGGTTGACTTCAGAAAATAACAGCAGAAAAACAATTTGCAATGATTTTTTTTTCTCCTGTTTTCATTGTTTCAGACAAAATAAAGTAAATTAACAAATGGTAAATTGTTCAATTTTTGGAGTTGCATGAAAAAAGGTAAACATACTTTTTTAATATAAAAATGTTTAAACAATTTTATGATGATATTTGCATTCAGCTCAAAGCGCTCCCATCTGTAAATCCTTACTCGTTATATTCCTTTGTGCCACTTGATTAGGGTGTAGGTCCAGACTCTTAATTATGAGGCCAGCAGACCAAAATGAGGTTGTTTATTAAGTGTGACTCATTGGTTTTGGGATAAACTGCTGTCCTGTAGGCACAATGTGCAGCATTGAACCAGCACTGTGGCACAGCAGCACCTAGCTGTGTCCATTTATGCCATGGAAGCAAAAACACCCTGCAAGGTGCTGCTCCAGCGAGTAATAGATGTATCAGCAGCAGTGATATCAGCAGGAAGAGTTGTCAGTGTTGTAACAGGCTGCTTGGTTTGGGTTGGCTCTGTTAGTTTAGTCCAGCATGATTGTGGATTTTTCAAAATATCCCATCATAGTAGTGCTTATCCTGATGGGTGAACTTTCCATCTGGTCAGTTTGGCTCCTCTGTGCTGCTCAGCAAAGGGAAGAGAGATATCAATCACTCTGTCTGAGTTATTGTTGAATAATATGGATGGATGTCGCGGCTGGTGTCAGTACTGAAATATGGTGTCATCTTTGATTTTATACTTTCAGCATCTATTTCTAGGCTTATATAGTCACCTGTTCTCTGTAGTGAATGAGTCAGTGAGCTAAAAATGAACTTAATTCTACTGCAGCAGATATTGTATAATTGAGGTCAGTTATCAGAATGTGAAACTAATCTTTCTGTGGTTATCAAAAGCATTTCCAAGCATCATTTCTGTCCTTTTACCCAATGAACATATTATTGATCCATGTGACTGGTGAGATTGTGGAAGGGGGGCTTAATTATTTGCGTGCTCCAGCACTTATTATTAGTGGCTGTGAGGTCACCGTCTCCCTGAAGCACTCAGGGATGAGGTAGAGATGTAAGTGTGAGCAGGTTGGGTTATTTTAAGGCTTGGAAATGAACTTGTGATTTTGCTGGTTTTCCATTTCCTTCTAATTTAGTCACAGTGACTGAGGAGATGGACATGCACTTAAGCATCCAGGTGGCTACCAGGATAACATTGCTTTCCAGAGGAAGGTAAAAGGGAGCACCAAGTCCAAATGCATTATGCTGAGCAGAAAGACCTGTCTCAAATGGGTGCCTCACCGCATGGTGACAAGATAATGTAGAAAGGAAGGAGGGGAAAAGTCATACAGAAGCTGAGAACGAGTGACAGAAATAAATGAAGGAAAACCACACTGGAGATTGTCAGGATGGCTCAATTAGCTTTTTCAGGGAGGTATTGGGCCCACGGGTAACAGAGACCTTAGGTGGAAATAAATTTGTTGTCAAATGAAATTGACACCTCACTGACACCGAAACCTCTGATGGAAGCATATAACCCACGTCCCAAACGATAAAATGTAGCTAAACTCATAACGTGTGCCACAATGGCACCGCTTTGTTAACATGTGTTTCCCTACAGGAACACAAACTTCCTCAGATTCTGTGATTCTCTGTGGATGTCACTGTGACTGCGTTATTGATCGTTAACTTGCCTCAGATGGTGCAGCACGGACGGTGACAGTCCGTCATTGTAGCTCAGCCACTGATGGTGTCATGCTCTCATTGTGCCAGTGTTGGGAACAGACCCACAACAGATGCTGCACAGATAATAGAAGCTTTATCTCAGGAAATGTATATCCTGACACCCTTGTGAAGATCCACAAGGACTCCATCGAAGAAATCATCTCAGGTGAGAGGACATTTAGGTGTGTTTGTTGAAAAGCTTTGTGTGTTTTGAGGAAGATGCTCATTGTGCATTAAGAAAGTGGAGTAATGTCTTTGAAGATACATTTGCAGGTGAGGAGTGATTTTCTCATTGTGCAGTTGCTGCTGCTGGTGGTGTAATGCAATCACCCGGGTTTCTGCAGTTTTTGTTTGATGACATCGCTTTGGATCGGGTGTTTTATTATGGGCTTCTGGTGGGAAGGTGAAGGAGTACAAATGCCTTTTAGATAGTACATTAAAATCAGGTGCAGCAGAAGTTTTATTATTATAAAAATGCTGTCACATCTTCTAAACCTGGAAGTCTAACTATAATAACAGGACGAAGGATTGCAAATAAGTTTACATTCACAGATATCTAAAGATAAGTCAGCTGCATTACTTTAAAAGATATTATTCATCCTGAAAGCTAAAACATAAGGTTTTGATGGTCTGGACCTCTTGCTAATCATTTAAAAAAAACAGGAAAAAAATCTGTTTCTGCATTTCAGTTTGAGAGAAATGTTAATGTATCTTTCAGCATAATGAATCATATAAACAGCTTAACATTGGCATTACATTTAATCAATATTCAGTTAAAATATGCATTATATGTAAGAAATAAGTGTTGTTAAACACTGTACTAGTAGAGATTTTTTGTCTGAAAATGAATCCTCACTGTGTAAATAGTAAATGGGAGGATTCTGCCTTTATGTATGTATTCACATTATATAAGACCCAACTACTTGCTGCACCTGTTTACCATCCTGACTTAACCAGTTCATAACCTGGAAATGGGCCATTGATTCTACTCACTCATAGAATTTGTTTTCATATAAACAAATTTGTGCAATTAGATTTCTGATATGTTTTGCTAATTGAATTAAATGACGGGGTTATATAGTATTGTGTTATATCACAGGACAAAGTCAGCAGATGATGTTGGACATCTTAAACTGTGAGGTTGCATCATTTCTGTGATGATTTGAAAATCATAACCTTTTCTTTTAAATAGGAGTTAGGCATGTATTTGGTCTTCTGTTTTAATGTTTGGCACATCATTCATGCATCTTTAAGGGAAGAGTCTTTATTCAGACATGTAATAAATCTTCTGAGAAGCTTTTGTTTGTCATCATTTACCCTGAGGCTCATCACGTCACTCTGCTTTCAGTTGTGTATCATAAATTAGATGATAGCTTGGCAGCATTAACTGAGTTCAAGAGAATTTTTTTATGTATAATTTTTCCAGATAAATCTAACACAGATTCTGAGCAGAAACGCAGATTGTAGATCTGCTTAATCAGCCGAAGCCTGCTTTCTAATGCATAATGCATCAGACCTTTATCTGCTGGGAAAACACAGCAGTGATTTACATTAATGTTTTATCAAACCACTGTGACATCAAAGCATTAATGGGGAGACCCTGCACAAATGTGTGTGTGTGTAATCATTAATGAAGTGGGCCCTCGTGGCAGGGGCTTGGCTAGGTCTGGGTGTCAGGTGGAGAGACATAATAATTATGTGTTAAGTTAGACGAGAGAACAGACATTAAAAACAAGCTCATGAATGGAAAGCAGTCAGCTCTTTGAATCATTCAGGACAACAGCTTCCCTGGGAAACAAGTGATAAACATCTGCTCAGGATCTCACAGGAGCTGCACGTGTCCCATCGGTGCTTAGATTTCCCTGTGTACCTCGTTCTTCTGTTAACCACAATGATCTGTGATGACACAGATGCACAATAACAAGTCACTATATACTGTACCTGAGTCTTTTGCTTATTGCCATCATCTCTGCCTGCCTCCTCAGATGACAGTGCATCAGCAACCAGCAGTATGGAGGTGACTGACCGCATTGCCTCTCTGGAGCAGAGGGTCCAAATGCAGGAGGATGAGATTCAGCTGCTCAAGTCTGCTTTAGCTGACGTGGTCCGCAGGCTTAACCTGTCTGAAGAGCAACAGGCCATGGGGTCCCGCAGAGGACCCACCAAAGGTAACATATGCTGTACAAACTTTATTTTCATGTCTAATTTCTTCTGTATCCATCAACATAGCTAACAGGTTTTCTTCTATTAGTTTCACAATACAACACACAAACTTCTTTGTCTTTTTGGTCTCTCCAGTTTCACTTTGTTAATGTTTTCTCCTACAAATTCCCCATGCTCCCCTCCTCTGACTAGTTACTTAATGTCTTCTACCTCCTGTCCTTCCTTCTCCTGGACTGTGTTATGTTGTTACCTGCGTCATGCGTTACATGTATAGACCCTGCTATGATGAGAAAGTCTCCTTCTGCAGACAGCAGTGTTGGAAAGCCAGGTAGGCTGACTGTAGTCTGTCTACACTTACCAGGCCTCGTGTGTTCACGTTCATGCTTCAGTCACTGCCTGCTCTGCAAGTACTTTGTATTACAGCATATCGGGACATGCACAGTTAGCTTCAGTAGTGCACGTACCACAATGATGCAGGTTTGAAGGTGTGTATGAAAGAAGCTGTGTTACCATAGCAGTTTTGGGGCTTTTAACATGTTAAGATTTGCTGTTTCATTTTTTTCTAGTACTAAACTAAACTAACCAACTGAAGATTGTAGTTTACCAATAAAACTGATCTTTTAATCTAAATATAACTAGTAAGATGAAAACTAACTATAAGCAGAATGAACTTTTTTTTTAGTCCCATTTCCTTACAATTTTTACTGTTTTAGTCTCCATGCATGCTCCCTTCATGTGATTTAAATCTATTCTTATGGAAGCTGAGAAATAAATGACTAAGTTCAAAGGAAAAAGGCACCGAGTACCAGAGAAGGATCCCAGAGGGATTTTTTTAGTTTTTGTAACAAATCAACATGTTTGTTCAAATTTGTACCTCGAAGAAAAACTTTACTTTAGAGGCTGAAATTACCAGTTTTTCTTGCGTTTTACAGCTTTGAATATGTATTTACAGTAAGTGATTAAGCAGAAGCACTGTACTAGCTTCCAGTCTCAGGAGTAACTGTGGATGGATGGAGTTTCACTTCAATCTGAGAGGATGACTCCATTCCTGAGCTGCTTCCTCTTAGCCTTCTCTAATGCGAGCTGCAGGCTCTCTGTACTAAAGCTTTGGAAAGCTTAACACAAGTGCACACATTGCAGATGGACAATCATGAACATAGAGAGGGACATTTATCATACTTTACCATACTAACCCAGACGTTTGCCCCTCCTGTATAATGGCTACATGAGAGAAAATACAGAGTGCACACCTAAGTGTGCTTGCATGTGTGTGTCAGTCTGAATGCATCTCTGCTGGATCAAACAGTTATCAATTAATTATTTATGGCTGCAGATGAAGCTGTAACTTGAATTTGTTCTGCTGTGCTTGCTAGACTGATGTGTGTTTTGTCATTGGGTGTGCATGGATATTTTTGTCATCTCACCTTTAGGAATCAGTTTTAATCATATATTCTGATTTGTAAAAAACTTTAAAACAGTTTAATTAAACTTTAAGTGAATGAGGGAGACAAACAGTTAAATAAATGTGTAACTTCTCTAAATCCTGACTGAATTGTATGATAGTTGTAAAAATGTATTTATTATCATGGCTGTAACATTAATTTTTTCCAAGCATGGTGGCACAATATTGTGTATTTTTTTTGTTGTTTTTTTTTTGTTTTGCTTTGTATTATATATATATATATATATATATATAAAAGTTCACTCTTTGTGCATACACATGTGAGAAAAAATAAATTAAATAATTAAATGAAAAATGTATAAGATGCCAAAATACAGCAAGTTATTAAATAATGTACAACTTCTAACTTTATTTTTATTTGAGATATTTGATTACTTTTAATAATAAATATAATGACGCTGGTGTGAACATTGACTTGTCCCACATAGCTGTAAAAGTTGTTGAGTTGTCCCTGTCAAATACAATTAAAAACACAATTTAATGCTTTTATTTAATGGGTTGATATTTTAAAACAGCAAACCATATTCTCATAAAGTGGACATAGTTCTGCACTTGTGGTTCGGTCATTTTCAGACCCAAATCGAATAAAGCTGAACATCATTTTGTTGTTGTTATAAAATCCACACAAGTTTTTAATAAACACGTAAATTACTGAATATATTTCTGCAAAGTTAGTGTATGATTTTAGATGTAGAGGAATAAATAATGCTTTCTATTATACTCTAAACTAAATGTTTATGAGATGATTAAATTGGCCTCTTTGTGACTTTTTGAAAACAAAATAATGAAACTGCATAAAATATTTCTACATTTATCTGTAAAAATACTTTAAGATATTTAAAGCATATTTCCAAGTACCACGGTAAACTTTGAATATTATTATGGACAGCATAGTAAAAGAGGAAATATTTCAATACATAAACCTGAAAAGTAATTATTTGCTGTTGGAACAGGATCTCGATAACCAAACATTTCCCCACTTTCAGTTCAAAAGCTAACATGCAGCAATGGATTGTGGGTAATATGGGTAATATATCTGAATTGTGGATTGGAGAATTGGGACACACTACACACTCGAACCATTTAACATGGGCAGGTATGGGGACAGGGCCTTAGAGTCACACTTAGAGATAGTCACTAATTCCTTCACCATTTGCAGCATGTCAGACAAACCATAATGCCGGCTTTAAGCAAATATGTTGCATCATAATATAGATCAACAAAATGCAGCACAGCATAAACTACAACAGAGGCATTTGCAGTTCAGCACCAGTGTCTTTAGTGGGACATTTAATGTAAATTTATACTTAAAACATATGTACTGCTTATACTGACTGATACAGAAAACAAACCTAATCAGACACTGATGACAATAACACTGTTTATGGATGCAGCACCAATGTTCTCCATTAAAGAATAAAACAAAGTCGCTCTGATTTCTGTGAAGAAATGTCTGCAGCCATCGCTGATGCCGGCTCCGCTACTCTTCTTTATCTTTCAGCCAGGCCAATGATTGCAACTCTGCCGTTACGGCCCACTGTAAACAACGGGACCATCCTACCAAAGAAAGGCGGTGGAACTCTGCCCTCCCCATCTGGACCTGGATCCAGAAAGGACACCAGCACAGCAGCCAACAAGAGGTGAGGAATTTACAAACAACACAGCAACCTGAAAACAGCGGTGGTGGAATTTTCTAAGGTTTAGGAATGACTCGAATCCACCGTTCATTTTACTTTAAGGAAACTTTTTAGGAAACGTAACTAAGCTCAGCAGGTTCTGTGGCTCTGTGAAGCCTCCTAAAGTTCCCATCAGACACAGGATTAGTTTGCAGACATGGTTTTCCTCCACTCTGTCTGGAGCTATTTCAGACATAACATTTGTAGCGGTTTTATCAGTCGTTTGACATTTAGCAGGACAAATACACAAAGAAGCAGCATTCTCATGGCCACGTGTGTGTTTATACATGAATGTGGAGTCCATGTAATAAATCTTGTCTGCCAGGAGAACAATAGCCTTTTCCCCTTTCTGGGGGACATTACCATAATCAGATGAGGCGCTGCAGACAGCAGGGATCTGCTCCAGTCCAAACAGATCTGTTACTGGTTCTTTGGTTTTGACTCTCACCTTTAGTTTTACTGAAGAAAAGTATCATTTTAGCAGCATTTTGACAATGAATCACAATCCAGACTCTGCTTGCATGCATGTGTACAGATATAGTGGTGTAACTGAGGAAGAACTCATTGAGGAAGCTCGTCATGTCTTCACTGTTTATCCCAGTGCACTTTGTTTTGTCTGTCCAGTCCATCCTGTCTCGCACATCTGCTCCCTACATTGCCTCCATCTGTGATGTTGTATCTCGTTGTGGTTTTTCTACAATGTGATGTCCAGTTTGTCATTTCTGTCTTGTTTACCAGATTTTTCTACTTACCTATCAGGTGAGAGGGTCCCAAAGTTACTCTCATGGTCTCATTATAATATAATTGCTATTTTTATTACATCAAACTTGCTAAATCTCATTTTCAGTTATTTAACTAATCATTAAATTACATGTTTTTTTTCATTTACCACTCTCAGCTGTGTGTGTTGTTCACTCTCTGTGTGTAGGATTATTAGTCTAACCTACAGCTTGGTCAGAGCCCCATTAGTTTCAGGATACACACAACAGTCTCTAATACCCAGTGGTCCAATTACTACTGTATGATTCCTCATGGGACTACACGGCAAACAGTCCTTTCTCTCTCTTGCGCTGTTCTTTAGAGAACAAACAAATGCAGGCTCTCCAGAAGGTGTAACAGCCACCGGCTCGTTTCAGGACTTGAATAGATTTCTCTGCCGTAGGGTGGATTAGATGACTCGTGGGGTACTGGTCATCAGGCTGCTGATGGAGCTTTTCCTTTGTTGTGAATAGGCAGGCTGCCTGCACTAATATGCAGATCTGCTCTGATGCAGCCATTTTCAACACCACAGTGGAGCAAACACGTTTAAAAACTGAGGAAACAACACATTTTTGTTTATGTGTGGCGATAAAAAATAAAATGGGAGGATAACTTCTGCCTTTATAAGGTTTTACATTTATTGTCCCAGTTTGATATACTGACTGAGGAGATACCTGTCCTCCTCAGTGAGTCTTAATTCCTATTTAGTTTATTTATCACTGTGAGTTGCAGTGTTTGCTCAGCCAAGCAGGCCCAATTTATCATGTTGTCCTGCTTTTTCATGTTCATTAAATCTCTGGAAACCCTGAAAGGATACATTCGGACCATGTTCTATCTCCTCCAAATTGCTAAAATAAGGCATAAAAATTGCCCTCTATGCTAAGACAGGAGTATTTCTTCCCCAGAGATCCACATTTATAGATCGTTTTCATAACAATATCCTATCGACAGAGTGCCTTAAATTTCCTTTTATTGTCACGAGTGGCAGTGAGAGATGTTCCAAAGAAAATCACCCAAAATACTGACTTAATTTATTACCTCAATAAACATGTTCATCAAGATATTATAACCTTAGTAGCTTATGTTAAGTTATGAGTTTAAAGTCATGTTAAATTAGTATATCATGGTCTTATTTAGAGAGTGTATGCAGGTTTCCAATCAGATCTACTATAATGTGGAATGTATTAAAAGATCAACCCACTGCATGTGAATGCATCTTATATATACAGCTTTTTTTCAGTTTTTAATTTTTATTTTAGCTTTTATTATTTTATTGTTCATGATTTTTTTTGTATATACTTTTATGTGTAAATCCCCTGGAAAGCACTTTGGCTTTTAAATGTATTATATAAATAAAGCTGCCATTGACAGCACACCCTAAAAGCTCAATTTGCATATAAAACCTAATAAAGCATATATGTCCTGTTCTGTGCTAATTAGATTTTAATGGAGTCTACATTAATTTAAACAAATGATGCCACGTGTTGCACCAGCCTGAGACTTCATGCAGTTGTTTGTGTAAGACAGTTTTATAATTAATTTATGCTTTTCAGACAGAAACTAATAACAATATTTGATTTTACATTATAATGTTTTTTTCTATTTATACAAACAATCAAATTACTAACCATTAAACACTTACTGGTAAGTAATTTGGCTTCATCTGTAAGACTTTGTGATGCTTGCAACCAGTGAAAGAGCTGACATGAATGAGAACAAACATATTTTTACTGAACATTTTACAAATAGCTGTTTACAGAAAACGGCATCAGGTGATTATTTCTCACCTCTTACTTTATCCGACCATTCACAGCAGCACCGTGAGGAGAGCTAACTCAAATGAACACGTTGGGACCCTTACTCGGAAAGATTCGGGTGACTCTAAGGGCAATCGGACCCGCGCTGGGTCCACAGGAAGCAACTCCAGCGGCAAACGAAGTGACAGGTAACAAGAATTCATGTGAATGACTCATTGAAAGCAAGCTGTTGGTGCAGAAAACACACTGTTTTCCTACTGAAGGTCTTTCTAATGAAAAAGAAGAGATGGGATGTGTGGAGTTAGAGATCTAATTGACAGCTGTGTGTTTACTCATTTACTTTGCAGCAAACAGAGGGATCCAGTGTTCAATGCAGGTAAGAATTCATGGCTCTTTTGCCTGATAATTCAGTCGTCCTGCTGTGTTACAGCCATTACACAGCAGATGCTCAGTGGTTCTCTGTGTCAGAGGTCAGTCCAGTTTATTGGTCCTTAATTAAAAATCATTCATACGTCATTTAAAAAAAAAAACTGATGCAAACCATAATTTGAGTCTCTTAACACAGAGGACCACTCAGAGCTGATGAAAAGGATTAAACATTCATCCTTCCTGTTCTCTCATTCCATCCTCTCATTCATTCACCATCCATCCTTTCTCCCTGATAGCTTTTCTGTTTTGTTGAACTTTCTGGTGCATGTTGGAAACCTTTTTCTCAGTGAACTTTAGGTATTGGTGGTAAAATTGCCTCACTGATTGAGTTTAAATGATTTTTCTAATTAATCTGATATTTTATATTGTATATTTTATTTGTATATTTGTTTGACCAGAAGTAAACTCTGAATGTTCTTGTTAGTCGGGTCGGCGCTACAGGGATACTCTGTGGCAGCTTTTCAGCCCAGAAAAATGGCAGCTAGAAATGTTTTGATGAAATTTGATCTGTTTCAGACATTCAGCTGCTTTTCATAGTGCGTGGTTTTATAATGACACCTCAGATTAAAAGACAGAGATGCTGGGAATTACCATGGCCACACAGTCTGCATTTACCTTATATGTCATAACCTTCACTCAGGTGTACTGGGATAACATTAGCATTAGCAATAAACTCAGCTTATTTAGACTTTTTTTAATTCAAAAGGTTTATGTGATTTTCATTACAGTGTTTTAATTTTTAATACACACACACACACACACATAAGCTAAGCCTAACATTGTAGTAGATGTTGTTTTTAGGATCATGCACGTCTGACTTTAACCCGACTGTCTAAATATGAAATGAGAATTGACCAGAACATCCATCATCAGCACACAAAAGATTTTTCTGTAAACTGGACCTCTGTAGTTAATTTTTTTTCATTTGTTTCACACACCACTTTTTATTTGACACCAAATAGTCTGAACCAACTTTAACCCTTTTAGTGCTGTAATATAAATGACAAATATTTTGCATCACTGGCAGCGTTGTTGTACTTAGAGGTTAAATATGTCCACATCACATTAAATATTAAAATGATCAGAGTTGCCAGCTAACAAACTTTCCTATTTTTGGAGTTTAATCTTGTAAATGTATTTTATATGTAAAATCTGAGGATCTTATTGTATATGTAATGTGGAAGCTATAAATGTTAAAACAGAAATAAATGACCTATCAGGTGACCACAATCATGCTTGTCTGCAACATGGGAAGAGGCTGCATGCCTAATACTTCATTTTTGGTTTTGAATTACTTTAAGTGAGATGTAAGAAAGTAATTAATTACATTTATTTAATTGTTGTGAAAAACAAAACTGATAAACAACCTAGAAATAAGGGAGCTGACTAGTTTAGTGGTCCCTAAAGGAGGTGTCTGGTTCTGGTTCTTTAAGAGCACCCTGGATAGATAATGCTGTCCACTAACACCAGGAAATACATACACATTAGAAAAGAGCAGGAGGTGCGGAAGTCTGCCGCTGCTCACCTGGTGCTTGTGTGTCTCTCTATGACCTTTACAAGGGATGCGACGCGTGACCCACTGCAAAGGTAGGCAAGGTCTCTTCTTCCCCCAATGCCCCCAGCCTCCACAGCTCTCTGGACAATGCAATCTGTTTGGATTTTTCAGGACATATCACCTATTCTATGATGGTTTTTTGTTTGTTTAAAAAAGAATAAAATCCAGATTTTGGTTTCGAATCATTGAAAATGTTCCACTTCTTTTTATTTCAAGCAGAGAGCTGTCCAGACAGGGGGGCAGGAGTGGGGTGACAAACTGTGTGTGAAAGTTGCTTTCCCCTTAAATGTTTTGAGAGTGAATTAATTAAAGCACAAACATCCCACCTAATCTCCACTGAGTGTTGCATCAAAGTGTCATCGCAGTGTTTGTGCATCTGCAGATGAAGCTGCTGCTGCTTCACCAGACGCGTTTGTTTGCTCACAGCTCACTTTTGCTCAAAGGCAACTATTTTTGTAACAACACAAAGATATCTGGCGATTGCTGCCTCACAGTTGCTTTGGCGTATTCTGCAAGCTCCTTAAGTCCTTGCAGCAGATTGGCCACAGCTCTTATTATGTCTTTAGAACGAGTATTTAAAATGTAAAAACATTTCCAGTGTTCAGTTTTTATAGAAAACTGGTGACATTTTCACTTTGTTGCTTTTCCACACAGAATAAATCATTTTTGTTTGAGTGTAGTTTTCTTTTGGTAAAATATTTGCAAATGAAAGCTGGACTCCTCAAACATGTTACAGAAGGATTAAATCTTTAAAACAAACACCACCTCAGACTATGTGAACACTTAAAGCTTATCAGCCAGTGGTTCCTGACATTTCAGACGTGTGACGTTTTACAATAAACCGATCTTATTCACTAGGGTGGATATAGTTTACTGTAAAATCTGTACTGGAAGATCAGTGAAGATGATGAAATCAGATGAGTTACTGAAAAAATCAGAAAACTATCAGATAAAAATATATAGTTTTACTTCCTGTTTGCTCATTTTTCCTATTTTCTTTTGTTTTCAAACAGAAAACAATTCCCTTTTTAGGCACAAAAGACTTTTCCTTAAAAAGAAGCACTAGTAAAAAATTTAACTAGTAAAAATTTGTATCTAATACTCCCAGGTCTTTCTGTTTGTCTAACATGTTGACTAAGTGGGTCATATCCTGAGTTATCATGTTTTATATCCCACACTTTGACATGTTCAGTTACTGTGCAAGGTTTCTGCTATCAGCATAAACCCTGAGTGATAAAACATGTTTTGGATTCATGTAAAATCTAATGTTTCATTGTGTTGATGTTACTGTAGCCATTAGTTGCAGTATAATGAGTTGCAACTTATAGCAACAGTTACTTTTATGTTAAATTATGAAGCCATTAGATATGGAAAAGTAAGCAAAACTTTCTGAATAAAGAAAATTCAAAAGATTTTATTGATCACTAATGATGAAACTTATTCCATAAGTCTTGGATTGAACACATTTCATTCACTTTCTCCAAACATAACTTTGTTATTATAATATCCCAATCTTTAATTACACCAAGCAAAAAGCATGTGCTTTTTATTAGTGCTTTCTCTAGTTTCCTTATTATAGTTTGTGTCCCGCTGGTTTCGTGATTCATTTATTAAATGTCACAAACCCACCACACAAGTCTAACTTCTACCAACCTCCTCCACCCTGTGCACCGCCCAATCCTGCTTGTCCCCGTTTTGCCCCTCACATCCATTCGGCCCTGACAACCTCAATCGCTCCCCCTCTCCATCATCACCTCCTCTGCTCTTTTCCCTTACTGCATTATAGTCACAGTACAGATTTACCTCAGCCGCTCAGCCAAATGGACGGGGAAGAGCAGTGGCCCCATGGCTTCGGCTGTGACGGCCCGTTCAGCCACCAGCCCCCACCCCGCCTCAGAAAACAGCAAGGCCAACACAGCCAGAAAAGGCGGTGCCACCAAGGTGTCATCGGTCAGGAAGGCCCCAAGTTGTAGCCTTCAGCTGAGGAAGTCAGGACGTCTGGCTTCTCCTCTTGAATCTCCCTGCTACCGCAGCCCCATTAAATCACCT
The DNA here is from genome assembly GCA_037177535.1 of Pseudomugil gertrudae. Classification (NCBI taxonomy): domain Eukaryota; kingdom Metazoa; phylum Chordata; class Actinopteri; order Atheriniformes; family Pseudomugilidae; genus Pseudomugil; species Pseudomugil gertrudae. The sequence continues at coordinate 10,160,908 of JBAMHV010000021.1, read as the reverse complement.
AGCCAGTACTTTCAGATTTGTTACTAGCTTATAAAGAATAAGAATTAAAGATTAGCTTTTATTGCAGCTGTAAAGCTGTAGAGTTAAACTTGTGGTTTCATATCAGATGTCTGCTATAAACAAGGGCACAATGAGTTTCTCGCGCTTGTGTTTGCATCATAAGATTCAAAGAAAGAGAAGAATCACTTGATAAAAGTAAAAAAAAAACTAGCCTCACCCATAAATCCATTTAAAGTACCTCCTAATGAGAATTGCTGGCATTAATGTTCAATCTGTCTTTATTTCTGTTTCCCTGATGTTCTCTGCATGGTTTATTTTGCAATGATGAAGTGTTTTAAATGATGAAAAGTTCTTATTCTTTGCTTTGCTAAGCTTCCATCTGTGGGTTTTTTTCATTGCTTTGCTTGTGTCTGCATTTCATGTTGGTTAATCACAACTGTGAGCTGAATGTCAATGAGTTGTTTTTTAACCCTGTTTGCAGTTCATCTTGTGCCCTCTGTTGTCAAAAAAAGATGAAATAAAAGCTATTTATTAAAGCTTTCGTTGAGTTTGCAAGTTCTGTCATTTTCTGGCTTTTAATTAAGTTTTTGTAAAAAAAAATCCCATCACATCCTCTCACATAGTTCCTCTATCCTCTAATCTACTCATACATATAGTGTTACCATCCCTGCCATTCATATCATAACAAAGTTCTGTGTGTCTTTTGCAAATGACTAAATCTGAAACCATAAACCTGACATAAAACACATCCATTATCAGTCATTTCGTGCACGTGAATGATCTCACCGACTGTTTCTGTTGACTTTTCCAGAGGAAGGTTATGTGAAAATGTTCCTTAAAGGTCGTCCCGTCACCATGTTCATGCCCAAAGACCAAGTGGACAGCTACTGTTTAGAAGCAAGAGCCGAGCTGCCCAGCAACAAACTCAAACTGGACTGGGTGTATCCTTTTGCTGCTTCTGGTTTCTAAGATCCAGCTCAGATTGTTTGAATTGTGTCTGCAGGGATTTTTTTTTCCACCTGGAGAAAAAGCATAAACTGATTTGGAAAAGTTGTGAAAGTTATTGTTTGATGACAACAATAACAAAAACTAAATCCAGTTTGTGTTGTAGGTGTGAGGAGAAGCTATAAATGTGTCTCCTCTGCTTGTCAGAGTAGATCTGCTCAGATGCTCATGAGTCGGGCTCATCGCTCTGCAGCCTGGAGTCAGTATTAACCTGCACACAGGCTGATGGTGCAACCAGTCAGCAGCTCCTCTTGTGCTGTTTTATTTTTATTTTCTTCATTTGCGGGTGTCTTTCTCTCTCTTGCTTTACGATCGGGAATGAATGCTGCATGTTGTTCAGTGAAGCAGAAATCCAAATGGAAAAAAGCCACGGGCCACAAAAGAACTAAATTAGAGGAAAAACACAAAATAATAAACAAAAACAGTCCTTATGAATCCTCTCTGAATATGGAAACGAATAAGATCATTTAAATGGATTATTGTGAGTACAAGCCGTTGTTTTCTAAATGATGATGTTATACGGTTGGTAAGCAATTATTTAATTTAGATTTTTTTCACACATAAATTCAATCCTTCACACTTTGATAACCCTTTAACTATTTTTTATTTTTAAAAATTTGTTCTGGATAACAGTGAAAAACATCAAGAGATCCGTTTGTATTCTTTGACCCTTTTAATGCTCAGCTACGGTTACCGTGGTCGAGACTGTCGGTCCAACCTTTATCTGCTTCCCACTGGAGAAACGGTTTATTTCATTGCCTCGGTGGTCGTCCTGTTCAATGTGGACGAGCAGCTGCAGAGACACTACATGGGACACACAGACGACATCAAATGGTAAGCGCTATGAGCCGAATGGGTAACGTGTTTTTCACTTTAAATGTGTTTTCTATTATCAGTTATTAGTAAGTGCAGTAGCACATCCACATGTTGCTGCTGTGGAGGGAAACTACAAGTGTACAGAGATTTAGGTGCAGGCATGAAGGTAAGAAAACAGTGTGTTGTGCAATTAGACTAACCTTGAACAGCCACTGAAATAATTATGTTTCATTATGAGGTTATAAAAGTACGACTTACTGTTTGGATTACTGATCAAAATATGGACCGCACGGATGTTTTAGCTCCTTTGAAGACAAATTGATTGAACTTTGCACTTCCTATGGGGCCTGCTGCACTGCCGAACCCAAAAAAGGATAAATTTATCTTAATAAGTCTCATTTCCCCATACACATCAGCACAGTAATGCCTTTCATGTTGTGCCAAAGTGTTGCTCATCTTTATTCAAACCACTTCTTTTGATGTTAAAAAGCTTTCTAACTGTTAACTGTCTGTTTTCCCCGTCGTCTTCTGCAGCCTTGCTGTCCATCCTGATAAAATCACCATAGCAACCGGGCAGGTGGCAGGCACCTCCTCAGATGGAAAAGTATGTAAAGTTATTTTTGATTTATCTTCATAGGAGAGGGATTTATTCACTTCCTCTCTGTTATTTATTTGCTGAATTCCCTCGGTGTTTCACTCATCATCACTGATCTCACTTGGTGTCGTCTCCGTGTTTGTATGTCATGTTACCTGGCAGCAGCTGGCTCCTCATGTTCGCGTGTGGGACTCTGTCAGCCTAAACACCCTCCATGTTCTGGGTGCAGGCTTCTTTGACCGAGCACTAGTCTGCCTGGCTTTCTCCAAGTCGGTATGGAAACCCAGCTGATATTCTTTTTAAGACTATTTCTGCTCTGGCTGTAGGTAGTTTGTGATCACTTGACAACCTAAAGAAGTGAATGAACATAGACTTTTATCTTTTTTTGCATGGTAGAATGGAGGAAACACTCTTTGCATTGTGGATGACTCCAATGACCATGTCCTGTCTGTGTGGGACTGGCAGAGAGAAGACAGACTGGCGGAGGTTAAGGTACATGGATGTGTGTTTTACCTTTGTGCTAATGTTGTTTCTTTTGCTAAACTAATCTTTTTATTTCATGTACAGTGCTCCAATGAGTCTGTGTTTGCTGCAGACTTTCACCCAACAGACAGTAACATCATAGTGACTTGTGGGAAATCGCATCTTTATTTCTGGACTTTGGAAAAAGGCATGCTGGTCAAAAAGCAGGGACTGTTTGAGGTAAGAGCTCAGCCATCAAAGGGTTATTCACATGTATTCAATCTGCAATAAGATATGGATTTATATACAGTCGATGATGGTTGAGAAAACTAAAAGCAGGAATATTTTTTATGCTTTGTGCTGCAGAAACAAGAGAAGCCCAAGTTTGTATTGTGTGTGACGTTCGCAGAAAATGGAGATGCGATTACTGGGGACTCCAGTGGAAACATCCTGGTGTGGGGAAAAGGTACAAACACTCCTTCACATGAAGTCATTGGGCCCATGTGGAGCTGATCATGTCATGGAGCGCTGAAATCAGATTTTACCAGGAAACAGACGTTGTTGTGAGCTTATAGAGCTTATAGGTCCTGAGCAGCAGTTCTTCAGTACTGTAAAGATCTTTCATAGGTTCTGTGGAACATTCTGCTCACTTTATTTAGATGATAACTTTCCTGTATTCAGTGCAAGGTTTTTACACATTATCTGTGAGTATGTATCTATATGTGTGCAGAGGTGTAAAGGTGGGAGGATGGAGAGAGGTTTGGGCTGCTTTCACACGTGTATTGCTCTTTGTGCTGTTTTATTACATGAAAAGTGCTTTATAAATTAAGTTTGGATTTATCTTTAATTTGGTTTAAAACTTATTTATTTATCTTTATAATAATTTTTGTTTAGCAACTCAACGGTGACTTGTGAAGCATTAAAGAATTAAAAAGAAATCTAATTCAAGAGTATTAAAAAAGGCCAGTGTCTTATTAATGAATAAAATTAAACATTATCTTTAGGCAGTTTAATACTTTCACATAGTAAAATCATTCCTTTCTGTGTCCTTAGCTGCAAAGATAATATGAAATAGTATTTTTGCACCAACAAGGTGATTCTGAAGAGCAATTAGTGAAAAACCTGTATTTCTTAGTATGTCTATAAGAAATCAAAGGGGCCTGGACAGGTGGAGGCTTAAAATGTGGCAGGCCTAATGAAAAAAAACTGTAAACAGTGAATAAAATGCAGCTGAAAGTAATTTTATTAGAAAGAGAAATTAAATGTTTAGCTAAGATTGCAGTGATACAATGTTGATCTATTTATTAATCACTGAAATTTCTGGGTTTTTGTCCATGTGAGTGTGTTTTAATCACACACTGAATGAAGTCTCGCTGTGGTGGAGCTGTCAGGAGATCAGGGGTCAAAGTACTCAGATCCAAAGTGTGAGCAGACCTTTGATTGGAAAAGTGAACTCCTCAGATACACCATCGCTCTTTCTCTCTGGTTCTTTTTATTTATCACCCTTCTGTTTGTCTTTCCTCTTGGTCAGTGAATCTGCCCCCCTCTGTGCCTGTCTCCCTCCAGCTGAGCCTTGTCATCCATCTCATCCCATCTCTATCATGCAGGCACTAATCGCATCAGCCACGTCATCCAGGGAGCTCACGAGGGCAGCATCTTTGCTGTGTGCATGCTGAGGAATGGTACACTGGTGTCAGGGGGGAAAGACCGCAGGCTCGTTTCCTGGGACAGCAGCTACCAACAGATACAAACAATAGAGGTAAAAAACAACTTTTCTTCTCCAAGAACAGAAATGAAGTCCATAAATACCACATGCTTTGTTGGATGAGATGCTCTGGTACTGTTGTGGAATAATAATTTCAGTGGTGTACACTTAGAATATTACACAGTTTGTCCACAACTGGCCACGCAGGCGAATTCAGCTTAAGAGCAGATGAGCAGTAAAACAGAAGAAACCGTATCTGCACTGCGGTGTCACAGACACCTGTTATCAGTGCATGTAAACAGTCAACCTATGACAACCAGTGCTGCTGTTGAGAATGTGAATCAGTTAGGTAGAAAAACCATTAGCCTCTTTCCTACTGGCAACACCTCTGTAACTAAGTGAGTAACCTTAAATAACCACCACTACCATCCGCCACAGGCGTCACTAATGAAACACAGCCCTCTGGTGGTTGGGAGAATGATGAAAGACAGCATGGCTCCCAGATTCAGTCAGAAACACGTTAAATCTAACCAGCATGGAAGCTTTGCTAGGAAAAAAGAACATTTAGGCAAAAATACACTCAAAGAAGCCAGAATAACAACACACACACTTCAGGAAAACACCACCATATGATGCCATCTGTTCAAAATAAATTAAAAATGAAATAGAGGAGTGTTTTGAATGCTAAACTTATAACACATTGACTTTTTTAAATTGAGCATTTATAGAATAGTGGTGTAGATTTAACAAGCTAATATTAGCGGTGATACTACAGTCTGAAGGGAAGACAGTATTTGTGTTTTTCCACAGATATTACTAAATATAAATCTTTGATGTTTAAGTATTACACTTTTTCTCCTTTATTCACTGCTTAAAAAAACACTGAATATTATTCTGTTTAAATATGTTAACATTGTCATGATGCACACTTCATGTGACTGCTTCTACTAACAACATGTTATGGTGCATATCCAGTTTCCTCATTTAAAGAAGCTCTGAGTGGGATTTATGGTGATGACAAGTATATATCTTACTTTTGTCTTATTTGCTTTATAAGTATGCAGTGAGAATGTATCATTGGTTGCATTATGTTGTTTCTCTCTCTGCAGGTACCAGAGCTATTTGGGCCCATTCGGACCATAGCAGAGGGCAGAGGGGAGACTGTGCTCATCGGGACCACCAAAAATTTTGTTTTACAAGGCAGTTTGAATGGAGAATTTACATCCATTACACAGGTACATGCAACATTCAGAGAAGTTATCTTTCTTTGCTCTGTAATGTAGAAATCTTTCTGAGCCACAGTTCATCCCTGTGTGTTTAACGCAGGGCCACACGGATGAGTTATGGGGTCTGGCTATGCATCCCTGGAAGCCTCACTTCCTGACTTGCGGATATGACAGGCAGATCTGTTTGTGGGACTCCAGCACCCATCAGCTGATCTGGACCAAGATCATAGAAGTAAGTTTTGTCAACATTACCCTCTGGAGTCAGAAATAGGAATTACACACAGCAGAACAGGAGGATTTGGATTTATATGACCTTTTATGTCTCTTGGTTTCCACACACACAAAGTTAAACTACCTTGGCAAATGCACAAGGAATTGTAAAAAATGCCGTTTTTATTCTTTCTTTCCTGAAAAATTCAGCATTTTATACAGTATATCACATGCAGAATTGTTTTCACATGCGTAAATTTTATCAAGTGTGTAATTTGGACCATAAAATCACATCAACATATACACCTTTTTAGAATAAATATTCATAAAAAAAGGTGGATGTAAAAAGTCACCTGATGTAAAACTGCAAAGAGATCCGTCCACATAGTCCTAACATGAAAATGTAGCAATAACTATTTTAAAAAACACATTTATAAGTGATTGATGGTTTCATGAGAAACTTCTCTGTTTCTGACAGGACACTGCCCAGTCAGCAGGTTTTCACCCATCTGGAGCTGTGGTTGCCATAGGAACCCAGACTGGCAGGTATGCATCCAATCACATAGAGGCATTCAGAAGCTGCACAGTTTGTTACAGTGGTTATGAAGAAAAAACAGATTGTGCAGCAGTCTGTCATTGATCCTACAGGTGGATGGTCCTGGACACAGACTCTAAGGATTTAGTCACAGTGCACACAGATGGGAATGAACAGCTGTCTGTTATGCGATACGGACCAGGTGTGTTGGTTCATTTTTGCAGGATGTTTCCCCTGAGTCCTGTTGTTCTATTTTCCATGCAATGTTTGGACAATTAGAGAACAGGAGATCCACGCTGAAGCATTTGTGTTGAAGGATTTTAATTAATCCAGAAAATATACAAATCAAAAGATGTTTGCTGAATTCTGTTAGCAAAAATATATAATATAATAGCAAATATAATGTGCTTTAATAGGACATTTTGCTCAAACTGTATCATTTTTTTATATTTTTCTTCTAAAAATAGCTGCGTTGTGAAGATTTCTTAAAGCATTTTGATTCGTACATAGTAATAAATTCCTCTGTTGAAGATGTAGCTGCTTAATTCTTACCTAGCTTGTGGATGATGTTCCGGTCCAGCTCATATTGTGTAGTAATCATCCAACACTAGTTATTGGTTTGACTTTTTTAAACATTGGTATTGTTTTCACACCACCTTACTTTTCTGATTTCTATCTTTAGATGGTAACTTCCTGGCTATCAGTTCCCACGACAACTACATCTACATCTATGCTGTGCTAGAAAACGGGAGGAAGTACAGTCGAGTTGGGAAATGTTCGGTAAGCACCTGCCCTAAACACTACTTCAGCTTTATTCTTAGCTCTCTCTCTCTCTGTGTGTGTGTGTGTGTGTGTGTGTGTGTGTGTGTGTGTGTGTGTGTGTGTGTGTTCACATAGAAGCCATAAATGATAGCCTGTCTCATGAAACCAGCTGTCTGGAAGCACTGGGTATTTTATTTGTGTTTCAGCTTGAAAAAAAAAACTATTTAACTTTGTCTATTATCTTTTATCAGGGTCATTCCAGTTTCATTACCCATCTAGACTGGTCAGTGGACTCCCAGTACCTGGTATCCAATTCAGGCGACTATGAGATTCTGTACTGTAAGTGTGAGCACCATGCCGTTGTGCTGATTGGTTCTGTGTAACTTTATAGGCGAATTAATAGATAAAATGCTTTTTTTCCCTTTTAAAACTATATTTGATTAAAAATATGTTATAAAATATAGATTTAGTTGTGACAGCGGTTTGGAGTTGATGTGTAATGTGACCTAAAATGCCAGTTTTGTACTGAGAGTGATGAAATTCTACATTAACAGTTATTATCTCAGGAAGTAATGAGCTGATCCAGATCGAGTGAAAGTCGCTGCATTCTGATGGCTGCACAGAACATTTCCCACTCTTCATGTTAGAGTTATACTAAAACCTCTTGTGTATTCTCTTTGTCTTTGCATCACAGGGATCCCGTCAGTGTGCAAACAGGTGGTCAGCGTGGAGACCACCAGAGATATCGACTGGGCCACAAGCACTTGTACTCTGGGCTTCCAGGTCTTTGGTACGCAAGAGGCTCTTTCTTTCTGTCTTTACATGTTGGTTTGTGTTAACATATGCATTGAATTGTCTTCTCTCTGCTGTCTTCTGCTTCTCAGGTGTGTGGCCCGACGGTTCAGATGGCACTGACATCAATGCAGTGTGCAGGTCTAATGACAGGGTCCTCCTGGTTACTGGAGATGACTTTGGGAAGGTCCACCTCTTATCCTATCCCTGTTCACAGTTCAGGGTATGATGTTTTCCAAGCTAAGAATAAGCAGGATGTAGTCTTTTTAAACTTAGATCCACAGCTCTCCTGTTTTTTAACACTTGTTTCGTATGTTTTCAGGCTCCCAGCCATGTGTACGGTGGTCATAGCAGCCACGTGACCAATGTGACCTTCTTGTATGATGACAGCTACCTAGTGTCGACCGGTGGGAAGGACATGAGCGTGATGCAGTGGAGGATTGTCTGAGCAAGCAGACACAAACAAAAACTGTCAGCATCTCAGAAATGCAGCGGACTAAAGCCTGGCTGAAGCAAACTGTACTGAACTGCACTAAGAAACAGCGAACCAAACTTAAATGAACTGAATGGACAGAGGGGTTTCCATAGAGGAGAGGCAGATATGTTCCTCACACCTGAGTTGAATGGAGGGGTAATAAGTTGCTGCTTGAAAATCCTCCTTTTCTTGTTTTTCTTTCTTCACACTATATGTAAAAAAAAATCTCCCTCTCGCATACCGTAGCCTTGTTACCAATGAAACGAGACAGAATAAGTCTGACTTAACAGAACCAAAGGGTCTGACTTTGTGAGCACATATCTAGCGCTCTTGTTTGGTGTGCGCTCCCGCCACAAAGAGTTATTTGCTGCCTGTCAGAATCATTTCACACCGATGGAGACGGAGAGCCAAGCCTTGTAACTACAACAGAAAAACTGAAAGAAAGAACATTGTGATTTTATAACTGTTAAACTTTCTTTTGTTTTGTATTTAACTACTCAGGAAAGCACTAACAAAGCGAGACCTTTCCCTGTTTTTAACATATCACAAACGCTTCTGTGTCGCCTGCCACAGTTAATAATTGGCTTAACTGTTTACTGATTTGTTTGCAACAACTGTTTTGTATCTGTTTGAGTTAGCAAATACTGAAAATGGTGACAAACATAACAAGCCAAAACGATTATCACAAATAGTTTATATGCAAAAATGACATCATCCAGGTTTGGAGCGAAATATGCCAAACATGTTTTAAAATGCTCAACTATCCAAATCTAAAAGAAAAAGTGATTCTTATTTATTGGTTTTGAGTCATACTGCACTGTCATATTTATTTTCTGCTGCAGTTATTCCAGTTTTTAGTCCTGGATGGGTACATGCAACAAGAAGCTTGAAACAGATTAGAGGAAAATGTGAATGAATAGTTGAGGGATGAGATGTCTTCAATGCAATGAGCATCAAAACCAAGTGTATATGGATTTTTTTAGAGGGGCAATGATGAGACCGTCACACTGTAACTGCTTGATGAGCACTGTCAGGCACAGGCAAGATTTTTACCTGTACTGAACCGTCTATAATGCACTGCTTTCCCCTGCTGAGCATACAGCCGGTTTGTAAGTATTTAGCACCAAATAGAAATAGTTTTAAATCAGTGACTGCTTCATCAAGCTGTTTCACATCCATTTAGATTTATGGTATGTAAAATGTCAGAGTGCAGGGTTTCTGGTCAGCAGAAATCCAAGCTTGCACACATGCATGGGCTGATACAGATTAAGGGTTTTTTAAGAAGAGCTGAACAGGTTTTAGTCACTGCCACTGTTACAAGGCTTTTTAAAGACCCTGAAATTCAGCTGATTGGAGTCTGAAAAACCACGGGAATCTTTTAGTAGTCAATGCTCCTCAGAGTGGATGTAACACGACTTGTTTTGCCACTTAACACACGAACTCGCCACAAATCAAAACCATTAAACTTTTGACTCCTGACTAAAAGTAAATGAAATGTGTAATTTCTTTAAAGTTGTCTGTAAGTTTCAGCTTATTGATTTGTATGGTTTTTTTTTTTTTTGCCTGTTTGGGAAACTGATTGTCAAGACCCATACGCTGGTCCTGAGGTACGAAACGGGACAATATCAAATGGTTTTAAATATAAAAACAAAACTAATGTTTCCAAAGAGAACAGCATGTTGCAAAGTGTTTCCACAAACATTTACCTGCAAACTAAATATATAATAAAGCAACAAGATTGAAAATGCATCAGAACAATTAAACACTTCACAAAAGGGTCAGATCTGAGTTATTTATATTGAAGGAGGGAAACAGACCAATAATTTAAATAAGACTTGTTTTTACTCTTTTTGTTGTTGTATTTAAAGGGGGAGATGTAACATTTAGGAGATAATAAACTATTACATCTACAGTGATTATAAAAGGTAAAGCAAAACATTAAACTTACAGTCATGGATTTTATCATTAACATTTGTTTACTTGGGTTCGGGTGACACTTGATCGTCACTGTTGCAGACACTTTTACTTTATTAAATAAAAGTTTTACATCCTAGTAAATCTTTGCATAATGGAAGAAATGTTTAATCAGTGTTTTCTCTGCATTACTGGCTGCGTAACAGTCATCACATCTGCTTTTATGACTTTTATATCATCTTGATAAAATGTTGACAGTTCGGACAGACAAATATCCCCCATGTGAGATGATGCTGGATGGATGCTGCATTATGATCAAAATAACAGTGGCTTTAACGTAGAATAACATTTACATACATATTTACTTGCACTGGGATTAGATTTATTCAGATTTATTTATCTGCTTTGTTGTTTAATTTATTTCTCTGTGTTTTGTTATTGTGGAAATGTTTTGGGAATCTGTTCTATGTTTTCTGTGGGGTTTTGTGTTTTTATGTTTTGTTATTTGCTTTTTTATTTGTCTCGTGTTCTAACTGGTTTTAATTATCTTTTTTATGGTTTTATGTTTTGCCTGTGCTGTCATTGTGTTCCCTTTTCTTTGTTGTGTCTCCGGCTCAGAATTTTATGTGTTTATGTAGAAACAGAATGAACTGTTGGGTTAAAAAAAGAAGAAGCCCCTTTGTTCCTTTCTCTTTTCTACTAAATAGTACACAATCATGCTGAATTTAACCTAAAGAAGTGTGACTTAAATGTCCACGGTCTGTAGGCATAAACTAGGTTAATTTTGGCACACAGTAAGGGGGGCGGGGGTCCCTTCAGTGGGTTGCATGTGTGCATCTTGGCCGCAGGTAGGCAGCCTTGAGCCGGCCAGTTGCCCCCTCCTCCCTCGCACGCCGTATTAGCAATTTCCCCCAAATCTCTCCACCTCACCAAAAACACTCCGAATGGGAAGAAAACACGGCATGAAGGAGGGGGGCGAATGACCATCACCGTTCACCGCTTTTTGCCGAGCACGAGCTGAACATGGACTCAAGGAGACGTAGCAACGGCGCGTGCAGCCAGCGGAGACAACGGAGCACAAAGCGGATGGAGGAAAACGCTTAGCTGTAACGACTCATCATCAGGAAAAATCTGTGAGGACGCATCGGGGAGACGCCAGGTGGAGACTGGAGATCTGATCCAAGCCTCTCAGACTTTACATCCCTAAATTACAGTTTGAGCAGCATTATTACTGCCATCTCATCTCCGGTGGAATAAAGGAGAAAGGAAAATGAGGTAAGCAGCGGCAGCACCATGCGCTCTGTTTGACGCGTCATGACAGATGCGCACAGACACACTCTCCCCTCCACCTCCTCGCTGCATCTGCATTTACACATTTATTTTAGGAGAACGTGACACCCTGAAGAACTGCAACAGCTTCCACATATCATGACTAATTATTTCACCTTGCAGGAAGAGCATTTTGAGCATCCGGCGGCCCACCTACCCGGCCCCAGCTCCACATTGTCGTCCTTTACCGTTCACTGATTTATGTATCGAGTTATATCAATAACCTCTGCCCTCTTCCTCTCTATTGTCAACACCGGACCCGCCCATTGTAGCCTATTGAAAGCAGGGCTCAAGCCACGATAATGTTGTCATGGAAACTATAGCGTCGTGTATTTTCCCCCCCAAACGCAATAAGGCGCACCAGGTGAAATAAATTGCTCATTTCACTAAGTACTCCTGACGCATCGCCATATGTGCCAGGCTGCAGGGGGGAAATAGGCTAAGTGAGGGCGCTTATAACCACGGTAGCAGCAGGAGTGTGTTTATTCTGGTGGTTGCCAGGCAGGTTAACAGACCCCCACCCCCTCTTCACACTCACACACACATACACACATACTTCCCCAAATCCGTTCTCTGAAAGATCCATGCATCCATCTTTCATGCTGTAAATACAAAATGTTAATCATTTTCAGATCTACTTTTATTGGTGGTATTTTAAGATCTTTGGATATGGTGACATGCTTAGAGGCCTATATCTTCTCCAGCAGCAATGTCTCTTCTGTTCTATTTCTGCAACAGTCCTTTTATGTTTCTCCTGCCTGTAGTTTGACTCCTCCATGTCCCCGTAGCTGCAGCCTGCACCATTCTGTTTTATGGCTTCAGATTTACTCTGACAGCTCTCCTCAGATACTGTGCAGCCTCTCACTCTCGCTGTACTCTAGCTACCGGCATTTGTCTGCTTTTGTTAAAAAGACCTTCCAGCTCTGCAGTTGTGTTTCTCCATTCGGAGAGAAAAAAAATAGGAGAAAGAAGAAACCAAATAGAAAAGATGTGTAAAGGAAAAAAAGATAGAAGCTGCTACATAACATTTCCTAATCCAAATAATTCATTCCTCTTCTGCAACCTCACCGAACTCAAAGCCAGTACAGCTGACAGTAAAGATGTAAGACTCATATGGTACAGTCCATCTGGATGCTTCCTGTCTTTCTGTAAAGATCAGCTACTTGTATTCCATCCTGTGTGTTTATTTTTGCCAGAGGCAGATCTGTTCATTGATTCAAGCCCAGAAGGGAAGTCTTAAATCTCCACAAAGCAGCAACAAGATGACCTGGCTCTCTTTTTTTGTAGAGGACAGAAAAAGAATTACTTTCACGGAAAACATTTGCTCTGCCTCACTGCTTCTATTGCAGCATTTGTGTAATCGGGCACATCCTTTTATGCATGCGCAAAGTCACATCCATGTACATGCATACACGTGTGCATGCATACTTGTATTCAGTTAATAGTAGTGGGTTCATTATGTAATGCTTTTTCTCTGTCAAATGTGCTGCTATGATTTGTGGGGTTGATAGAGGTTGCTCGTGCATGTGTGTGTTTGTGAGAAAGAGGTGAACACGTGAGTGGAAACAGTGGAGGAGGGAAATCAACAAGGCATCTGTCCTGTGCCATTATGCAGGATGAGCTCTGAAGCGCTTGTTGTGGTGACTCATTGTAGGAAAAATAGGACGAAGGAGTTCAGCTATTGGAAGAGAAAATGCTGAGTTATGTGTCGTACTGCAGGATACTGCTGCTGATGCCCTCTGAACCGACCTGTGAGCAGAGCCACATGAGCCAGCATCACTGCACAACGCTTCATCCTCCAGCTTTTCACTGACAATAATAATAATTATAAAGCTTAAATTCATTAATACAAGTTCAAGCTTAAAAGAAAGAAAATGTTTTTAATGACTCTTTAGCACGGGCTGCACGGTGGCGCAGTTGGTTCGCACTGTGGCCTCACAGCAAGAAGGTAGCCAGTTCGAGCCTCGGTTGGGGCGGGAATCAAACCGGGAATCTTTCTGTGTGGAGTTTGCATGTTCTCTCCGTGTTAGCGTGGGTTCTCTCCGTGTTAGCGTGGATTCTCTCCGTGTTAGCGTGGGTTCTCTCCGTGTT
>JBAMHV010000021.1:10131357-10146891 GCA_037177535.1 Pseudomugil gertrudae | reverse complement strand
TAATTAATCCAGGTGTGCCTGACCTCAGTAACCACAACAGGAATGGCCAGACACACCTGGATTAATTAGTGTGACCATTAATGAAAGACAGGAAACAAATGTGCTGCCTAAATTCAGGAAGTAGTGGAGCTGTGCACAAAGCCAATAGTTGGCCTGATGTGATCCAGGGTGTTTTGTTTTGTCTTCCAATGACATCTCGATTTTTTTTAAGTTTATTTGAACAGGGACAAGTATGTCCCATAAACTTATGTCAATCACCACAACATTTTAGCTAAAGCTAATTATCAATGTCTGTCCCTGGATTTGTTCCACGAGTCTATCTCCCTTGAATAACCATAATTCAAGCCTCAGGTTAAAATATACCGCGAGGTCATCCATCTTTGTGTCCGTCTTCTTCTGTGGTGTTCTGTGGATCCCGCGCAAAGCATCTAGAAAGTTGCATTGTGCGGGGGACCCCTCCCACATTAGAAGATCGCGACTTGTAATGGAAAAGCAGTAGAATAGAGGACTGCCGGGTCAGTAGAGAGGCGAGTAGGCACTAATGGAAAACAGTTCTTTGGCTTTCGGCCGCCTAAGCACCAGCTCCTGGCTCTCACTGGCTCTCAAACTGGCTCTATTCAGGCAGCGACTTTGTGCTGGGTCAGAGTGGAGAACCGCTTCACATTGCGCAGCAGCTGGAGTTACCTGGCCAAAATGAGAACGTTCAAACATGGACCAACATCTTCATACCAACAAAGAAATGTATTTTCACAGATGACTCGTTCATCTGAGAAAGTCAACACAAATTTGTAAAAGACCAGAACTAGCAGGACAAACACATACTCCTCTGTTGTCTATGATTTCTGCAAGAGCTCTTCTTCTTCCTTTCTCTGTAGAGGGACATACCCAGGTGCATAAATGTGCTTTAGATGATGTTATGACGCAGCACTGACCGGGACATTTTGGTTGAAAACAGAACCGAGTCTTTGGGAGCACTGGAGCTGAACCAGCTAAGCTGCTGGTGCAAAGGAGCTGTGAGATAAAGTGAACACCTTTTTCAAAGAAGTCCCGGGTTTCCTGCTCATGGACGTAGGAAACTACAACAAAGCTGTTTAGAAATGTAGTGTAACACTTTGTCAGTGGATGATCCTTGTGTGAGTCAAAAATAAGGAGTTTCTGTCAATGTGGAGTTGCTTTACTGCCTCTGCTTACTGGATGCGTTGATTCTGTCAAAGTAACAAAAAGATTAGTAAAGGACCTGCAGAGTGAAATGTTTCTCAGTGTCTGAAAACTAGTATAAACTTAAGATTTTAAGTCTCTGAACAGAACAGCCTGAAACACACATCTATCCCCACTAACAGCTTTTTAAACTGCCCAGCAGTAAGTTTTATAATAAATCCTTCAGAAAACATTCAGAAAAGACTGAAACTAGATCACAAAAAGGACTCCAGCCAATTTAAAGAGCCCGAAGACAAGAAACTGCAACAAATATTTACAGGTAACCGAGTATGCGATGTACTTTTGCATTATATTTTAATCTCTGAAACCTTATTTTGTAACATTTTGAGATTATATAAATCAGGTCATTCCCATTTTTATCTTGATATATTTTAAACTTTGCAGTCTAATAATGATTCACCCAATAAATCTGAAGAATTACCTTCTAAGTTCTATCGTATGTGCCTTGTTTTTAAAGCTTTGCAATCTTTTTCATTACCCTGTTTCTCATACTTTGACTTGTAGTGGCAAAGAAGCTTAATAGTCCGGTAGCTTTAGCCAGATGGGTAAAATGTGACTGCAGGGAGTGGGAATATAATTTTTTTTCTGAGACAGATGAGCTGAATAAATGCTCCTGGTTGATGCTTTTTCTTCCTCTGTACTTAGACATGAAAGGTTACGTTGGCATGCAGCTTTTTAAACACTCTATTTAAATCTGTTTTATGAGGATTTCATGGAATAAAGACGAACATGTAAGAGCACTCTTGTTTTCTGTAAGAGCTAACGTGTAATTTTGTCCTGTGGAAACGATTTCTTGGTGGTTGGAAGGCAGCAGTCCAATCCTTGAAGCAGAAAGAGGTGACTGGTCTGTAGTGGTCACATGTTCTCCCCCGCTCTCCCTTTCTTGCATTCCCAACACTCCACATCTCCCTCGCTTGCTCTTTCCCTCCTACTCTGTGTGTCAGACTTTGCTGGTGTAGTAGATTTTTAAAACTTTCTTAGCGTGTATGAAGACGGGGAAAGTTTGAGTTTGCTGCAGAAGGGTTGGACAGCATGTGTAGCTCCCTGACTGACACTTCCCCCTCTCCTTCATAATCTTCCCCTTTATACCTCCTGTCATCCTGTGCTTGAGCACGTTGCTCTCTCCTCCAGCGACATGTATTCTCTGGACGATTTCGGGTAAGACCACATGACTGTTCATCAGCACATCTTTGTGTGCCTCTGTTTGTGTCTGCATTGCTCTCAGTGCTGTGTAACTCAGACTTAAATTGGCTTTGGGTTGTGCGGTAATTATGTTGCTTCTTTGCTCTCAAGTGTTTCTGTTTAAAGCCTGGCTCAGCTTTCAGACTGCATAATCTTATGCTTCTTGAAGAAGCATTTGTGGGACTGTTTGACATTGAGAAAACGTCTGTGTCTCAGTATTTATGTATCGTAACCTTTCCTTTTCAAGCTGAACATACAGCTGGCTGAAGCTGGCAAGAAAACTGGGGAAAATGGGAGAGGAAAATCTTCTGGAGTTGCTGACATTCTCTCGCCTCTGTCCTCCTTTCCAGCCCTCTGTCTGTGTTTTTGTTGTAGCCAGCTGTTAGCAGTAACATTTGATTTCGATTGCTTTGGTTTAGTCTTTTCCTGGGAAGAAGGGAAGCGTTTTTTGCTGCCTTGTCAGTGCTTCTGCTAAGCTGCTCCTGCACCGATCTGACTAACTGCATCATGTATGTGCTGCAAGGAAGACATGAAAAACTATAGAGAGCCCTACCGGTAATCTCTGAATGGCTGAAAGAGCGAGACTGTCAAAAGCCAGATGATATACAGATAGAGGCCTGTGCATAATATGGCCCTGGCAGATTACAGCTGTTCGTGGTGATTTGTTTGAGCTCAAGTACAGATGTTTAGCAGAGCAGGGTAGCAGGATAGCATCAGGGGTTTAGGCTCGACTCTTGTAATCTATCGCAAAATACAGCACTTGATATGGAAAACATCTTCCCAGCTCTTAATCTGGTCCTTATTGTTGACAAGGTCATTGAGACCGAGATATTTGTGTGAAAAAAAGCACTTCCTCCAGGTGACGACATTGGCTTAAAAGACAAATAAAAGGGCTCCAAGGTCTGTTTGTTCTTCCACACGGAAGTGGCAGTTCCCTTTAAGGATCAGGATTAGTGACACAATAAGCACACGATGGCACTGAAGAAGGTAGGCTGAGGAGAAGGGGGTGGGGGAAGGGTAACTGTGACCAGGGGGTTGCTCTCCATATTGCACTGTATATATCCATGACAGTTAGCCTGAGGCCTAACTGGCATTTAACTAGCCTTGTAATGAATAAGTGATGTCATTTGAGGAGATCCACGCGCTGATGTACCATGTACACTGTTACTTGGTACAGATATGTTGTCACCAGAGTCTGAGGTTGTGATGCCTGATTAACCTTTGATCAAAGTGCTGTCAGGATATTAACTCTTCTATGAAGAGTTGATATAAGCTATATCTAACTGAGATATTTTCTTAAAAAGGAAGAGAAACATTTTGTACTGATTTGTTTTTATCAGCTTTAAATGTCCCCTCCTCTCACTGGTAGAGCGGCATCACTCCCGCTCTGTCTTAAAAAGGCTCAGAGCATTATTACTCACCCTGGTCGCTCACTATGAACTGCTGCCATCACACAGAGCTCTCAAAACCAGAACCAACCATTTTAAAAACAGTAACTGCTGTTACAGTACTTAATGCTGCTAATTTATATTATGCACTAGTGAGAATACATTAAAAAATGACAACTGTGACCTTTTGTGTGTGTGTGTGTGTGTGGATGCAGGCTTTAATAAGTTGATGCACTGACAAGATGGCACTTTATAATTTCGTTGTACTTGTTGCAGTGACAATAAAGTTTTATTCTATTCTATTATTAAGTGAAATAATGGAAATATTAAAAATACGTCATGCCATCGACATGGCAGGAGGGAGTTTTTCTGGAGCACCCATTGCTGTTTCTGAAAGATGCATGTTGTATGCTCACTTTGCTTCACTGAATTACCACTTTGTTGCATCACTTCTAACAAACTATTCAGGAAAAATGTTTTCCCTTCTTTTCCTGATATCAGATTTCAGCAGCAGGGTCTGTTTGTGCTGTATTTTAGACTGCAGGCGGTCCACTTTATTACCCACTATGTGTTTCTGAGTCAGTGATTTTGTCAGTCTGGTTGAAGGCTAAAAAAATCCCTAACATCCATCATTAGTTATCAGTTTTTATCCATGTTTACACAAATCAATCTTGACTTTTTTTAACATATTAAAGATATTTAGCATTAATGCAAAGTTCAGCTTGCTCACAAAGTCCTTCACAGAGCGGTGGACTCTTCCTCATCTTAACTTAGCTTTTGATGCCTTTAATACTTTCTATGCCCGTATGCATTACTGGCAACTATCTTTGTTTCCCAGGGATTTGTCTTTTAGCACTCCCCTGAAATAATTTATGAACGTAAGTGATCAGGCCATGTCCTCTCCTCAGGGCCTCGTCTGTCACAGATAAAACTTGTTAACATTTGCCCAGAAATTTGCCACAAAAATGTCCTGCAGTCCAGCTGGGCACTCTGAGCAACAAGCGATCCAGCAGTAATGCTGCTTGGCACAGGCGTTACTTTGAGTCCCTAAAAACAAATGAATATTGACTTGCTGATGCTCCTGTTCAAACACTCCCTGCTGGATGTAACCCTCATTTAACCAATCACGAGAGGCATTATCTGATGAGGCGTATCCTGTCACAACCTGGTGCGTTTGCGGTCATAGTGGTACATAAGGTCAGTTGTGAGCTGTTCCAGGGTAGCAGTTTGACTCTACACCTCTGATGTAGAGAGATAATAAAATAATGCTTTAGGACATCTTTCTTAGACAGTCGTCAGTGATGGTCGAAAGTCAAGACAAAGGTAAACATATTGACAAAAGATGCAACAGTTTGTGTTGTTTCTGAGTGAATCTTTGTGGTTATGTTACTTGTGCCAGTATCCTTTAAACTGCATTATCCATCTACCAGAATGTCCCAGAACCAGCTAAGTAGGTATAGGAGTAGGTACTGCACTACAGAGGTGTACAGTATAAACTAAGCCTTTGCATATAAAATTAAATTATTTTACCTTGTAAAATTTTCATGTTAAACTTTATCAGTTTTATTCAGAGTTGGAAGAACAAAGACAATCCCTGCACAAACCAACCCTTTGCACAGATTATTAAACTCTTCTTGGAGGAATAATGTGTGGAGTTTCATCGGCTAGAAGGATTAGAAGCATGCAGGGTGCATTTCCCCTCCAGTCAGAAGAAGAAAAACAACTCTAGAGGTACATCAGAAACCTCTTTTTGTCTACTTTTTCTTTGTCAGTACAAAGACAACTTGACAACATGGTTTGATGATGTCACAGCCACAGGACATATTGCAAGTTATGCCAAACAAACAAACAAACATATCTGGAAAACATATTTTATATTTAATCATTTTGAGTTAAAGGGGGCTTAACTGAAGTTTTTTATTTATAAAATATACAGTAAATATAATTTTGTGTAAAAGTCATCATAAAAAAGTAAAAACCAGTACTAATATCAGAACCTGACCGATTGATCATCTAGCTGATTAAATCGGCCATAATTGCTGCTTTTAAAAACAGCCATTATTTATTGCCTGTTTGTTGTCAGGTACACGCCTCTCACCCGCTAACTGCTGCGATAGACTCCAGTTTGACCCTGAGCTGGATTAAGCTGTATGGAAAAAGAACAAGCTGTATCCAGATGTTTGATACTTTTTCCTTGAAAATTCCTCTCCAGTAAAGTTAAATTAGTACTAAAGAATCAAAATATTGTGACGCAGTAAAACGCTCCATCTGTAATTCATATCTTTGTTGATGTAAGCAAAATAAAAGTTTTATTATTCATGAGATTTTTTTATTTAATCGGATGATAAATCAGTTGTCAGACTTTTTTTCTGTCAATTTTTTTTAAAAAACTAAAAAAAAAAAAAGAAATGGTATTGGCCTAAAAAAATCCGAACCAGTCAGATCCTGTTTTCCAAAAACACATTTTAATGCTGATATCAGACATCTGGAACCATAAATAAATACAATCAATAAATAAATGCAAACATTTCTATGTCACATAAGCAGCATAACTGTAATTTCTGAGGAATTTGCACACATTTGAACAGCTGTCTTTTATTCAGGATTGGATCTGCTCTTCCATTAAGCTGGTTAGAATGATAATGTAAAAGGAGACGTCATCACTTTGTGGTAATTTAAACTGATGCTGCTACATAAAGTTAGGTGGTAATGAGGAATCCTGAAGTTCTTTCTTTGGAACCTGACGACTCTTTATATCAGCTTTAGTTTTACATCAGGATTACTCTCTAAGTAAATCCCCTCAGTCGATGATGACGTTAATGACTTCCAAAATGCTCCACTTCCCTTTGCTCTTTTTCCATTATGGCAATTCAATCAGTCTCTGTGGTTGTTAATGGGCAGTTAACACACATTCATCCTGTACTTAATATACTGTATGCTCATCCATTACATCCATCCTCTAAGGGTGGGCATACCAGTCAATGGTAACTGGACCACTGGTTGTTTATTTAGGCTCTACTGGGTGATACTGGGTGGTTATGGCAACAGCAAACTAGTCAAGAGGAGGGGCTGGTGAGATAACAGGAACCCTTGCAACACCCCCAACACACTACAAACGGAACTGTTTGTGGATTGGGGAAAGGGGGGAGGGATATGAGGTAATCTCCCTTGGGTTCCCAGTACAACAATAGCGCTGAGGTTCACTGACACACACGCATGCTCATCTGTTATGCAGTCAGACAACTGGCTGGTCAATGACTTCATCTCTGCCCGTTTGTCTGTCAGTCATCTCTTTGTTGCTGCATGGATGGATCATCAGTCTCATAGTGGATGCAGAAGTCCAAGAATTTATCACTGTGGGATTGTTTAGGTCTCTCTTTCAATTTCATGCGTCCATCCAGAGGATCAAACTGCATGTATGAGTTTTAGCTTGAAGGTAACAGATTGACACAGGAGGGTATTTGTGTCATAGACTGTTGCTGCATTTTTCCTGTTTACCAAAATGGACATACATCGGTTCCAAGTGCTGCGTTACTGCCTTCCTCAGAGTGTGAGTGACTCAGGGCTGTTTTACAGCCACATCGCTGCGAGGTTTGTACTGACACGTTGTTTCACTGTGTGTTTGAGCATTAGTTTGATCGTTTACTCTTCCCGTCTATGTCAGAGAAAAGTGGATAAAATGTGAAAAGCAATTAATCAGAAATATTCTAGATGAAAAATAAAGCAAGTTTGTGCAGACTTGATGTCGGACAGTTTGGTGTCTGAATATCGTAACGCTGAGAAAGCATTGTGATATTATACCAGCACAGATGGACATATTTCCTGGCTGTATTTTAGCCAGGGCTAAAATACTAATCTGTAATCTTAATCTGGCTTCAGTAAATTGCTCTATAGAATTGAGATTATTTAGGATTTGTTATAACATGCATACATAATATTTGCTATTTTGTTTTCTTTAAAAAAAAATCTCTCAGAAGTTTTTACTTGGATCTTTTTAACAATCCTTTATTTTCTCCCGTGTGGTTGAACGTTTTCAGCAGCAGCCAGTAAGAGAGAAGCCGCCCTCTGTGTGACTCTAAACCATATCTGAACACTTTGCAGCCTCACTTAGAGCATCTCTGAATGGCAGGGTTCTGTAAGGCTTCCATACATGTTTAATTCACACATGTATTAAGCACAGCATGGCTTCTGGCAGTCGCTGCAGCTTTTCAGGCCAGTGCCCTACTCTTTTTTCCTTCTCTTTACTCTAGCAGGATTGAAGATGGGGGAGAGAGATGGAGAGGAAGAGGCTGCTCCTGTTGTCCCAAATGAGAACTGTACGATCAAACAACACAACTGCATGTTGCTATCCTGAAGGAAACAATAAAGGGAAACAGAGGGAGGGTTGTTGGTTTAAAAGTAAAGACCAGTAAGGAGTAAACATGCTCCTTTAAGCTGGATCTGGCTCACAGTGTAAAAAACAAACCTGCCTGTTGTTCAAACCTTCAGCATCATGTATTTAATCTCCTTTTGCAGTGGTAGCTGCAGTAGCCAGAGTCAGATGGTGAATCTCTTTATATATATTAAAATACACTTTCTGGATATTAGCATTCATTTTAACATGAATAATGCATGAATTGTAGTGACTTTTATACCTTTATGTGACAACAACAGCTCTAAAAACAGAACCACTGATGCATTCGTGCCATTACTACTGCACCCCTGTGCACTTTTGCTCTCTATCGTCATCTAATCATCATCTATTCTTACTATTTCTGTACTTGTACAGACTATTAGGGGAAACAGTGGGGGTTAGATAAACATACTGTTGTCTAGTGGCAGCTCTCTGGGCAACATGAAAGATCAGGGATGTTTTAGCTGTGGTATTAGTATAGCATTTGGATTATGCGAGTCTCCTGTGCAGTACACAGTGTTGTCTTAGCTGTAAGTAGAACTTTAATGCATTCATGGACTCAAGCTCACCAGTCTTTTGAATTGTAAATGTGAAAATGTGTCGATATATTTTAGAGATAATCAGTGGAAAAAGCCATCCATGTTCCTGCAGAATTACACACATTTGTTTAGTTCCACTATTAAACTAAGTGTTGTTCATATCCGAGGTTGTCCCTGATGTACAGTATCTGTCAAAAACCTGTGTTCCTGCAGTTTGGCATGTAATCTGTGTTATTTACTGGACGTGAAAGCTTCTTTTCCTTCACCTTCAAGAGTCTGTGACATTTCTAAACCCTATATTTGTATCTTTTTTAAACTGGTCTATCAGTGAAAAACGACACCACCGGCCACAATAATGCAATATATTACAAGTAGCAGGGGTCTCCCTGGGATCCCAGTAAAAGTGCTTGTTTTAAAAATATCTTAAACCTGGAAAATCAAACATTGTGGCTTGTTTGGGTCAACGGTTACATTTTGATAGAGTTGTGCTTGCGTGTACTCACTCTGACTTATCTGAAATGATCTCATTTGTTATTCTGATTTTGCTACTTGCTAATTAGTCAGAAAAATTCTTTACAAAGTCAATTTTTGTTATTTTATAAACAGTAGTTTGCAGCCCATCTAGCTACAGATATCTGATGTACCTCAATAACAACTGCAACTCAATGTCGCCCTGTTTGCCACGTTAGATAAACCCAATGCTATTTTTTCTATATTTTAACTTGTATTATTTAACCCCACACAGTCCAAATGTTACATTTAAAACTGGTTAAAACAAAAGTAAATTAGATCAATATTCAACTTAGAGCACCATTTTATTCTGTGACCAGGAATAATGTCTTGTTTTCATCAGTAACAAGCTTAAGAATAAACATAAGCATCTGCACACATTTTCATCAGAGGTCTTCAGCGATGAAGGACCCTATGATGCAACACGTAACAAAATTCTGCTCGGAAACTTTGTCTGAAGTCAGTTTCCGTTGAGGTTTTTGATTATCATTTATATTAAAACAGTGTGAGTGTATCATGGAAATCTGAAAAATTTTCTGTCCTTTTTGAAGAAGGCCGGACGGGAGCGGGGGGGGATGTGTTTAGACAACTTTACAATGGTGACACCACGCAGCCTTTATTCACTTTCTGTCTACATTTTGCAGATTTTCAGATATGCTGTAATACACTTTTGAATATTCTCTTGGATTGCTCAGACTGCATTAGAGCCACTGCTCCGTTAGCTATTGGGATGTTTTCCCTCAAGATTGAGCCAAAACCATAAACTGCTGCCCTTATTAATTATTCGCATCCTAAACGATGGGAAAGCAGAGCTCTGTTTTAAAAATAGGCATTTTTTTTCTTTAAGAAGAGGGTTCTTCATAGCGGCTTGTGGAATAAAAGGTTGAAGCTGCACAACCTCACTGTGCAGCAGAATTAAGTCTTAAGTAAAGAATTAGATGCAACAACCTGCTCAACAGGATAAAAAATAACTACAAGATGGTGTAATTACCAAATAACTGAATGAGTCTTTATTCCATGTAGTTTATAGGCTAATTAAATTACTCTGCATGCAGAAAGTTTTACTACACTCCAATGCAATTTGGCCTCTTTTCCACATCTCACTGTTATTTTGCTGTTTTTAACTGGCTAACACTATGTCACCTGCTCACTTGCGAATGACCTGACTTTGCACTTCCTCTCAGTAATAAAGCTGTCCCGTGCTGCTTTTGGTTCCCTTCCCTCCTTCCCTACCCGTGTCTGTGAACAGTACTTTCCCCCATGGAGCAGATTAGAGGTCTTGTGCGGGAGTTAAGTCCTGGTTAAATTAGATTTAAGACTGCAGTGAGGTAATGATCTGCCTGCACAGCTCTGTCTCTAATCCAGCCAGTCAGACAGGCCTCTTCATCGCATCAGCTGGAACCCCACACCCAAACCCTGCACTGTAAATAAATGTATACACCTCCACCCATACTATACAAAGCGATGGCGTTGCCCCTAAGTGCCCAGTGAACCCTGGAGGCAGCAGTTCTTGTGGTGAACGTGATAATTACAGACACAGTTAAACTGGATCCGCATGTTGCAACCAGTCTGCGTGAGTTTTGTCTGTTCTCGTTTCCGCTGCATCAAGCTTTCCCTTCCCTGAAAATACACATTGCCATTATTTTGGGTGTATGTAAAGCATAGCAACCATGATATAACGTGTGTTGGTGCATAATTAAGTATTTCTCTTTGCTGTTGAAGGAAAAAAGGGTGGTAGTGTGACAGAATGGACTGATTCAGTCTCAGGAGAAGAAGAAGAAGTACCATTTTGCATGATGTTTGGATTTGGTTTCTTTATATGTCCAGGTTAGAATCCAACCCAAACCCACAGTAACTTCAATGTAGACTCTGTAGACATTTAGATGTCAGATATGACCTTTATTGTTGTGCTGTGATTAAAACCAGTTTATTTACCAAACACCTGTATGCAGATTCTCCCACACAGTACGTCTTTATTAGCTACAGCACCAACCGGGGATGCAGAAAACTGTGTAATTAGCACCCCTGCTGCATAGGAAGCCTCTCTGGATGTTTCTCTACTTTAGATTTTTTCCAAGCGAGTTAATTAGCATGAAATGAAGCTGATTAAGATGTCGTTGAGCAGAACGCCTCCAACACATCCCAGTTACGAGACATTTGACAAAATGATTCATTGGGATTTGCTGTAAAATGAACACACAGGGAGAGTGTTGAAAAAAGACCCTGAATGTCGTCACATGACTCTTTTGGCCTTTTTATTTTCTAGTGTTTCTCTCATAACCAGCTCTGCATGCACACATTGTTTCAGAGATCTTATGCTTACAGATAAAATATAAAGCTTACTTCATATAAAACATTTTGCATTATTCCTCTCATTTTCTGTTAGCCTGGTAGATTGAACAGTTTAGGTCCTTGTTGTAACATGTTGGGCAATTTCTTTACAATTCAGAAAACTAAGAATGTAAAGCCAGCTGAAACATGATGTGAAATAACTTTGTTACTTTCCCTTTTGTCTCTTTTGATTCAAATTTGATGAAAAATTGAGTAATGATTAATATAAACTAAAACCATCATCTTATCAAACCTTGTTTTAGTTGTAGCACATGAAATGCAATCCTTCACACTAAAGCATTACCTCTTCCATAACGTAGCTTATAATGTAAGAAATTAAAGTGGAAGCTGAGAGTCGGAGAAATCAGCCTCCACATGATGGCTTGTATTAAAGCAACAAACCAGACCCTGATTAGTTTATAAATATATTTTTATATTGATTCGTTTGGGTTTTTATTCAATTTTGAATTTAGCAAAGACTTCTTCAAGCATTATTTGTGCTGAAAGGTTTTTGTTTTACATCTTATATCACTGAGACAATTAAAACATCTGACAGGAAGAGAGCTTATCAACATTTAGGCACACATGATGCTTCATAGTCCGATTATGAGGAAGCTGTGTTGAATTACTCTTTACTCATTACTGTTATTATTTTGCTTTATTAAACAAGGTAAAGAATAATACACAAAATTATATTATATTATATTATATTATATTATATTATATTATATTATATTATATTATATTATATTATATTATATTATATTATACAATCATTTAGTAGATATTTTTTTCTTTGAAGCAACTTTCATCTGACCTACTGCCTGCTTGTATATTAAACCATTAGATGCTGCACCCACTTGACACTTGACAGAAGTTACATTTCTTTAGCTTAACAACTTATTCCATGAAGATTTAATAACAAAATACTGGATTACTGAGCTTCTACAAGCTGTTTCATAGCTCCCATAGTTTTGCAGTTTAATATTTGTTTTATTTCTGATACATCTGCTCTGACAGCTTATTTATGTAACTGTTTAGCAGCCTTTAGTGTACTTGACATTTAGCTTTCACCACAGAGACAAAGGGTGTAACAAATCTGAATCGCAGTCGTGGACTGATCTCGCAGGGCTCTGGTGAATGACTCATCATTTGTTCGGGTGTGTTCGGGTGCCTTCCACTGTGAACCAGCAGGAAGAGACAATCACCCCAGATAGCGTAAGCCTTAGGGTGATACCCAGGGAGGATGCCTCGTGCAACCCGTTTACAGTACCGGTACATACAAAGATCTAATCATGAAGCTGCTGAGATTCACAGAAACACTAAACTTCCATTCAGCACATCATGTGTACATTCAGTATTTTCTGGACAGGATCGGGCTTAGGCATTATTTCCTCCAGCCCTGAAATTTCTGCTAATGGACTGATCTGGTCTGGGAGGCATGCAGCCTTGACACACAAATTGTGTATGCAAAGGGATTTGTGTATGGGGGGTGGGGGGAGCACATATGTCTAACCATGTGTGCAGAGAAGTGCTTTACTTAATTCAAAGCCTGGGAATGTGGCCTTCTTTCCCCCCACTCTCCTATGAGGCTTATTTGACATGAGGAAGCGCTCAGAAAAGCAGAAATCTGTTTTTTCCTTACGAGTCTCAGGCTGCCTTTCACTGAGAAATCTCTTTATTCCTGCAAAAAACAAAAGCAGAATACTGAGAAGGCATCCACCGAGCAAATAAAATCAAGTGGATTGTTGTTCTCCTAAGAGAAAATGTGATTTTATGCAGTTTTTCTTTTTTTTACTCATGTTCTGATGGTAGGAAAAATCAAATGCATTTTTAAAGATGTGGTTTATAGAAGGAAATACCAGCAGCTTTAAACCTTCAGAGACCTGCCCACTGTATCCTTCTACTCTGCTTCATAAAACTTTGTATCTTTCTGAAATCATTTACTCACAGTAATGACCCCACAGAGAGGTGAAAAACCCTGTTTCCTTGGTAGTAGAGAAAGGTTATCAGACACCATAACATAATGTAGTGTATCTCACTTGAACATCATGCCTACTACCTGCTATCATGGTGTGCATATTGTTTTCTGCAGATTTGTAAACAGCAAATTTCTTTCTCCACAATTCAATATTTAAAGATATTTTTAGTTTTACATGTTTACTATGAGTGAAGCTAAATTACTATCTGCAGGATGGATAGTGAGGCATGGTTAATGGTAATTGCAATGCAACCAGTATATTAAAGTAAAAGGGACAAAAGAATAAAATACTAAAATAAAATAAATAAGGTTGTGAGTATGGCTTTAAGATGTACACAGATTATTGCACAGTTCAGGTTATATGGGGCAATATTGCAAATTATAATCATTATTACTGCACGTTGTCTTGTAGCTTGTACGTGGTGTGGGGTATCATGCACATACAGGGACCTGGGAGCTGAGTTAAACTTATAGCATCATGGTAGTAACTCCTTCTGTGTGTGTGCAGTTTGGCCTTATTTTACATTTTCAGTGAAATGGTTAAACGAGGAGTTTTGCTAAAAGGACTTTTAATATTCTCTAGTGTCATTTGTGAATTTTCCCCTCCCATTCTTTAATATTTAAAACTCAATAAAATGCAAAAATTGAGCGTTAAATGATAATAAAAATCCCATAGAACATCATATCAAAGTGGTACACATTTTTTAGCCATAACATTAAAACTACAAACAGGCTACTCATCTTGTTATGATGCTCCTCAGTGAAAACCTTCATCCTTTCATTCACATGGACAAAACACTTGCTAACAAACTGCCACAGTTCCCACTTTCATGTGTGTGTTGGTCTTCCATGCTTCCCAGATCAATAGGATCATATGGCATTTACAGGAAGCAGGCATCTATCTACAGTGACCACAGACCTACAGGATCTGTTGCACTCATGATACCAGACACTCCAGGGCATTTTTAGAAATGCCTTAAGCTCATAAGCAGTACATATGGAAAGTGTACTGTACATATTATTGTGGTTAATCATTTTAATTGTATCTGTGATGAGATGACACTGAAAGAGCTTTAAATGATTCCCCTACAATCCTTATGTCTCACAATCAGTTGCTTTCCTGCCAAGATTTGTATGATATACTGGTAGAAATGTAAAAACCCTGAAGCTAGTGCCCTGTCTGTCTCTCTAATATAACCAGAAACTATTAACTAAATTGTTCTTTCAGTTATTTGGTTTGATTTTAGGACTCTGAATGCTTCTGCAGCAGCTCACAGCTTTTCTGCAAAATACTCCAAATGTTAGTTATGCAGCTATCCAAGCACAAAAAGCAGAAAAACACAGCGAGGAGCAAAATCCTCAGTTAGGTTTTAACATCCAAAAGATGTGAAGATGGAGGAAATGGTTTCATTATCAGAAAGATTTCCAGGACTTGTTCTGAATCAGGTAGCTACAGCTACTTTGTGAACTTCAGTATTGTCTGTCTCGCTCTCCTAAAGAGCATCCGCTTGATTCATCTCATCATTTTAATGTCACTAATTGGGATTCTCAGCAATAGATGACCTTTATCAAACTGCCTTTTCACTGCTTATCCTGTGGCTGTTCAGCTCTGTATCAAATCTGATCCATTCATTCATTTTCTATACCACTTATTCTGCTTCAGGGTAGTGGAGAAGCTGAATTCTATTCCAGGAATTAGCAGGCGAAAGGCAGGGTGCACCCTGGTCCCCAGTCCATTGCAGAAGCATAACCAACCAATCACGTTCATATTCACTCGTGTTAGGGAATGTTAGAATGACCATACAACTTCATACAACTTAACATGCATGTCTTTGGGTGGTGGGATGTGGTCGGGAATCCAGAGAGAACTCAGGTATTTGCAGGGAGAACAGGCTGATTCCTCACAGAAAGACTTTGTGGGAGTTTGAATGTGTGTTTGCGCGCTCCAAGGGAGAAAAGAGAGAGGAACGGGAGCGCGCAGCAATGGGTGTG
>JBAMHV010000021.1:10091209-10106190 GCA_037177535.1 Pseudomugil gertrudae | reverse complement strand
TCAAGGACTTGATCTCTGGATATTTAGCTGAGGAGACAAAAAGACAGAAACATGGATGGACAAGAGCAAAGCCAAAGCAGAGTCAGATAAAGATGTAGAGTGAACAAAGAAATTAAATAAGAGTGAAGATGGGGAAAAAAATACATCCATCATTAATATATTTCTGTCTTGTATTATTTTAAATCTTGCTTCTTTTTATGTTTCTGTAAAGCACTTTGAATCATCCTGTTGTTGAATTGTGGTATACAATAAACTGTTTAAGGAGATCTACTGTAGTTTGAAATAATAAATAAATAGGAGGGTAAAAATATTGCAGTAATAAAAGTGTTGCCAAAGATTGTTGTACAGGAGTCCTCTCCATCTCCCATGGTCATTAGTCTCACTTCTGTGATGGAAATTACATTTTTACCTTTCTTATATTAATTCTAAACATGTAAAACTTTTTTAACTTCTTGTATTACTTTACTGCTAAAACTAAGGCTTCACTCTCATGATGATCCTCAGGTTGAGGTGAGTTAGACCTAAACATTTGTCAGCAGGATACTTTCTTCACACATATCTGTTTAATCTTAATGCATGATGTGAAGTATCTGCAATGCCCTTCAGGTCATGAGATACTAGTCATATTTCTGGTGATAGGAGGTATCCATCCCTGTTAAGGAAAGGCGCCAGGCAGTCTCTGATATAAGAGAAAGAATTGTATATCTTATACTTAGGGAAGCAACAAATAACAACCCCTGGTGATGTTTTCTCCCAATGTTAAAGAAGTTTGTATCTCTTCCTCAGGTCAGACGGTTTCTCCAAATTAGAGTTTGTAACACTTTCTCAGTTCTCACTTTTCTGTTTAATAAAATGTTTTAATCTTTTTCATTCACGTTCAAACTCATCCTCTTTAATTTAATAAGCAGAAGAATAAGTCTGAATAAATGGCATTCCTCTCATTTTTTTAGTATCTATGCTCCAACATATCTACAAGAGAGGAATGTGGCTGAGTGACCGAGTTCTGGCTTTGCTGTTGCTATCCATGCTCCCTCTTTAAGGAAAGTTGGCTTTTACAAACAACTTTTTGTGAATATATTACAAATAAGGTTCAAGGTGAAGTTTTTTTTATTTAGATGACTGAACTTTTTCCCACTGTGCTTTTGTATAAGAAAAAAAGGTAATTGCAATTGATTACTAAACAATTTCAACATGTAACATCTTTTATGTGCATATCTAAATTCAGAAGATTTACAAGGATTTAAAAACATTTTTATTTGCCTGTAACTAAAAACTGTCCCTCAGAAACTCAAATGAACCCAGCATGTTGTCACAATTATATTTTCTTAATCTCACCTAAAATGTCTTTTCTTCTTGATGTGTGCGGTTGGTCATTGTAGACCCATTCAAAGTCTGCTCTTCCACCTGTCTTCTTCATTACTCTTCTCTCTGTGAACGAGTCAAGTGGAGATATACAGCCATCCACAGTGTCATGGCCCACCCACTGGAACTCCCACGAGATGATGAAGGAGGGCCCAAGTTGAGCCCACCAGCTGAAATGTAAGCAGCCTTCCCATTAGCCTTTTCTTATGAAAGATAAAAACATACAGAAGCACAGTGGCCTGTAAAGCGGTCCCATCATGCTTTCTGTGTACTTTTACCACTATACCATTGCAACTGTTAATAATAAATAAATTGCTGTCTATGGTTGATTTTTTTTAATAGATTTTAAGCCAGAAGATTTAAACATAAGTTGTTTTGTTGGTTCTTTTTTGTTGTTGTTATTTAAAGCCTAATTTAATGTTATTAAAACCTCATTTATTTGACAGTATCTATGCAACTAGTTAACAACGAACATGCCACAAAATGTTCTCGAAGGTTGCATATAGGTCAAGGTACCACGTGGAAACTCTGAAGTTTGCATGTTTCCTGAATGTGCATGGAGATGTTAAACAGGTTGTCAAAAGACAAAAGTAAAACATAAGAGAAGCAGTTGAAATGTTAAAAAAAGAGAAAAAATCTAGATGAGCATATTGCTCAAAATCAAGATAAGGAATTAAATGGTGATGTTTACATCATCTTGGCTCAACTCGTCTGTGATTCTGGTTGCACAAATGTGAGATAGAGAAAAGTTATCATGGATTTTTATCTTCCATGTCTCGCCTTCCCCCTGACTTATTACAGTCAGCAGTAACAACAAATATAAAGCAATATTTTTCCCATCATGTTACACACTATCCTATAATTATATAAACACTATCTGTAGTTAACTGCAATCATTATGATCTTGCATTCATTTGATAATCAATAGTTTCCCATTTAGGCTTACTATGCAAAAATATGCATCCCATATAAATACACAGAAATGATTTTCCTTTATTAAATAAGGATAAATCAAAGCTATAAAACAAAGGGCTCCAAGTTAAATATTGCACATAAAATAGAAAGCATAGAATTATTAATACAACAAAAGAACACATAAACAGTCACTAAAGGTTTGGCACAATTTACCATCCATGTTTCACAGACATAAATGCAGGACATATCTATATGCAACAAATTACAAGATATATGGATGCAGTAGCTCCCTGCAGGACCAAACATAAAAGCCCAAATCAGTTTAAAAACATTTAAAAACAATTTTAAAAATTCTGTCATTGCAGGTAATTTATTTGCTCCTGTCCAAGCATAGACATGATATGGCTGTTGTGCTTTGTGGGGGTCTGGAAATGATGTCAGGAGAAAGCGTGCCCTCAGGTCCACCATCAATACATCAGAGAATCCACCTGAGAAAACAAAATGTCATCATCACAATGTCTTAAATAGAGGGAAAGAACACAGTCGTGTGTTTAAAGTGATTATTAGCACGGATTGTTTGGCTCAACTTGTGATAGGCAATGATAAATTAGAGAGGTATAAAACATTGCCAATAGGCCAGTCAGTTTCACAGACCATCTGAAATGATACTTTGAGACTAATAAACCAATTAATGTGCATCACAAGCAAGGTAAAGTGTTTGTTAATGGATAATATAAAAAGAGTCCCGTTCATCTGAACATTAATGCTGCAAAAGGATTTTCACCATTTCCCCTTATTGGTACCTGACAGGATTTAATTTTGATGTGGGTGCAGTCCAGTGAAATGAGACAAACTAATGAGGCTGCTATGACTGTTAACACATGTCCTGTAGGCTAATTAGTCATGTCTCTGACCTGCAGTCATGTTTCATTTGTGAGTGCCCAGGGAGGGGAATGAGATAATACATCTGATAGTACTTACTTTCACCAGACACACATTTACATAATTTCCTTCATCTGCAGTCAATTTTGTCTGCTTCTACGGACTAATAATCAGAGTACAATGTTTTCAAAAATGTTAACTATGCAATTTGTAAGGGTGATGATGTCAGTAGAAGGCGAGTGTATTTGTGTAATATGACCTTTGCTTTCAGGTGGTCTGCAATAAGATACCTGGTCATGCTTTCTTTATACATTTTATAACCATTGTGGTGTTTCCCGTTTTAGTCGGTGCTTTTTTTTGTTCATGTTTTTCTCTCTCAGTGAGTCTGTAATCTATTTGAAGAAGCCAAGATTGTCAACGAAATCAGGATTTGTTTCACCTACCATGATTATCCTTGTCTGGTTATCCTGATTTGATCTTTGTATAATTAATTAGGCTTGGGCGATCTTGTTTTGTATTCAATTAACCTAGCTTAGTTATTTATCCTTTATATCTAAATCCTTGTTTATACAACAGCCATCAGGAGACAACACTTACAAAGTAAGTCAATAAGTAGTATCAGCTTAAGGTTGTCAAACTCTTCTTTTTGTGTAAATAAATGAATAAAAGTATGTTTTATGTGAGTAAAAGCACCATCACAGTTGGCAGTTGAGTAATAAAACATAGCATAAAGTTATAACAAGTACATTTGTCAATACAGAATTAGCTTTTGATTAGATTAATAACAATGTTATTTGGATTTGGGTTTTTTTTCTTCTTCAACAAACAAATTCATGAGCCAAATTGAAATAATGGTTAACTGCTGCCAATGATAAATTCACTCAGGTTTCTTAATAATATTTTGTATAGTCACAATACAGACAAAACAAGCCCCCTTTTTAAACACATTCCTCATAACACAGCTTGGATGAAACTCACGCGAGACTTCATATCTAGAGCATTGTGGCGACGAGACTACAGTTGTGGAGAGTTGTTTTCGAAGAGGGAGGAGGAAGGCTAAGAGTAGATAGGCGCAAAGGCTACCGTGCAAAATAGAAATACAACATAAATAGCTGGAAATTCAATATTCATCATGGCATCGAGAGACACCTTGTACATAGAAACGGACGGGTCAGAGATGCCAGCAGAAATAGTTGAATTGCACGAAATTGAAGTAGAGACAATCGAGACTACAGTTGTAGGAGACGACGGTGAGCACCAGCCTATGATCGCCTTACAGCCCCTTGACACGGATGATCCAAACTCGATTCACTCACACCAAGAGGTGATTCTTGTGCAAACAAGAGAAGAGGTGGTAGGCGAGGATGACTCTGAACTGCATACCGATGACGGTTTTGAGGACCAAATTCTTATCCCGGTGCCTGCCGTGGAAGAGGACTATATTGAACAGACTCTGGTTACTGTCGCGGGGAAAAGCTCGTCTACAGGCCGGATGAAGAAAAGTGGAAGCGGAAAGAAAGCGGGCAAAAAGAGCTATCTGAGCGGAGGAGACATGGGGCGAAAATGGGAACAGAAGCAAGTTCAGATAAAGACTTTGGAGGGGGAATTTTCAGTCACTATGTGGGCATCGGGTAAGTTCAGAGTCCTGTGTGAATTCCTGCAAGCTGGTCCGACGCTTTGTTCTCACCGTCTGTGTCGTGTGACAGGGCCTAGCTGGGGCCTTGTCCTCCGCTCAAGTGGGGCTCTTTTCCTAACCCTGTCCCACTTAAATTCCATTAGAAATGTTTTTGTTTTTATGGGAGGCCATGTTTTATGTGTCGATGGGCGCCGCCATATTTCCCCGGTCTAGAAAGTATGGCGGCCCGAAAAAATGGCGTTTATTTGGCCGACGAAGATGGCGGCGACTGTGGGAGCGAGTGCAAGTAGCTCCGCTAGGCCGCTGTGGCGCAGTTCAATTAGCGATAACTGGGAAGGAGGCGCTTTCAGCAACCTGTCCGACTTCTCGTTTCAGAGGGTTTATGCACAATGTAACAATTGCATTTATAGTATTATGTATATTATCTTTTACCTGTTGATTGGTGAGAAGAATAATTATTTTATTTAATTTTATAAAGTATTTTTCAGTCATATTTGAATCTTCACAGTGCAAATTATTTTCTATTGCCCGCGACTTGTTGATAACAAATAAATAACCATTTACAAATATGTAACGTCCTCTAGAAATATTTTACAATAAGCAATAGACTGATTCTGGTGGTATATTTCTAACATTTGGACAATTTTTGTGGATTAAAGTTGACTTTCTTTTTTATTCTAGTTTAAATAATTCTGTTAATTAAACTCTTTAATATTGTCATATTCAGATGACAAAAAAGACATAGACCACGAGGAGCAAATCACAGGAGAAAACTCTCCCCCTGATTATTCTGAATACATGACTGGAAAGAAGCTTCCTCCAGGAGGCATCCCAGGCATTGACCTGTCAGATCCCAAGCAGTTGGCTGAATTTGCACGGTAAGTGTAAGTGCTGACCCTCAAACCCAGTGAAATATCTGTCCCTTATGCCTAAAATTAGATGAAAGAGTGTTAAATATGGATGCATTAACTATTACACCACTGTCATGTGTGTGGCAGAATGAAGCCAAGAAAAGTAAAAGAAGATGATGCGCCTCGAACGATAGCCTGTCCACATAAAGTGAGTTTGATGTTCTGTTGTTTGTATTGCTGAAGGCAAGACTGGAACACTTATACAGCCTCTGAAGTCTTAAATGGTCAGATTAATTTTGGTTCTGCCCTCAGGGATGCACCAAGATGTTCAGGGACAACTCGGCAATGAGGAAACACTTGCACACTCATGGGCCGCGTGTGCATGTCTGTGCAGAGTGCGGCAAAGCATTTGTAGAGAGTTCAAAACTGAAAAGGCATCAACTTGTACACACAGGAGAGAAACCTTTCCAAGTGAGTTTCTTTGCTTCTTGCATGTTTATCTCTTCCCCCCCATCCTTGATGATGTTTTTATAGAATAGAATGCCTTTATTGTCATTATACACATGTATAACGCGATTAGCTGTCTCCAGTCCCAGTGCAAAAGGAAGCACTATAGAAGATAAGTAAATAAAAAAGATCTAGGGTATAAAATATTTACAGAATAAAAACAGATGTGCACACGAGTTATTTGCTTATTCATAGTTTTTCTTTATTTGTTCCTTATTATGTGTATTTATATTGTTGTGCCCTAGGCAGCTGTCTATGTATGAAGGTAGTTGAATGTAAATTCTAAGAATCATCTTAAATGCTTGCTGAACTTATTTGTGATCAGATTGAGACATGATGCTGCATTAAATCTCTCTCTCTCTCTTTCTAGTGCACATTTGAAGGCTGCGGCAAGCGGTTCTCCCTGGACTTTAATTTGCGCACACATGTGCGTATTCACACTGGAGACCGCCCATATGTTTGTCCCTTTGATGGCTGCAACAAAAAATTTGCTCAGTCAACCAACCTGAAGTCTCACATCCTCACACACGCTAAAGCCAAAAATAACCAGTGAGTTATCCATCGAATGAACCAGGCCAAACAGCTGGAGGGTTTGACCTTGTTCTCCGCTCCTCAACAGACTCGTGTTCAGTGGCCTGCTTTGTTATGAAATAAGTCCCTTTGTAGATTCAAACAAAAATTACTTTTGTGAACTTTTTTGATAGTACACGTGGAGGTTTGAACAAGACACTTGAGCTGACCCCAACCCTTTTGGCCTGGCCTCTCCCATTTGGATGGAATATTTTACGGTTTCTTCTTATGAAGATATTGATTCTTGGCCCTGCTCCTAAAAGAGTATTTACACCTAAATGCAGTACATGTAAAAAGATTTTGCAAATGTGTACACATTTGCATTGGTCCCAATTAGCAACAACTCTTCAGTTTTGTACCTTTCCCCGAGTGTGCATATTGTACACTGTTTGACATAAGCTGAGTGGTAATATATGTATGAAGATGGTTTTTGTAGGTCTTCCTGGAAGAGGTTTGTTTTACATACCCTCTCTCTCCTTCCTAAGACTGTGCTTCAAAGGAGATTTGGTTGTCTTTGGATATTTTCACCTTTCTACAACGCAAAGATAATAGCCATGTGATTTTCAACTGTGAATGATTAAATTGTTTTCTTTTCCCCATTGCATCGTCTATACAGAAAGTGTCCTTTCTACTTAGAAGTCATCTTTATTTTTAACTCGTGTAATAATAATCAGCTTTTTAAGCTCCAAATACACAAATAAAGCACTCCGGTCCACACAGCAACCAGTGCTTATTTTACTGGGATGTGGGGGCCATTTCAGTAATCTTTCAAATCCATGTAGGGTATAAATGTTAAACAAGTCTGGTGGTCTTTGCTTTAATGGTTTCACCTATGTCCCACTAGTATTTGAGCTTCATTCAATGTGGAATTTGGAAAAATACCAAACTACATTTCCTTCAACAGAAAAATAAAGTGAAACGATTGTTCTTTATTTCCTAACTAGTCAAAAGTGACATCTGACAGTTTGTTTATAACGATGTTATATAGTATATTTTCCGGGCTATTCTTTGTGCTGCTCATTATTACTATCATTCGTCTATCAAATGCTTTTGTACTTGTGGTTAGTTCCGCATCACAACACACGTTTACATTTTTAAGGAACTTATCAGCTTTAATGAATTAAAAAAAGAAATCTCTGATTTGTGGCTAAAAAATGTGCAACGATGCTTGGGGGGTAGACCTGTTGAGTCACTTTGAACCCACACATTACAGTGCATTTAGTTCGTTCAAGGCTCCAGAGCAAACAAACACATCAAAATTAAAAATACAACTTAAATTTGTTAAACCACAAAATTTGTTCCTGTTTTATTTAAAATAATCTATAAAACTGCACACAGATTCTATGCAGTCATCCCAGCCGAGTTATATGGCAACAGATTTCAGAAATAAAAGGCTTTAATTATGCATAGCATTGATTATTTCTGAGGCAGTAATTCAAAGCACAAGATTCCTGTTAAAACCAACTTTTGTCATTTTTTCCCACAGATAACTAGTAAGGCCAAAAAGAATGCAGTGAACAGCAGAAAGGAAACTACATTGTAGAGTTAAATGCCTAAAATAAAACAGTTTCCAGCCTGAAGGAAAAGCATTTCATGGTAGAGACCATAAAACTAACCTTAAATGGAATTTAAAAAGTTTAAAACAATGAGGGTTTCAACCTTCAATATTCATTGGAATAAAATAGGCCAATTCCAGCTCTGCATTTGGCATCTGAACCGACGTGTCTCGCAGCTGCTCATAGAGCAAACCGGTTTCTGCTTTGTTCAATTTGAGCCATTTAGTCGGTTAAGAGAGCAGCCAGAAGTGCAGGGTAATCTGGTGTCCCCCAACCAGTAACTGGATCCCATGATGGTGCAGCACAGAAGCCCTTCCCCTGGACCTGCTCGTCCAGACAACCCAGGTGACAACCTTCCGTCACCTGAGGAGAGGAATGCACGGTGCTTAGAAAACAGACCACTATATGCAAACTGGTTGCATTGTGAAAGGTCGGTCAACGCCTGAATGTTTTCTATTCTTCCTTTGTGCTTATTCAGGAAATAAAAGTTTGACCGTAGAGATAACTTACATCAAACAAGCCCCGTCCTTTGAGCTTGTAGAGCCGGGGGTTGAGAAAGCCCAGGGTGGGCAGGCCCTTCAACAGACGCTGACCATTTACAAGCGAAAGCATGCCTCCAACCACAGGAGTTGATGCCTGGAAGGTTAAGCAATACTCAAGCACCACAAGGAAGTAAAAATCAGAGCAAGTAAAAACAAAGTTGACTCTTGTTCTTGATACTTGTTGAGAAATGTGATGAATGCAAGCATTTACATAGTATCCCAACTCATACAGCTCTTCTGCAACACCCTTTTTTCTTTCAAAAGCTTCAAAGCAGCAACTGTTCTGTTTCAGTTTGTTTTTACAAATAAAGATTATAACTTAGATCCAACACTTAAAAAAGACTGGACAAGAATATACACTTTCTAAAATGGGTTTACTCTAAATCATCCAATTAATGTGAACTCTTCACCTGCTTTGACATACAATTAAATGTCTATTAAGGATAAACGGTAATAATTTGTCAAATATTTTACCGAGGTCCCAGATACCCATGGGACAGGCACTCTGTTGGTGACCACCCAGTAATTATCAGACAGGGCAGCCAGGTCTGGGTAAGCCCGGCCACTGGTATTGAAGTATGTCTGAGGAGGAAGTGTTGCTGCAACAGTCTTCAGGTATCCCTCCACTGCACTGGCCTAAAGAACACAAATACATAAGAAATAAATCAGAAAACACAATAACTGGACAGCAAAAGCTGCATTTGACAGATATGATGATCTAATATTAGTACCTGGTAGTCTGGCATCTCGAAAACATTGCTGAAACCGCCTCCGCTGATGTAATCTGTGACTTCATATGTGACTTTAAAGGGGTTTTTGAATGATGTCCCTCCAACCGTGGTCACATATGGGCTGTGGGTGAGAAGAACACCAAACTCTTATGCTTTTATAGAGCCCCCATAGATACCTCACCTAAAAACGTGTGCAGGTTACACAGGAAAGAGAAGCAGCTTTCAGAATTTACCTTGAAGCAGGAAAACTGGGCCTGAAACAGTTCTGTTGTTTCCCCATGTGTTTGCATCCAGCACCACTATCACCTGAGCATGGCAAGATCAGAGAGATTAAGAATGATGACCTATGTGATGTAATCATGTCACAAATATAACTTGTGCTTCAAGTTTTTTTTTTTTACAAATGTTCCTGGAAGTCTCTAACTTAGATTATCTGAAGAATTCCCATAATACTGACCGGAGGCAAAGAGCAGTGAGATCCCCCTGACACCAGCCTTCATGAACTCTGTATTGATGCGTGTCATATAGGCTGTAGATAGGCTGTCTTCATCGTCTCCGTAGCTGATGGTATGAACCCAGGGCAGGTCGGACATGTTGCTGAGCAAGACCATCCACTGCAGAAAGGGCTCTTGTGATTCATGGCGCCCTAGAGGTAAACACACAAAGGTCTGAAGACATTTTTACTCCATCCCCTAATAACAGAAAAGACTCAATTCTGTCAAAATATGCACAAAAAGCTTCAACGTGTTTTGTTAATTCAGACCTGGATTAGTGAAGACCCATGTAGAAATGTTTGCGCCTGTGCTCATGATATACTCGATATCCAGACTGGCCTCCATACCAGCCTTTCCCCCTCCCTGGGTGCCTACAACTCGATCCACCTCTGAAAGATGCTGGAAGGTCCTACCAAACATGTTCATGAATTCAGCCAAGTCAGCGGGGTGGTAGTACTGCTCCAGAAACTAAACGAGAAAAGCAGAGACTTTTTAAAGCACACAAAGTCATGATAAGATCAGGGCTGATGCCTTTGTCTACAAGCAAAGCCTTTTAAGCCACAAACAGATCTCATAAGTGGATCATACTTGTGCTACAGCCTGGCTGTTGCTCTTAGCTGATCCCACATCAGCTGCTGTCAGATTGTAGCGAGTCCTGAGGATGGTAGGAGTAACTCCAAGGTGCACTCCTGCCTTTGATCTATGATGCTTCTTGCCAAGGCTTTTTCCTCTCGGGGGGATACGATGAAGCCCTCCAACTGTAAAAGCACAAATCCAGCTATGTTAGAACAGACCTAAGCCTGATTATATGCTATTTATTGATGAAAAACATTCCAGCTAAAGAAACAGTGCTCACCAAAATCAAGATGCTGGTGGATGTCATCATGAACAGTGTATGGAGCAGAAGACCTCACAATAGTGTGGCCATCTCTGGCGTAACGATGGAACCTACTTCCTGGAAGTAGTGTCTCTGCAACCCTTTATTAAAAAATAAAATTACTGATTATCTTAGATGTTGACAAATATATTTCTATCCGAGTAAATACAAAAACAGTGGATTTAATGTCATATTAAAGAACGTCTACAGCCTAATATAATACAGAAAGAGGAAATGCCGCATAAGCACAAGTACAACCGTCACACATGATTTATATCCATCAGGAACTTGTGCAAAAGACTACGAGCGTTATCTGTGTCAAGTCCAAGATAGTCCGGTAACGGGAACAAATGTAGCCAAAAAAAGATGTGCTTACTCTGCAGTCATGGTGCACTGTAAAAAGTCCTGAGTATGAACCTCCAGGCAGTTTGAAATCCCATGGCTCTGCAGCCACTGATGCACCATTTTGTGTGTGAGTTCAGATGGACGTACAAGAGACGCCACTTCCTCCAGGCTGAGATGTTTACCTGTAAAAGGGAACAAAGCCAGTCTCACTCAGTTTGTAGCGAAAGACGTCCAATTTGGTTTGTAAGTAATAAAAGAATAAGATTTAATCTGTGCACTTGTTCTTCCCATCCTGCTTAAAGACAGTGTGAGCCCTACCATACTGAGCTGAGTCAGGGTCCGACACCAGTCTGAGTGTTTTCTCCAGCAGCTGGATATTCTGCTGCTTCAGAGCAAAGGACAGGTGCAGCTCCTCGGATGGTTCAACTCGACCGATGTGAGTCCAGTCCTCTGGTATCCTGATAAAGAAGGGTTTTACACACACACATGTAAAAACCCTATAATGTACTAGTTCAAAGAGCTTTTATTAAAAACCTCATTTAAATGTTATTATTGTGCCAAATTATATTGAATGCATCAATTCCTCATATTGCTCATTATTGTGTTTCCAATAACTAAACTCCAATCCAGATAATGATTATTGTTTTAATTCAGATCTTTACTGCTGACTTGATAAACCTGAGTTATTATGTACATTTATGGATATTTGCAAAGGTTTTGAATATCAAAACTGATCTAGTAAATGATGCTCCAGCATTACAATGACAGTAAGGCTTGACCTTGAAATGATGTATAGTAAAACATTTCTATGGGTAAAGAAAATAATCCTGGTTTTAAAAATAATGAATCAAAAGTACGAAAACAGCTTTAAAAGTTAACTCACAAGACATTTTGGTCATATTCAAGATATCCACTCCAGACCAATGAATTGGAAAACAAGGTGATGAAGAATAGCAGTCTGTTGGAGGGAAACAAAGTAATAAATTAGGACGTTTGACTGTTTAGGAGTACTTTTAACTAAAGAAACCCGGAAGATTTAATCAAACGCATTAAGTCTGAAAGCGGCCACTATTATTCCAGGGTCATCCAGTCAAAAGCATTTCTTTTGTCTTAATGACAATGTGTCATTTCGACGTGAGCTAAAACAGGTCATGTTATAAGCAAACATATTCCTAAACAGATTTACAACCTTTGTGTGAAATGTTTGTCTTACAGAAGCAGTAACGTCACATCAGCGCTACGTTAGCAGCAGCTATGTGGGTCACCACTAATGTCAAACGTACCTCACAATATCCATGTTGTTCGTTTTAGCCGCGTCGTCTCTATTTCTGTTGTAAAATGAAAATAAGTATTAACTTGATTCAAGAACTCGGTGTGTTCATGTTGTCTTCGTAAGCCTGACTGGTCTGTGTAAACCTGACTGGTCTGTGTAAACCTGACTGGTCTGTGTAAGCCTGACTGGTCTGTGTAAGCAGGCTGTTGTACAGTAGAGCGCGATGGGTCACGTGACTTGTTTTCACGTGATTGACTACATCGTAGTGCGTTTTTTTTACTGCGGGGGGTTTGAAGGGTATCCGTCTCATTTTCACTCTACCTCGATGTATTTACACGCGTTATTGTATTACACATTTATGGGTTAAATAAATAGATAAATGTAAATATTAACACAAAGACATAGAACGGAAAGATAAGAGGATTAAATGTCAGGGAGGAAATAAATGTACGAAAGCAATCTTATCAGGGCTGCTGTGGTACAGTATCTCTAAATCTACTGGCCCTGAAGACTTTTCAGAGCCAGTAGATAATAATAATATTCCTGTTTATTTTAATATGCTAGTATATACTGTTCTACAAGTCGAGTAACAAACCTAACTGGTTTTATTAATAATAATAAAACATTTTATTTAAAAGCACCTTTCAAAACCAGTAAAGGTCACTTTACATTAAAGACAGACAATAAAAGTACACAAAGCAATAAAACAGAATTATATACAATAAAATACAGTACAATATAAAACTATGGAACAGTGTTTACAGGGAGTATGCTTTCTTGAACAGGTTATTAAAACCAGTAAACACAGAACTTGATCCTCATGTAGACCAGTGACACACAAGTTTTCTTTTTTTCTTAAACTGCACCTACAGGAAGTTTATTCCCCGAATTAGGAAATGTTTTACAAAACAGCATGGAAACCATAATTGGGAATAGTCCATTTAAGGTTTATTAAACAGAAAATTACATCTGGGCCTAAAATAAGGACTTTAAACAAGAATCAGTCATGAAGTGTTTCATTTTGCAACCAAATGTATTACAAATGTTAATCCCATCAGTGTATTTGATGATTAAAAAAGGTTTTTAAAAAAAAAAAGTTTTTAAACTCATTCTACTCATTGGGGTTACTGTAGATAATTTCACTTTTAATATAACGGTTAAGCTCAGATTGCAATCAATCATCTGAAAAGTAGAAATCCTCTTCTCCACTTTCAGAGAGCGCACCGTCATTTTCAGCCAGCATTTCCCAAACGACGAAGGAGTCATTTTCTGGTAAGAAAGAAAAAGGAGAAAAACTTAATACCTGCTCATCCTCAAACAGATGGAAACAACCAAAACCCTCAGGACTGATAAATCCAGAATGAACTTTATACATTAATTTGAGCTAAGAATATTTTAAATGAACTTATTTAGCTCTTTGCAACTGTGCAGGACTAAAGCCAT
Organism: Pseudomugil gertrudae; assembly: GCA_037177535.1. Taxonomy (NCBI): domain Eukaryota; kingdom Metazoa; phylum Chordata; class Actinopteri; order Atheriniformes; family Pseudomugilidae; genus Pseudomugil; species Pseudomugil gertrudae. The sequence goes on along the minus strand of JBAMHV010000021.1, from coordinate 10,092,206 downwards.
GACTTTTACGAGGGATGTTTGATTTTATCTAACTCTTAAATTCCCATGTAGACATATCCTCCACTTTGCAGCAAATTTAATGTCTGTAGACACTTTAAAATAATTCCAAAACAAGTGAACGTGTTCACTTCCTTATGCTGCAATGAAAAGGTCTGATAATGTCACAGGGTTTATTATAAGTTGTGCCAAACAAACACATCTGGAAAGCTATACATGACTTCTCTTATATTTGGTCATATTGAATTAGATGAGACTTTGATGAAGAGTTTGATATATAACATGTACATGTTGTGTAAAAGTGACTATTTAAAAAAAACAATAGGAGGTATTTTCTGATATCTCATTTCAATGTTAATATCGCCCAATAACATCGGTATGGTGATATCAGACATCTCTAGTTTGTACCTGTGTTACATCTCCTCATTCTTCGTTTCAGTGATGGTGTGGGGGTAAACTTCTGGAAGAAACAAAGGAAGGAGGTGATTTTCCCATTCAGATAAAAAGGTCCCATGAATTAAATTTCAGAAAACAACTTCGGTACCTTTGAAGGAGAGTTCTTGAACACATTGAACTGATTCTTTTTCATCCTTTTTTGTAGTTGATAGATGTATTTATCATCACAGTTTCTTGGAAATCAAGAAGAAAAAAAAGGAAATGAGACGAATGAATGAGGTGATGAGTTTTCTGCAGTTGATCTCTACAAATGGAAGTTTCTCTTACGCATTCGGAGAGCCCATCATGCCAGGAGTGATATGTAGACACTGAGGAGTCTTCACCTCAGGGAAATGCGATGACACCGGCGTTTGAGGCTCCTGCTCTGACATCTGAAAGTCGCAATCATCACTCAGACACAAAGAGGGGATCTGTGTTGGGATAAATAAAAACATTTTAAAAAGTTGGGGACAGTTACAGTGCCTTGTGAAAGTATTCGGCCCCCTTGAACCTTGCAACCTTTCGCCACATTTCAGGCTTCAAACATAAAGATATAAACTTTACA
>JBAMHV010000021.1:10056234-10090462 GCA_037177535.1 Pseudomugil gertrudae | reverse complement strand
CAAGCGACCAAAAGGTGGCGCTACAAAGTATTAATGCAAGGGGGCCGAATAATACTGCACGCCCCACTTTTCAGTTTATTTGTTATAAAAGTTTAAATTATCCAATAAATTTCGTTCCACTTCACGATTGTGTCCCACTTTTTGATTCTTTATGTTTGAAACCTGAAATGTGGCGAAAGGTTGCAGGGTTCAAGGGGGCCGAATACTTTCGCAAGGCACTGTAGTTCCTTGTTTTCAACCATTAAAAAATGCAAACTGAATTTTACTAACCTCCATCCGCTTGTTCTGCATGTACGTGGAGCTAAAAGCATCATCAACGTTTTCTCTGGGCTGGGACTGTAAGAACTGACGCACCTGCTGCTTCCTCTTAAAGGTTCCCGCTCGGGCAGAAATCACTGGCTGCTCTGCATCTGCACATGTTCACAGCCTCTCAGATCGACTCATTTTAAACTAACAGAGACTCCTGTTGTATCAAACATGACTAAACATGTTTTTGGTTTACCTGAAAGTGTGGGTGCTGCCACCTTCTTGCTTGCTCTTTTAACAGGAGTGTGGGATGATCCCAATGTGTGCTGATTGAAGCACTCTTCTGCAGAACGTGTTCCTACCATCCTTGCTACGTTTGCCCAGTAACCAGTTATGTTTTTAGGATAGTGGGACACAGCCCTGGAAAACAGACACAAAAACACATCTATACATTTGTGGATACACAAAAATGTATAAATTCTCCAAAGGTCTCCAGACTTACTCCTGCAGTGCCACGAGTTCTGCCTCAGTCCACTTATCTTCATCTTGTGGAATCTTTGGGTGATTTTTCTTGCTGGACTGTTTTGACTTGGGCAAAGATTTTAATGATGGGGATCCCTTTGCATTTTTGTGCTTGGGTTTGGTTTGTGCCTCATCACGCTCTCTTGTTTCTCTGGTTCGTGGCCTCCGTGCTTTCCTTCCCTCTGGTGACTGCTTTGAAGATGGTTTGTCTGGCTTAGATTTGTTCCAAAACTTTCCACGTTCCTTAACAGGAACTTGTTCTACTCGGTTATTTTTCTTACTGGAAAACTCTTCATCAGACAGACTCTGTAATGTCACATTGTTGGCTGGAGGAGATTCGCAGGAAGCTGTGATAGTTTGTTTTCTCCTTGAGGTGCGCAATGAAGGCCTGTTAAAGTCTTGCATTTGTTGTTTTGACATCTGCGTTGAAGGTTCGCTCTGCTTTTGTGGGGCAGCGTTCCCAGACACACCTCTTTCTGTAGGTGGATGTAGACGCCTTTGGGTAGACCTTGTCCTTCTTCCACACCACTTCTCAGGGCTGCTAAGCATCCCCATAGTGGGTTCTATTAAAGTGGCAGGCTTTTTGTAAGGGCTAATCACAGCATCCTTACGTCTACTGGCTGCACGGACTTTCCTAACTGGTACCGATGTCCTTTGATGTTTGGGTGATGCGCTTTGCTTCCAACCTGGAAGCACAGAGAGCAGTTTGTCAGGAGGTGTCTAATTAATCTCAATGCTCAAAGCCCATTTCTCCACACGCATTTACCCTTACTGCTGGGCACAATCACACGGACAGGCTTCTGTGATGCCCTGGGAGATACGGTTATAGAGGATTCCTGCGTGATAAAGAAAGAATTTTAGTCCTCTAATCTGTTATGCGACCCATGTATTCCCAGATTTAAATACTTACAGACTGGCAAGTATCATAACATTCATGGACAGTAACATTCATGTGTGCATCTAAAATGACTCGGCCTCCTTTCCAATAGTCCAAAGGTGGCTTAATCAATCGCCCACTTCGGGACACTTTAGTAGAAGAGGGGGAGGTGGGAGGACGAAACTTAGCTGAGGATGAAAAAGATCAATAATAATTTAGTGCTACCAATCTTAAATAAAATGCAGAATGTAATCAGTGTCATACAAACTAATAATTGTACTTACATGTCTTTGTGCACTTTTGTTTGTGCCCATTCCCAGAATGGTTGGAGGAAGCTTGGGGTGTTGTTTCTGCTTTAACGCCTCTTTCTTTAGCATTTCTTTCTGCTCTGTTAAGAAAACAAATAAGAATTTAGCTTTTTAATTTTTCTCTCAATACCAAACTTTGCTGTGTAAGAGCCTGAGATTCTCACTCCCTCGACTCCTGCAGAAACTGCTCATAAAGGCTCTTCCAGTTAGGAGGGAAACCACTGGCAAACTTTTTCAAAAGCCACATGGGAAATTCTGAAGGCAAATGTTAAGAGGTAGAAGACAGTAGATTAGTCAATTTAATGTTTAACTTTGCAACTAGGGGTTTGTTTAAGTCTTTATGTTGAAATTCACCAGAAGCCGCATCCATCATCATCTTCCCCACTAAAATGTAAACTCTACCAGAGACAGTCTTCAGCACGGATCTGGAAATTCTGTCCACGATGATATTGCTGTTCCATCGTATGTTATCTTCCCTGGATGGTAAAGACAAGTGAAAACGGTCAGGAAATAATTTTTTAAAGATATAACACCTTGGAATGAATAAGGATGCCTGAAAAATAAGAGTATGATGATTTTTAATCTTCCAAATACACCTACTTGTGGATTCCATCAACAAACAGGCCCTTGTGGTTTTTCCTCAGGAACCAATTTTTGAGATAAATCACATTTTCCTGCCAAAGTGGTGGTGGTTTGGGGGGGTGGGGGTGGGGGGTGGGGGGTGGGAGACACAACACAAAGCATTTTAAATGCATCTGCACATCAAAACTTTAGGGGTGATTAAACTTTTATGAATAATTGAACATGCATATTAAATATATAATTGTCTTTTGTCTGGGTGGGGTAGGGGTGAATCCCAGATTCCCATATAATCCCATATATTTCTACTCACAAGTGGGAATTTCTTTTGCTTGGACCAACAGGTGCGCTTGTACATAAAGTCTTGTGTCTTTGGTATGGAGATTTGCGGAGAATTGAGCACAAGTGGATCTTCCAACAAAACGGGCTCCGGTGGTGCTGCAAGGCTCACTACACCCTCAGAGCTGTCAGTGACTGGTGAGCAGTGAGTCGAGTCGACTCTACACAAGCTCACAGAAACCATCTTTTGTTGAACACTTCTCATGGCAACGTCCTCCATTCTGCCCTTATCGTGTGCTGTGGACATAGTAGTGTCTCCTGAATAATGAAGGTTTCATTTGGAAAGGAACATTCAATATAAACACATAAATGTTTGGCAGCATTGCAGTATATAAACCCAATTTTTTCTGTTTTGGGTCTCTGCACTCACCTCCACCAAAGAGATCCCTTTTGGTACTATTAAGAACCTCCTGTTGTGCCTTTTTGCTTTCCCTCTCCTTCATGTAAGCAAACATCTTGGCAGGGGACATTAAGGGTAAGGATTCCTTAATGACACCGCAACCTGTTCATAATTTCACAATAAACATTAAAGACTGAGTAAAAATCTCTTAAATGATGGCATGATGAAGAAAATGCTATATAAACTCACATTTCTCTATGGCGGATCTTGGTGGCACCCTGGGTTCATGCAGCATCTCTGGCTGGTTAGAAGACGGTCCTCTGACATTACCAAAATCCTGGATGCAGCTGTTGTTGTGGGTGCAGTCCTCAACTAAACCACAGGCTTCCCTTTCTTGCAGTGGTTGTATGATTTCATTTTTCTCATGAGTGATTCTACAGTCTTTACTAAAATCCTGTTGCTCCCATTTTCTCTTCCTTAACCTGTTCTTTACTGGGGAAAACACATTTCCTGGAGACACGAGTTTGCTAAGGGGATTACATTTAGTATAAAAAACCTCTTTCTCGTGGTTTTCTTCAAGCTGTCTTTTCAGTGGAGTTCTGCTGGACACATACAAATCTCCCGAGTCTTTGATTTGATGTATCCTCCTGTCGATCTGATCTCTGTCGACCAAAGGAGGAGGCTGAGAGACAACGGTTGAATGCAGGACAGCCCTATTTCCCAGGAAGCATCCACGTACGTTTTCATTTCCCTTAAACGTCTCCTCCAATGGTCTGCTGCTGATGACTGAGCAAGTATAATCAAACGTTTTTTGAGGGCTCGATATGGGTGACAAAGTTAAGGCCTCCGCGTCATCGATAAAAGAACCAAACCTTTGATTCTCGTTGAGCTCTTCGGTTAAGGTACTCGGTGCTTTTTTCCTGGGCGAGTGAAATTCTGCTCCGTGCATTTCTCTAACGCCAATCGGTATTTCCTTACCTGTAAAAATCCCCTCCATTCCGCACATGGATTCCTTCTGAACTTTAGATTTTAGCTTAGCAAACACCCGAGCAGGGGATTCAAAACGTGTTTCTGTGTGCGGCAATATATTAAACAAAGCCATATTTAGAGGATAAATTCAGCGGATAATAACACAACTCATATGTAAACTAGCCGCTAGCTTCCTAGCTCGCAAATTTCTCTCTACCGCCTTGAGTTTGAATCTCGTGACGCACTTCCAGAAAAAAACAATACTTCCGGATTTGTAAATAAAACTTTATTGAAAAAACAGTAATGTACAAAAATATATGAGAGTCAACCAATAAATGCCATTTTCTCTGTCCTTCAGGAAATATAATATAATTTTATATGTCCTTCAGGAAATATAAATATACTTTTATTGCTCAAAAATTAATCCATCCCTTTATCCTTTAGAGGGCAGAAGATGCAAGCTTCTGAACGGAACATTAAAAAAAGAACAGAAGAAGAAGCGGCCTCAGGCGCATGCGCAGATTAAAGACATTTGTGTCGACTGACTGAAGCGCTTTAAAATCAGGAAGAAGATTGACTTAGTTGAAGGGTTTTTTTTTATAATATTGATTATTGATAATATTTGTAGCTCGAAAAATATTATTCATACAAAGAATATACTTCACTGTACATACATTTGGATATTAAGTGTTCACTGACTGTCTACAAACTCCTAAATCGGTGTCACCGAGTGATGCAACATGGCAGCAATTGCTGTCAGGACATGTTTTCTGACAGCAATAAGGACATACGCCCGGTGTCAAAACCGTGAACTTAACACTTTGACCGAAAAGAAAGTAAGTCAAGTGGCCTCTGTTGTAATATATAACTACAATGGCTCAGAGGAAGGGAAAATCCTTGCCAGAGAAGCTCCTTCGTGGGATCGAAAAGGTGGTCAGAACAGCCACTCGTCCTTGTTTAAGTCCTTATCGTTGGGTTTGGGACTGTGCGGTGCGGCGCTTCTGGACAGTCAAAAGGACGATAAAGGGGACATAAATAATTCCAAAAAGTTTCTTGAACTCATTTTGCCTTCTGCTCAGTGTGCCTCTCCATTTAAACCGGATAGTCCCCGCTTTAAATACAACTTTATTGCAGATGTAGTGGAGAAGTCCAATCCAGCTGTCGTTTACATTGAAATCGTGGGCAGGTAAGTGGACCAAACAGGCTAAGATCATTGTTAAGATTGTGCATAGTATGTAATCATATCTGAAAAATGTAGTTAAAGTATTTAAGTAAAAACACTAGTCTGGTTCTTTTTACTAATATTGGGATAGTTATCAGGAATTCACACGTTTGAACAACTTTATCAGATTGTCAGACATAGCAGGGGTTTGGGGCTTAAATATAAGAATATGTGAAAAATTTAGCAGATAGAAATTAATTATTTGATTCAGATGTTTGCAAAGATGCAGTCAAGATGATGTTATACTATGTGTCAGGTGGTTGTGTGTGGGAACCTTGTTTTAAAAGCTTAAAGTTTCAAAATGATAAACTCACCCAGTAATACACTACCAGTCAAAAGTTTGGACACACTTTCCTATTGGATTCAATGGAAAAGTGAGTCCAAACTTTTGACTGGTAGTGTAAGTATTGCTTTCAGATGGCATCAGCTGCTTTTGTTGTTTTGCAGACATCCATTTTCAGGAAAAGACGTCCCACTGTCAAATGGCTCTGGTTTTATTATCAGCAGTGATGGTCTCATTGTTACCAACGCTCACGTTGTGGCAAACAAGCGAGGTGTGCGTGTGAAGCTCACTAATGGAGAAATGTACTCTGCAACAGTACAGGATGTTGATCATGTGGCGGACATTGCCACAATCAAAATAGCTGCACAGGTAAAGAATCAGCTGTCATATGTGTTAAATAAATATTTCACGAGCATCTGAATTCATACTTGTTCCCAGCAGAGATGGAAGCAGAAAAAAATGTAAGATTTTCTACCTAAAAAGGCAGAATTGGAAAAAAAAACATACAAATCAAGGGTTAATTAACTAAGCACATGATCATTAATCCCAAACAAGAGTGATGGATTGGAGTTTACTGCTATATTTCTGGTTCATTTATGGATTGTCCAGTAAGTAATGTGAATTCTGCATTTATAATGTAATCCAAACTAGCATATGGTCACATTTTAGCATCCCAAAGCATCACTTTGATTACTTTATACCAGCAGTAAAATATTGTGCAGTTTTACATCTTTAAATTCTGCTCTTTTTAAAGTATAATTATTAGATTTAAAAAAGAAAAAGCCCCTTTTAATTTACAAAATATAAACTTGCCTCAAACTCAACAAGTATTCAGATTAGACCAGTAAATGCTGGTTTTATGGATCATCTGAAAAGAATAAAAATAGTCACAATAACATTGCAAAGATCTGTTCAAAAATCAGTAGTCGGCTGACAGATCTGAGCTGTCTGGTAGAAACTGGTTGTCCAGGAAGTTAGAAGTACTATTAATCTGATCACAAGAGTTTCTCTTTAATGCCTTCTAGATAGTTCTGGTATCATCTCCTGCTGAAAAAACAACAAACACCTTCTTTCATTAAACTTTAGTATTTATTAAGTTCTCCCAGTTAAAACCAATGCTGTGGTAGAAGAACTGTAACCTAATGGATCAGGACACTTATTACTAGCTCAAACTATAAAAACAAGAAAAGCTGGGCAGAAATAAAGCGAGAAGCTACACACCTGCAGTTAAACTGCTCCTTTGTTTCCTGTCTTAATATGATAGAATCCCTTACCAACACTCAAACTTGGCCTGTCGTCTGATGTTCGTCAAGGAGAGTTTGTGGTTGCCATGGGAAGCCCATTTGCGCTACGAAATACAATCACATCGGGGATCATCAGCTCGGTACAAAGAGGCAGTCAAGAACTGGGCTTGTCTAATCCAAACATGGAGTATATACAGACCGATGCAACCATTGATGTGAGTACTTTGCTGTTCACTTTTAGGTGGCGTGTTAGTTTGTTTGCCCATTTTCAGTGTTTGAATGTACAGAATCGCACATGTTAGTGTGACCTGGAGTGCTCTGTAGTGCTCTGGAGTGCTCTTCACATCACATGTGACTACTTTGTTTTGCAGTTTGGGAATTCTGGAGGCCCGCTGATTAATTTGGTGAGTCACAGTTCCTGTTTAATGTATCCGAGCGTAAATGTGTAACACTACTGCATCACAAAAAAATCCCCAATGCGCTGAAACAGGATCTCCAGTCACTATCATAACAAAATATTGTGCAAAAAAATTTTACTGTACATTCCTAATGCCACTCCTGCTGCTTCTGGAAAGAGATAACAGCCCCCAGGTACTTGGTATCAACCTCAGTTACTCCAAGCCGTCCCATGTGGAAGAAGCAAACATGAAAGCCAAGCAATCCACTGCTGGACAGGCTGAGCAACAACAAAACATGCTGGAATATGCTGTCTTATCCTAAGATAAAGCAGTTAAAATGTCTTATTATAGCTCACACATAGGTTTCTCTGTTTCATTACATCTTAATTCACACCTGAACTCTTCACGGTGATATCCTCATGCAGGCAGCTGTGTAGGTGGGGATCAGTCATGCACAATGTTTAGGACTCATCTTTCTGTTTAGTGGCATCCCTAAAATTATAAGAGTTGTAAAGTGAATGTACAAAGGGTTCACCTCATATTCCTGCGGTTGATTAAATATTTGTGTATATACTGCCAAGTGTGGTGGAAATTATCTATTGTCAGTTAAGCTTTATAACATATTGTTGCTCTTTTGTTTGCTGCTCTATTGTTGAACTCGTGTCTGTGGGTTTTTTTTTAGGATGGGGAAGTCATCGGTATAAACACCATGAAGGTCACTGCAGGGATCTCATTTGCTATTCCGTCTGATCGCGTGAGACTTTTTCTTGATCAAGCAGCCAAAAAAAAAAGTAAGGACAAAGAATCAATAAGTCCACATCACATCTCATGTGGCATGTTTCTATAGGAAAAAAAAGTGAGTAAATCGGGCTTTTATTGTTTTGTATCTTGTCCCCAAAGATTCTCGGTTTGACCAGTCTGGAGCAAAGCCTCGGTACATTGGTGTTATGATGCTGACATTGACACCAAGGTAAATGTTTCACCATCAAGAAGTGCAGGATTGAGATGGACCATTGCATCTAAAACCAGTTGGGTGTGTTTTGTCCCTTTTAGCATCATAGCTGAGTTAAAGTTGAGAGACTCACGCTTTCCTAATGTGATGCACGGCATCCTGATTCACAGAGTCATCATGGGATCACCAGCCGACAGGTGAGCAAAGCAACTGTGTGCTTTAGTGGATATGGATGGGATATGCTTTATTAAAGCTTGGCCAGTACATCGAGTAAGAGTACTGATTAAAATACATTCAGCATCATAATGTTTTTGATTCAAATATGGTCTCAAACATAATGCCTATTTATTTAATGGAAGGATACCTAATTTATAGCCATGACGTGGAGAAATTTTTGATGCAGTTGACAGAGTTCTTCCTCTTATGTGGTCCTTTTTTTATCTATGTTTACTGTCATGGTTGTTTCAGAGCTGGCATGCTACCAGGAGACATTGTGCTGGAGATAAACAAGATAAAGGTAAACACTTCTGAGGAGATCTACAAGGCTGTCCGCAGCAATGAGAACATCACTATGGTGGTACAAAGAGGAGATGAGAGGATTCGACTACAAGTGACTCCAGAAGCCATCGAGTAGAACTGTCCCCATTGTAGGATTTCACACCAGCATTATGTGCTGAAGAACACGATGTTGGTCAACAAGAGTGAAACTGAAACTTAACTGTGGTCGAAAGAATTTTTTAATGCAGGGCTTTGATTTAGTGTTGTTATTTTTGTTGAAACAATTTGTCTTACTTTAATGTAACTAACCAAGCTGAGGTATGTGTATTCAAATCAGCCATTTTCACACATGCACTGGAGAATACTTTATAGATGTACTCATGTTTAAACATTTATGAGAATACTTAAAAACTTTCTTGGGAGATTTTACCATGGTCCCTAGTAAATCTTAATCACCACAAGCCTCATTACTTAATATGTTGTTTCTGCATCACGTGCTGCAGCTGTTCTTGTTTTCTAGCTGGGAAAATGACTGGAGGAAACCTCCTGGGTTGCTTTTGTGAACTGGGAAAAAAAAAACTTGAAAATCTAATAATTCCCAGTACCCATGTGTGAAAATGGCTACTTTACCAGTACGAGAATAGCTTTGGCTTCTTCCCCTTTCATAGTACTATGTGAAACTTGAGTGCAGCAGTTGATTATAACCCTCCCTCCACACTGTCAGAAGCATCATGCCTGGATTTCTACCATTTCTACCTCTGCACTAAACAGCCCAAAAATGATCTGTAAAAATAAAAGATTGCAGTTTCACACTGTTTTATTAAAGCCATTTATTGTTAAACTGCAAAAAGAAGCATGAGAGACTCAACACTATGGCAAGCAATGGTATTATTGGTATTAACTACCATTAAATGAGCGAGAAAGTCTGACAAGTCGCATGTTGAGACAATGATTACATGAGATAAATATGATGATTCTACCTTCTTAAACTGCCTACTTTGAGTATGTTGCACACAGCTGTGATAAAAAAAATTACTTCACGTAAAAGAAAATGCCAATCCTACATGAGCTGAGTGAAGAGGTTACTTGCAAATTTGAGCTGTGAAGTCATACAGAGTAAAGTAAAAGTTCCCTGGAATATGTACAATGAGACGCACACTTACAGTAAAGTAATAAAGTGACATGTACTGAACTGCTACACAATTAAATGTATTTCAATCAAAGACAGCAATTAAATGGAGATAACATTCAAACCACTTTGGGTTTAAACATGTTCATACTTTTGGACTAAGGACTTCTGTTAGTTACGAGTACTACAACATACAAGTATGGGAGGAAAAATAAAATTGTTCATATTCCATTAAAACTACTTTAAAAAGGCTTATTATATATTGCTGGTAATATTTTTGTTTTTAAGAAAATATAAATTGTGCGACTGAAGCTTACAATACACTGCTGGCAGTAGCGCCAAGTTCTGTAGTGACCTGCTGGAAAAGGATCATCTGTCAAGGCGCCGTGTGCTGAGAAACTCCCCCAAAGAGAGAGGGATAGAAAACAAAAACTGGACATCTTATGATGCTGGAATCCCTAGCACCAAAACCAACATGCTGCTATGTTGTTTGTCACGGTGGAATGCTGCAAATATCACATGATGTGCACAAACAGCAGCCAAAGTATAACCAAAAGTTATACGAGAACATAAATAAGGGAAAATGGGGGAGGCATTAGATGGGCTGAGGGTTCTTGGAGAGGAAGTAACAATGTGAGGGACTAATTGTAGTGTCCAGTCTAATCTAGTCCAGCACTGACTCAGTTGACATGGTCCAGAGCACACAGTAGCTCCTCCCCCTGCAGCAGGTACTGACGACCCTGTAGGGGGGCGTTCACTTCACAGTCGTAGCGAGTTAGCTGCGGCAGGGTGAAAGGAGAACTGGTGCCCTCTAAAGTGGTGCCGAGCAGTCGACTTGCCATATCTGGAGAAGGGAAAAAAACAAACAGGAAAAAGATGTGACTCACTGGATTTAGTGACACAATAAGAGCTCTGCATCAGATCTCATTTTTTACCTGATGACATGAGAACTATGGTCCTAGTCGTTCCAGAGTCTGACGGCTTCAGTTTTTTGCCTTTCTCAAGTTGCTCTTGGGGTGAAGTTCCCTAAGATAATCATCAAAATACAGATCCTCAAACTCATCTGTGACAGTGAAACATCTTTGACTGGATTATTGTACCAACCTGTCCAAGAATGTCCTTGAGGTCACTCAGTTTTCTTTTACGCTGACTGTTCTGGGCTACAGTGAGGGGGTTATCTTTTTCCAACAGTGGGACCCTGCAGTAAAACAAAACAAAAAACAGCATTTAGCAAAATGCTCGAAAAGACAGTTTTTAAATAAAAAGATTTTTCAGACTTTACATTTGTGTTACGACAATGGTCGTGGGCAGAGCGCTGATAAGCTCGGGTGGTGCTGGGGAAGCTGCACGACTGCCTGGTGCGGTGATTGGGGAGCTGGGATGACTGTGAGCATCCTCTGTGAGAGGGGCTGAGGAACTCTCAAGAGGTTTGACGGATTCACAAGACAGACGCTCATCTGGGGTTAGACATCGAAGCTGAAAATCATCATCCATGGGGATGTAGGGCGCCAGCATCTCCAGATCAAAATCTTCCATTGCCTGAAGAGACAGAAAAAAGTTCAATAGATCTGAATATTGAAAATTTGGTTAAAACTATTGTAACAGATTTAATAGCAGCAAAATATGCTGAACCTCTTGGTATGATTACCTGTGTATTGAAAGGAGTTTTAGATTCTGTATCAATGGCAAACAGCTTCTCCACCAAGTCTATTTTGAAATCCGAGTTTATATCTGAATCCATGGGGAAACAAAAGTCCATGGTGCTGTCAGTCTGGAGAGAAGACAAGTGGAGATTAATCCCATTTACAGATATTAAGAGAACAAGGAAAACTGACTGCAAGCATTTCATTTTACCGCTGCAGGACTTTGTGTGGTTGGGGAAGTAGCTGGGGCTGGAGAAAAGCTCTCGGGTTTTCCCTCTTCAGGAGTGGGGCTAGAAACATGAAGAGGTTCGCTGGGTGGCAAAGGGGACAGGGGCAGAGCCAGCTTGTCACTTGTGGAGGGCAGCATTACATCATTGTAGAGGTGGACATCCTTCAGTAGGTGGATCTCTGATTCTGTACCAGAAGAAATTATAAAGTCGTGTGAATATAAATTAATTTATTCTTTGTAAAAGTTCACCATGATCCTGTGAGCACAAACCAGGAGCGCTGAAGTCCAGGGGGATGATTGTGCCTCCAGCTGCTGGGGCCAGGAGGGTGAGGGCCTCGGGTTGCTCCTTTAGCTGGTCATACAGGCTTACTGGTGGCTGGGGCTCTTCTACTTGTGTGAAGAGCTTAATCACATCCAGCTCCGGACTCTTATCCTCTTTCGGCAGGATGGGCTTGCTGCTTTTAACAATAGCCTTCTCTTCCTCCTGTTGTTCCTCCTTCACTGGCTTCACATCCTCAGTCTGCTCCAGAGACAAGATTAGTTTCTCTTCCTGGATGCCGCTGTTGAAAAAGCCAGAAACAGTTACATAACTATTCTGCAGTGGTTCTGAAAGTAGCCACAAAACACAGGCAGTGTTTCTCATCTGTTTTGTACAATGTTTATTCCAAACATAGCGTCTCGGAGCACGATACCTGAGCACAAAGTTGACACAGACGACACACTGTGGCTGGGAGTTCTTGTTGTTGTAGATGACTGTGGCCTGTGTTTCCACCCATACAAAGCCGCCTCTTTTTGCCAGCATCCGGTACTGGCCTGTACAGACCTGGCCCTTTGCAAACACTATGAACACGGGGGGACATCATTTCTTTACAAATTGTACAAACCGGTTAAAATTAGCAGCTTAGGTCGGCTAAAAGTTTCAACTTAAATTTGGTGAATGTGTTTTTCTTACAGTCGTGGTGAGTCTTTGTAAGATGGTCCGAGTCCAGAGCATGATAGTACTCGTACACAGAACGGTTCAACAGGTCCTCTGGGTCATAACCGATGAGCTCAGTGATTCTGGGGGGAGAAAAAAAAAGTATATTTTTGTTGTATATGCACTGAGCACTAGGTGGCTCTATGTGATCATCCTTTTATGAACAGCTGAGCTAATGTAAAGAAAGGGGGAGAAAAAGAAGGAGGGCGAGCAAACAGCCAGGTTAAGAAGATAAATAATATTCTATCACTTTGTAAGATCTTAAGCATTTATTATTCATTTTTTAAGGTGGGAACACTAACCTCTCATCACAGTATGTGAACTTCATGTCCATTGTGTGGCGGCTGAGGAAGGTCTTTGTATCCAGAGGGACTTCGATGTTGGAGGGGTGGGGGATGGGGTCACAGATCAAAACAAGATAGGGGACAGGTGGCTCCTTGTGTCCATCACTGGTCTGCTCAACTTGAATGTCATAAACACGCACATGGCCGGAGCAGTGAAGCACCTGTAGTAACAACAGGAACACAACCATTACACAACAAAAGAATTGTGTGATAGAGAAAAGTACAAAAATGCTTTATTACAATTATTTCATCTACACATGCTTCACTGTGTTTTTGCTTTAATGGAGGGGGCAACATCATGCAACCTCATTACTGCCACTTTCGCAAAGTGGACTGAGATATAACAGTCCATACAACTACTTTAATAAAAGGTTATTAGATTTATTACAAATCACAATATAATTGCAGAACATTTTAAACAAGACTTTAAAAATGTTTAGTAAAATATGATAAACTAACAGCTGTGGTTGTCAAAACCTATGAGGAGCAACCATGCACATGGTAAATGATGACAATAGTACTAACTGTGCCAAAAGTTTAGCATTAAAAGCATTCCTGCAAGTACATTTACTTAGTTATTCCACTATAGATTACCTTCCATGAAGCTGATTTGACATTGACAGTGCGGCCTCTACTTGTGAGGGTGCATTTCATTCGGAGAAAAAAGCTGCGCTCTGTATTTGCTTCCTTGACTTTCTTGGAACCTGAAATACCAAAACCAGGTAAGAATTTATATTTAAAAAGGGTAAACCAGCATGTTGTGTCGACACTGCAACAATTATTGTTGACATGTTCAGCTACCACTTTTGTTTTTCCAGTGTTTTTAATACTTTGCTAATTGACAGGACTTTAGATTTATTTTGAGAAGACGTTAAGCTGTTAAGCTTTGTACTGCTGTGAGCCAAAGTTCATAAAGGAAATTAAGTTAACAGCAGTGTGAGCAGATGACATAAGTGTCCTCAGTAATGCAGGGTAACAGAACAAAAAAAAGAGAACCACAGTAGCATTCACTGATTATCATTGCTAAATTTCACCAAGAAAATGCTACAAATTAGCAGTAACTGCTAAAGTTGTCAATACTTTTCACTAAGAGCACATTTACACCAACCAGACGGTTAAAGTCTCCAATAATTTCTGATTATGTACACCTCACCAGGCATTATCCCGCTTACACCATGGTGTAAAAAATTGTTAAAATTGTACGTTTGACAAGAAACAGCCGAGATAACATTGAACGTGTTGCCATGGTAACTGGCTCTGGCCACAGAACCTGCAGCTCGGTCGGTAGCAGATGGTGTATTCGGCCTCATTAGTGGAGGGAAGTGGGAGGATTTCTTAACGTTGTGTTAAGCAATGCAAAATATCATTTCGGAGCGAAAGTGCACATCTTACTACTTGTGTGTGTCCAGAGGGTGATGCAAAATGTAGTTTCTAAGATACAAAGTCCACAGCCAAGGTAACCGGCCCAGTTCGGTCGGTTGCAGTTAGCCACTGAGGTCAGTGCAATAATTAAGATCAATCAGGTTATTTGATCTTTTTTTACGTGTCCTATATCACTTTTTAACAGATACCTTGCAACCAATCAGAATCGAGTATTCACGCTGACCATGGTATAACCGCAAAGTAACAGTCACTGGATAACGGCAGCTAGCTTTGTGCCATCCAACATGGTGGTGTAACAAAAATATTGACATCACTGAGAATGGTCTACATAAAAAGGTTTAATTGTTTAACAGGTGCAATGTGAACAAAGGCTGTGTCTCAATTGTGGACTTTTTTCCTTAAATGTCAGTGTGAACGCACTACACACCTAAATATATTGTGTGAAGTAGTGTTAGTGCGCTGATTGAGACACAGCCAAAGTCTTTGCCAGGAAGAACACTGCACCTCAAACTGAACAAGTCCCCAGTTGGACAAGTGGACTAAAATGGTTCGTAAAACAAAAAGGCTAAAAAGTGTAGCAACAAATGTGCACGAGATAAATGCAATATTCTAAAAGCAAATCATAACTACTTTGCTAATGACTGGAGATGGAAACTACATGCTAATCTTCCATTATGGATTAGGCAGCTCACAATGAACTGGTCTTCTTATTGATAAGAGCCTTAGCTGTCCTGACAGAGGGTTTTTGGTGTGTCCATTGTGTTAACTATCAGCAGTGCAATTTGACAATCCTCACCTGTTCTGTGGATAAGCATCTCCCTTAACTCCTCCTGGTCACAGGGATGTGTGAAGTCAAACACGCTATGTCCAATCAGGTCGAACTGCAGTGGACAGTCCAAAAAGAAAGAGATCACATAAAATATTTTTTAAAATAAACTTTCTTTATCATGTACCATGTTTATGTGAGTGTCTAACATTTCATATAAAAAATATATTAAAACAATTTTGTATGTTCTTTATCATTTTAACACATGTACAAAACTAACAAGTACATATTTAGTTTTATAGAAAAGCAAAAATAGAACTTAAAAAAAGCCTTAACATTTATTATCTTTCCAAATTCCTTGTGTCTACTACAGCATAAATCACACCAACCTGCGCCAACCCGAGGCACTTGTTGACGTTCTCAGAGAGATAGATCAAATCTCCATCTTCAGACAACACCATGAGAAAGCCCTCCAAAGCCTTCAGGTACGAGCCATTTAGCTGAATATCCAGCTCCGTTTCCTCCTCTGCCATTTGCTCATCTATAGAATAGCAGAAAGGAGAGAAGAGGGTATGAGAGATAAAAGCAAGGTAAGAGCTTAAAAAACACAAAGGACCAAAACAAACAAAGGGCATAAACAAATGTGTAAGAACGCTTGAAAGCAAACAGTTACAGTCCCACATGTAATTAGAATTATCTGCAGAGCTATCCATGCATTTATATGGTTTTATAGTACATGTTTTATGGTTAATTTGCATATCCTTCATTTCCAAATTCAATCTATATTCTCACTCTCTTTGAGCTTTCCTTTTTCTGATGTCTGAAGATCAGTCTAGACTCAGGATTCAAGTATTTTGAAGCAAAGCATAAAAATTATAAAAGGGTCTGCAATTAAATTATGACTAACACTTAAAAAAAACAATTAAAAACATCATATTGCTGCAAGATAAATGGCCCGTTATCAAGTGTAACTACAGATACTGACCAGTACAGAGTAGCTTCCTCATGCGCAGGTAACTGATGGTCAGCCTCATGATGGAAGCCTTGTCCAGGCTCGAGCTGACACTGTGGGTAAGGGGCAGCAGCTTGGCCAGTTCGTAGAACACCTCCGACTCCTTCCCGCGACGGCATCTTGCTGCGTCCCTCGACTTCTCCTTCCTACGCTCCGAACTCACCCTGCAGGAGACAGCAGGCAAATTAGCCTTAACCTGATAACATAGTGGTTTGGATAAGCGTGCTACAAGAGCAAACATGCTCAATCCTAACTGGAGTCCATCATGGGAGCAAGCCTCTGGTATGTGGTTGATTAAAGTAGTTGGAGTACTCAACAAGTAACCTCATGGCCAAAGCACTGTCCGAGCACATTTGTAAACATAGATGGACATCTTCAATCATCTTCCTGGATGCTGACCAAAGCAAGTTGTGCATCCACTTACGAGATTGGCTGGAAGAAGACTGCTGGTTTTTTGGTGCAGAGCCAAGCTACATTGCAACACCAAACATTTTGACATGTATAAGCTTGTTTCAGCAAATCTACTGGGACATGGGGTATAAAAAGGTAAAAAGTGGCACTCACTCACAGCACAGCAGCTCTCACAACTGCATAGTGCTTTTATAAACAGATCCAATATACATAATGTATTTCTACAAGGCTTTGTCATGGACAATTAATCTGTACACAAGATCTAGAGATAAAGGCCATTTGACATCTAACATTACTCTTGAACAATAACGTATTGAAATGCACAACGATTCTTGCATAAACTTTTTATTGTGTATGCAAGGGATATGAAAAATAACTTTATAAAAGTGGCTCATCAAAGAAATGAGGCCCCGACTACTGATTATACGTTTTCCATTGCTCAAATCAACTCCATCTCAAACCCATAAATGCATTAGATGACCCCTCAAGCAGCATCACAACAAAACAGACAACTCCAAAACAATTGCTATGAAATGCACACCAAATGTAAATTGATCTGCTAGGCACTTACAGCACTGACACGTGGCCACACTGTTATTTGAGGATCGCTGGCCAGAAAATTGATCATCTAACTAAAATTAGCCTGCTTGCAAATAAAATCAGCTGGCAGGTTGGCAAATGGCTTCTTGTTAAAGAGTAAAACTTTCCATCATACACAGATCATGCACAAACTGCTCTACAATAAACATAATTAGTTCTCTGGGGGGAAAATTCAGGTCTGAACAAGACCTTTATTCTCTCAGGAAGTCAAAAACCTGTCGGTGACTTAACTCCAAGAACATTTTGTGAAATGGAGTTTGCACACTTACACTAATTAAAGCCTAAAATAAACGAGCACTGACAACAATAGCCATAAAAAACACTGCGATAACATTCCCTGCCAAAAAACATTAGATAAGTGTTAAACGGCATGTGTTAACCTTTTCTTCTTTGATCCAATGCAAGTTTAGAATGACTAAATGTTTGAGTGGTACTCTATAATGTGCATGGAAATAGGACTGGATGATCATTTCATAACAGTATATATTGATCAATAGATGTGTGGTGCAATATATGAAAAAGGCTCAATAGAAAGGTTTAAAAAAAAGTTTCCCTTTATTTTTCATAACAGTCTATCGTGTAACTTAGTACTGCAAAAAGATCCGATGAATATGTTTTTAAACCTTTTATATGTAAAACTACAATCAAATATATAGAAAACTAAGGATTTTTGTGGAAATGTCTATTGCCTCCATGAAATCACAAAAGGCTCCTACATCAAAATGTACAAAAAAAGCAATGTTAGCTTAAAGCTAATGTCAATAGAAAATAAAATTGGTAGGCTAGCAAATAGCATGTGTGTGTTAACTAAAGAGATTAAAAAAACTTTGTCCATCTACACCAGATATTATCTGTGCTTAGACATTGAGTAGAATATCTGCAGAAAAACATCATTTTGGCCATTTAAGAACCTAAAAAGCATCCGAATTTCCTGACTGACTACGGAAACTCCGAAGGAACAAAACACGCTCCATCTGTTTGAACTATCACCACTAGAGCTGCCTTTTGAGTTTTACTGCAATGGAAGAATAAAGTTTAAAATAATATAATAGATTTACATGCGTTTGTCAATATCAGGACAAATTTATAAGACCTTATCCTTATCAGACTATTTATTGATTAAGATAGAAGCAATGTGCTGTGATGAGGAAAATTAGGGATGCAACACATACTGATGCATCGTGATAGATTGCTGAATCGAATTAAAGACAAAATAATTGTAGTTCAATCAAATCCTGAGACCAATGACGATGTACACCTTTATAACATAACTGCATGAAATAGATGAACTAAATACTATCGTAGAGGTGGGCGATATATATCGCCTACGATAATATCGTAACTGTTGATTTGACGATGTGTAATTTTTACATTATCGGGTATTTATACATGAAAAACAAATGGCACATAGACTGTAAATAAAGGAAAATATAAAAGTTGTTATTGGTCTCTAAAAGCACTGAAACGGCAAATCAGTGGACTGCATTCAGTCATGTGACCGTGCGGCGAGACACTCAGCCAATTAGCGGACAGGACTCACCGGCATCCAAATCACAACACAGCCTCACATGGCGGAAATAACCAGGAACATTCAGTTATCATGAAATTGAAAATAATAATCGAGGTAATTTATTTTGCCTATATCGCCCACTCCTATACTATCGGTTTTAAATGCATAGGTAATTATCAATCAATGTGATTTCTTTTAATCAATATGCTTTTTTCCCTATATTGCCAAGCCCTACACTGACATACATGTTACACTCAGTTTAACTGAGGCGGACACAAACAAAACCACTTTCACTGTTTCTACTGCAAACACTATTTGCATAACTTCTGTATTTGTACTTTTCTGTCCTAATCACCTGCCAGTCAGAAAGTTAAATAAGGTTTCTTTATCAGACTTTGCTCCATGTAAAAATCTAAAATAATATCACTAAAATAGCTTTTATCTGTTTGTTTTTCTTCATGGAACATGCAATAAAAAAAACAGCCCTCCAAAGCCAGCAGAGAGGGCAAACACCATTACATAACACTATTAAATCACAGTCGTGCACAACACAGCAGCCCTGCTTTACGTTTTAGTTTGGCTTCCTTCACTTTAGATCAGATTTTATAAAAGAGCGTTACCATGGAGGAAAATATGAAGATGCTGACAGATGGGACCAGGTGGACTATACACAAACATGAAGAAGGGGCACATAAAGATCACCTTGAACCAGTGCTGCTGGAGCTGCTTGTGTATTTTGTTACTAAGGGCTGACCTATTTTAGAAGACACTGTTTAACATGACTCTAAACATGATCTTATATAACACAGTTAGGGTAATACTGCAATACTGAAAGGCAAAGAACAAAACCTTTCTGAAGTTAAATTTTGCTTTGCTATAACAAGCATCAATGACTTCTCGATTTTGTAAAAGTTTTCTCTTTTGTACGATTTTGTTTCTGTCTTGCTCTGAATTAAGTTCCATATAATTTCACAAAATGTTTCACAATATATTTTTACTTCATTAATGAGCTTAATATTTGTACTATATGCACGGTAACACTTAGAATTACACTATATATATATATATATATATGGTAAAACCTTTAGCTTTATTGTAATCATTTGTGTTATTTTAAAAATACTGAGACATTAAGGAAATAAATGAGCCTTAAAAAGAAAAAAAACACACACACATATGCTGGTACAATTTATATAATACTAAACTATTTGTACAAATCAGATAACCTTTAACATCTTGAAAATGTCGACTGAACAGTTTTATTTTTAACATGGCTCCCATTGCAACCAGCTACATTGGATTTACTGACAGCTGACATCTCTGAAATTATGGTATGGATCTTAGATCAGAGCAAGATGAATGCCCCAATGCAAAGAAACAAACATTTAAGACTAGAAAAATCCAAACTGGTATGTTTTGGGTACTGCTAATGAAAATGTTCGATAACATTTGTGACAGAAGTACAAAATCTTAACAGACTTGTTTACAAAGCGTCCTTTCTTTTTGTGATCTTGTAACTGTATTAGTTTCATTTCTCAGGGAGGCAAAGACAGTTTCCATAATAACAGCAAAGCATTATATGTGCTGAAACTGAAAACTAAACCATTGCAGATGTTCTTAAATGTGATCAGATGTTCTCTGAAGCCTTCGAAGCCTTCATCATATTTTTATGTCTGTTGTCTGTTTAGGAAAAGTGAACTAGTTTAAGAGTTTACTAGCTTGGAACACCGTCTTGAAATCACGGTGCCTGCTGCCAGCTTGTGAATCACTACACACATCTGGCCACTCCTACTGACGTCAAGCCCCAGTGATTAAGAGATGAGACAGTAAAACCAAAACACCTCACAGAGACCAGTTCAAACTAAATCAAGCTAGTCTGAAACACGGATGGTGTTCATATTCAGCGTAACCAGAGTAAATGTTGACCCTTCACCCAGATCTAAACATTGAATATTAAAAACAAAAAGAGTGAGTTAACTCGTGCAGCTGAATATAAAAATGAAGAGTCATTGTTGCACCAGCTGAAAAAAAAAACAGGAATAATACATTTAAATATCACCAGATTTTTTCCACATACAGGATGCAAATAAAATAAATTTACTCTTTGTGTTGCTTCATAGTCTTGGTTATTTGTCACCGTTACCATTTCCTACCCCTGCTCCTACACACTTCTATGACTGAAAACTACCCCTTATCCACTTTCATGACAATCTCCTTTGTTTCTTTCTGAACCACCGTCATTTCAGATGACTTGCATCCCTCGCAGTTCCCATTATGACCACATTTTATAGGCTCCACTGAGACGGTTACCTAAACTGGAACTGATTTGTGGAAGAATCTGAGCCTTTATGACCCAACACCCATTTTATGCATCTACCTAAACAGCCCCAGTTCAGCAACATGTCTGAGTCTGAGCACAATTGGACCAGTTACTGTCTTTTAGTCAGTTTTCATATTTGTCTTTTCACTGAAATATGTAAATAAAACCTGTGACTGTCTGCTCATTAATGCTTGAAAGCAGTGAAAGAGTGTTGGGTTTCATTAATATAATACAATTAAGGCCGCACAATCTTTTGTTTCAGCATCAACACTGCAATATAGCAAATTAAATCAAACATATTGTCCAACATTTTTTCATTAATCAACTAAACACAGTGTCCTGATACAAATTAGGCAAAGCTAATGTATTGGCATGGAACATTTTATGTAAAAAACTATTTAAAGTACTTTACATAAAACATTGAAAAGCCTTATAACATCATTCTCTAAAGGATTTGTGCTTTTAAAGTCCTGTTAAAAGAAAAGTATTTAAATAGACTTGCAGATATATAAGAGTACAACATGTAAAGCCAAGAAGTGGAAAAAAAAACGTTAGATCCTCAACTTGTGCAAAAGAAAGATAGCAAATTACACAAATACAAAATTGTGTTTTCCTGCCTAGTTCCTCCTCTGAAAAGCATTTTAAAAGGTCAACTTGTTCTTAATCCCAGTATCTCCATCATCATCTTAGAAAAGTTTGAGTCATAGTGGTTTTAATTCAACTGCACATGCCTACAAACTACCAAACTGTTTTCATGACCAAATCAACTCATTTGAGTCTTTTCTGTATGTGTTTTATCAGAATATTTAAGTAATGTATTTATTACTATTTATTAATGTATTAAAATAAAACGTTTTAATTAACTTAGTGTTTATTTATGTTTTTGCAATAAAATAACTTGTTCAAACTGATTTAATAAGGATGTGATAACAGCTTTTCTCAACACTCGCGTGCTGCATTAATAATCTCTCTCTGGCCTTCAGCACAAAGTTAGCAGTTTCAACACTTTGCTACACATTAACGTCGATCCCCTTTGGCCAAATCTCCTCAAGCCGCTTCAGTTTCTGACAAACTACCATGCGGACCTCCAAAGTAAACAAAACTATTATTTTTTACAGCTTCTATGATCAAATAACATTTAATATTTTAACAGAAACCAAACACCACCATACTCACGTGATGCGCTGGCAGCTTTTAACTGAAGACTGTCAGTGTTGGCACGTTGGCATAAAAGAGTACACCTCGACTGATTTATTATTAATAAAAATATTCAACTAAAATAGTTAAACCGTCAAAAACCCATGTAAATAACAGTCAACTTGAATTGCATCGAGGAAGACAACATCGATAAAAAACGTGGCAAGTATATTTAGCCAGATTTAACATGATATAGAAATATATAAACACAGAATATTTACGAAAATCGGACAAAATCCATCTTTATTATCTGAATCGACCAATTGCCTCAAGAAACTATTTGAACGTAAGTAGCCATTTGTGTGTACCTCTATTAGCTAGCTGTATTAGCCGCTTGCTAATCATGCTAGCAGTGTTAGCAAACGCATTTAGCCAAACAAGCCCACCAGATCGGCATTCAACCTTGACATAAAGACGGTAATGTCACAAGATACGTAACAGTTAAACTTCAACAATAAAGACACCCATCTATCTTTACAACAACAACACTAAGTGAAATGCAGCTCTGAAGTAGTGACGTTACCTTTTCTTTTCGGGTACAATTCCTGTGTCCATGTCAGGACGGAGACCCGAGTTGAGACTCTCTCTCAGTATATCAGTATCCGGGCGCGTCGGGAAATAAAACCACAATCCGAGCGACTGTTCACTGATATTAATCCGCAAAACTTCACGTGGGTTACATAAGAATCTTCGCTGTGTACGATTTGTACCAAAACAAACAGACTATCGATCGCAGTTAATAAAATACACACACTAAATGTGTAATTCTTGCGAGAAATGTTGCCACGCTGGAGAGGCGCCTCCTGCTTAGACAATGTTGCCTCATGAAGAATCACAGGCTCCTCCCCCTCCGTCTACGCGGCGCCGCGCAGTCGCGGGTCACGAGGACGCGCACAGGAAACGAGCGATTCATTAAGAAAATTAAAAATACACAGTACAGGTTAGATCCAGCATGAAAAGTATGCGATAACAAAATGATACATCTGACATATCCATTGGCCTACTTGTCTCATTAGTGTACTTATTATGTAAGTACTAGTTGTAGTTCGGTTATGCAATCATAGCAAGTTTGTTTGTACAGTACAATTCAACAATAGGGGGACTCAAAGTGCTTTACAGACATTAAAACATTAGAAAAGAAGCATAATTTCAAAATAAAAACAAGAGGGAACTTAAATGGAAAGATCATTAGATTGAAACTTATAAACATGATGAAGTTTTTAAAAATAAAGCTTAAACGAAACAGTTCAGATTTGGACTTAAATAGAAACAAATGAGATGCAGCTGAAAATGGTGAGTCTTTCATCTTCATTTAAATAAACTAAGTGTTTGAGCTGAACTGAGGCTTTCTGGGAGTTTGTTCCAGACATATGGAGCATTTCTGGTTCTGATTCTGGGAATCAATAAAACAACTGGGCCCAGATAACCAGAGCAGTGTGCTGGGTTCACACTGGGTCATGAGGTCACTGATCTAATTTGGTCCTAAACCATTCAGAGCTTTAGGAACCAGCATCAGAATCCTCTAAACGAACAGGTAATCAGTGTAAAGACCTCAGAACTGGACTGATGTGGTCCATCTTCTGACTTAAGCAACAGAGTTCTGCTGCAGTTTTCTAATTTCAGGTGTATTGAATAAAGTTCTATATTTAACTTTAATCATTTCTCTTTGTTTCCAAAGACAATCATTTCAGTTGTATTTTTGTTTAACTGTAGAAAGTTTAGCCACATCCAGTTATTAATCCTCCTGATGCATTTACCTGTAGCGCTGCAGCCTCCTGGTGACATTGTAACATAAATCTGTGTGTCGTTTGCATAACTTTGTTAAATATTGTTCATTCTGAGCTGTGCCAGTGAGAGCATGTAGAGGTTAAAATAGAAGAGGCTCCAGAAAGGAACTGTGGTTATACAGTAAATAATTTTAATTTGGATTTCATAACCGTGCAATTTAATTTCAATACTTCATTTAAAAATGTTACAAACTTTAAGGTGGTCCAATTAAAAACCTTTACAAAAACTACTAGTTTTAACAGGTATGTTGTTTTCACACTGTTTTAATGTGTTTATCTTCTGTTGATTTCCATGAAGAATTAAAACTTTATTATCCATATTGTCATTTACAAACACACTTCAATATAAAGTTAGACATTTGATGATTACTTCCAAATTGGTTCCCAACATTGTCTGTTGTGCTTTACATGTTTAAACTTTGACTTGTAAGAGTGCTAAAGTCTTTCAACTGAACAAAAATCTTTTTTCTTTCACAAAAGAGTTTAACATTACACACATACAAACTTCCAGTTCAGTGGGATTTCCTGTCTTTGCTTGCCACTCTGAATCTTGTGGCCTGTTTTGTTTTGTCTTGAATGAGGAGTTGACATAGGAGACGAACTACTTTTCAAAAGCATTTGTTTTCTAAGAGATAAGGAAAGTACCGGTATGCAGCAGGTGAATAAAAAAGCAGAGTGAGGTGTCTGGTTGTTATGTCTTCGTTTTTACTCCACTTTTTCCACTGTGGGAGAGTTGGGTGACACTTGCTAAAATGTATCTGTGGAAGAAGTTATGTCCTATGTGCTTTATCAATACATTTCTTCATGAAGTAAACAGATCAAATGAGAAATTAAAACTTGTTCTTTTACTATAAGTACAGTATTAGTTTCTATGCAGTGATATTAGAACACATCTATCCATTTTCTACCGCTTCTCACTGAACGGGATCGCGGCGGGGCTGGAGCCAATCCCAGCTGACATCAGGCGAGAGGCGGGGTACACCCTGGACAGGTCGCCAGTCCATTACAGGGCAAACACACATAGACAAACAACCACATACACACTCACTCCTAAGGGCAATTTAGAGTCTCCAATCAGCCTATCCCCAAGGTGCATGTGTTTGGATAGTTGGAGGACACTTCATGACACATTCATGCAAATTCAACTTCAAAAACCCAAAGAAAACTTATTCATCATTACTAAAAAAAAGAAAGACGTGGTTCCTGTTAACGTGGGTTATTACATACGAGGAAAGCCTAAGTGGTCCTTTTCCAGAAGAGCTGGTAGGGGGCATGTCACCTCAGTGTTAATGGCAGAGCTACACTTGGACATAAGCATTGGCATCTGTTTGTTTTTAATTTTACTCAAGACCTGCTGCAAAAGTGTGATCCTGAAATAACAAAGAAACTCATTCAAAAACAACCGTTTATTATATTTTTGCAATATACCTTTTCATGATGCTATAAAGAGTATATAAGCTTACTGGAATATCTTGTATCACTAGTTGGGCCAGTAGTCAATGTTAGAATAATAGTACACAACTGTCAAGTCAAATCAGTTGTTTGGGGAACTGATGATTGTCCCGATTCACTTCCTGATGTATGGAAGTAGACATTGGTTCTCATTGTAAACATTGTGACCTATAGTCATTTAGTAAGCACAAACGGGGAGTTAGCATTACAGGACATTACGGAGGGGGGGGGTTGCAGGGCACCTGTTTTATTCATGGCAAAGCCTGTCCTTCTTTAAATACAATAAAGGCCTTTTGCACTATGGCATTACTGTTGCTATGCACATGGCAAAGAAAGAGTGCAATGTCATTATGAATGTCATTATGACTGTGTGCTGTCTGACAGGAATCCGAGATGGACGGAGACAAGAATCCTGAAGCTTTCCTTCCATTCAAACATAACCTGAGGGAAGCTCTCATACATATCAGATCTACTGTAGGTGTATTC
The DNA here is from genome assembly GCA_037177535.1 of Pseudomugil gertrudae. Lineage (NCBI taxonomy): Eukaryota > Metazoa > Chordata > Actinopteri > Atheriniformes > Pseudomugilidae > Pseudomugil > Pseudomugil gertrudae. The sequence continues at coordinate 10,064,440 of JBAMHV010000021.1, read as the reverse complement.
CTGTAGAGCAGACACAAAAAATACAATAAATACTGGCATAAAGTCAATTAGAATCAGGTTAATTCACTACACCTTCTCATTCTGTTTAACAGCCACTGAACCTCAAATCAAAGAGATCCAGAGCTCTAACGGTACACCACTGACTCAGACAAATTTTATTAACCATAAAATAATACAAATATATTGCAGTACCAGTTAAAAGTTTAAATACACCTACCGCTTCAATGTAAGTATGTGTGGCCAAACTTTTGACTTGAACTTGACAGCATAATATTAATTTGAAACCTAGCAACGTATTTGAGCTGTGAATGAAAAGCAGCCGAATGCACTGTGATATCTCTGCTCAGACTTGCTCGTGTCTGTGCAGGTTTAGCCAAACATAGTAAACCTAGAACACATTGTATCGTTTTGAATGCTTCTCAATGCAGCAAAACGCTTATTAGAGGCTCCGCTCTTCCTGTTTCATCAAAGGCAACAGTAATGACGTTGTGTGGTTTCCTGTTTATCGTCTACTGGTTCTGATGAGAAAAACGCTCGACTGAGGAGGATCAGTCAGTATTACAGTAACGTAGAGTTTAAGATTCAACTTCTCTGTTTGCATCTAGCTCCAGTTTACACAAAGACCTGTATAAAGCAGTGTATATTCAATAATCTTTAAAATGTGCATTTTAAGATAAAGTCCATGTGAGTTCCTGCTATCAGCCGCCACAGACTTGTAAGCGTCTAAAGACAATCGGCTGAGGAAAAGAGAGTAAGTGTACGGAAAGTAAAGATGGTGATTACAGTAACAAACTACATGACACAACCTGACCTTGATTCATTCTGTAAGCCAAAGCCCCAAACTGGCATTGTGTGAAGAAATAACAAAAACATATTTCACATTCAGCATGGATCACCACGTCGCTTTCACCTGAGGGCAAATCTTGCATCATCTTCCAAACCTGATCTTATTAAACGAGTCATTCACAGAGACAGTAGGTTTTGTTTGTGGCCGTTACCTTTTACTCAACATGGAATTCAACCTAACGTTTAGATACATTAACGTTTTATTTTATCCTCAAACCAGTGGGTTTGAGTCTGTGTGTTGTCTTCCAAGCAGTGTCACATCACTGAGAAACTATTTCATCTGCTCTCACTCTTTCCAGGATTTAACAGGCACTCAGACACTGGCACTTTAAAACTGGCCCATTTCTTCCCGTGTGTCTCTGTGCAGTGGAGGAAAAAAAAACTGGAGCAAACAATCCCATGTTTTTTTCTGTTTTTTTAAAGTGCTTTAAAGTAAAAGGAAGCAATAATTACAACAGCATATCAAACACATCCGTAAGAAGCTTTTATGAATGCATCAGTTACACCACATGAGAGTCAAAACCTAATTTACTTAAAAAAAAAGTGGTCGGATGCCATGTTGTCTGGATTTCTGAGGGTTCAGGTACAGCATCAGTTTCTCAATGAGCTGTGTTGGACACACATTTAAGTGGAATGTTGTTCTGTACAAAGTACAGAGGGTCTCTTAAGATAAACCAGAGAAAGTCAAAGTATGACACCAGCTGAGGATGGCTGAGGTTCTTAAATCTCAAGCAGCTCAGGTGAAGTGAAGGAAAAGTTTCTGAACTCGTCCTGGTTGATAGAAGGGATCATAGAGTCATCAATGGGAGTGAGGATGGGCTCTTCCTGAGTGAAATCTGGGTCAAAGTTATTGACATCTTCTGGTGTTTTCTGGAAAAAGACGACAAAGAAATGTTTATCATCTGGAACACATAAAGAGGAAAAGAAAAAATTACAAATTTTTAATATTATCGGCATACCAATATTATCAGCCGTCATCGGCACAAAGAGCTTGGAGTCAAGTCAACAACAACAGACAAGTCAACATGTTTGGAATTATTTCTGTCTGCAAACATTAAATTTGCTGCAAGGCGGAGGATATGTCTTATTTACCTGCATTGTTTTTTACCTTTGAGGGAAGTGAGTGTCAAAAAATATTGGTATCAGCCGATATCGGTATTGGAAATTAAGAGTTGGACAAAATCCGTGTTTTGGATATCAGTAAAAATAAATAAAGAGCCAATCTCCAACACCCCTAATTTATACACATCTATAGTTTGTTATTTGTGTGACTTACAATCCTTGGCTTGAATGGTGGCTCTATTTCTCTACGATTTAGTTTCTCCCAGTCGATACTGGCAAAGAAGATGTGGCTGGTCACAGCATTCTCACCCCCTTCTGATGCCACACAGCCGAGTCGCCGCAGTGGGTTTTTTGTCAAGAGCTGTGGACCAAAAAACAAAAAAACATGAATTAATTCACACAATAAAACAAATGAGTGTGTGAATGTAATACAAAAAATAAACTGTCAGCAGATTTCAACGGATTTTACATGCAGAAATGTGATGCAATTATTCAGCCAGATCAAACCAGATATTTCTAGAGAAAGGCCAAGCTGGATTAAAACTGGGAATCCATCCAGTCTCCACCTCCGAGCTCTTACACACACTGGTTTGTGTCTGACACCTCCCATGCTGCTTTAGTTGGCCAAAGTTCAACTTTGTTCAGTGCAATGTGACAAAGGTTTCTCAACTTCCCGGCTTTGTATACAATAAAACAATAGTGAATCACCAGTCGAACCCCACCTATTTCTCTACTAATGAAGTCTGGCAGGGGGTAAAAGCATGAGGAAGTGTGCAAACCAGGAATTACAAAGTTTGTTTGGCCTCGCCTTAGAAAGCAGAAAGAAATGTGTGTTTTTAGAAAAGTCTCCTGGCTGGAAAGTCACTGTGCACCTCAAGGCTCTCACTGACATTCAGATGATGCCACAACAAACTAAGGAGCGTTTATATTCACAGCTCATGGAAAGATGAACACATCTGGTCATATGAGCTCCAAGCCGTGTTGCTATAAACTTAGGTTTAACATCGCAAAAGTAAGCAAAACCAAATTCAGAGTAAACAAGAAACAGCTGTGTTTGAACTTCAGTCCTGAGATCCTGTAGACACCACAACATACCATGCAACACTAAACCACACCTAAACCACAAACATAATATGGAAGAATATGAATATTTTTATATATACTTTTTTACTGACTGAAAACAGAAAAGAATTAAGTTATAATTTCTCCTAAATTTATTGACTTTTTATTAAAAGTCAATCCTTGTAGCACTTCTCTTTTCTGTTGGTTATGGGCTGCTTGAAATGCCTTTCAACAGAGATAATTAATCCAGATCTTCCTCTGAGATCTACAGGGCGAATTATTGATGGAAATCTTTGAGAGCAAACACTCACAATTATCCAGTTATCTGAAAGAAAACACTTTTTTATTGTTAATGCAGTGACATGCAGGGAAATGCAAACACAATTCAAATTATATAAGTTGTAGTTGGTGAAAAAAAAGAGAAGAAAAAAACCAGCAAGTTATAAGAAATTTGTTTCGAGACAGCCAGACTTGTAGGAGTTAATCAGCAAAACCACAAACGCATTACTCTCCAGCCGTTGCCATCTTTCCATGGCTACACATAAGCTGTGGCCTGCTCAGAAGCAGAGCTGCCATGTCAGCACTAAATGAAAAAGCTGCTGTCCACAAGAGTAGAAAGAAAGATTCCAATCAGTATAAGACAGTGCTCACACTTCAACATAAAACTCCAAATACCTGTTATGCATCAGCATAAATCTGACTTTAGTGAGACTTGGCTTAATAAATAGTTTAGTTTAAAATATTAGAATAACTATAAAACTTTTATTTAACTTTTTTGTTTTGTTATGAAAACATACCCAAAATCGATGATCGTGTAGTTATAATTAGATGAACCATTTTATTTCTCCCTACAAGAACAAGGAGAACTTTCAATGGATCAACCTTCAGTATAAATAGAACCACAGCTTCCACATCCATTCACACGTACAGTAGCATGTGACACCCAGGATAAATTAGCATGGGAGAGAGGTTTGGCGTTTCCTCGGGCATCCTGGAATAACAACAAGGAACTATGTGAACATAGGAGAGGAGGAATGGAGGGAGGCGGAGTCCTTGTATTTATAGCTCATGCACTGTAGCTGGCAAGTGAACCATGCCTTAATATAGTTGTGTAGCAGACCTGGGCCAAACAGCTGGCTGGCAGTTTTTCTACAGTCAGTCTGCAGACAGAATATCAGCCAGTCTGTAGAAGAATAAATAACCTCTGATCCTAGAAATCCACACCTTCAGATGCATTACCCAACAAAACAGCCAGCTAACCTTATTACATGTTATCAGTTCTAATCAGTAAAGCAGGTCACAAGTCATTTGACAAATAAATTCTTTATTACCTCTGTTTAAAAAAAAAAGCATCACATCCACTTCCTGTTTTTATATACGGTGTGCAAAGTCAAACAAAGCTGATTGGAGGGGGTGTAAATGCCAAAACAATGCTGCGTCTAGCATTTCCTGGCCTTCGTCTGTCACCAATTTGTCATTTTCATGAACAACAAATTAAATGGCAAATTAACGTTGGCACACTTACAGCCTTGAGAATGTTGACAGCTTCTGTGCTGAGCCAAGATGCATAAACAATCTCTTCATTCAGGATTGATTCAAAGAGGTCATCTTCATTTTCTGCCTCAAAGGGGGCGTGTCCCGACAGCATCTCATACAGAAGTACCCCGAGCGCCCACCAATCAACAGATGGCCCATACAGCATCTCCTGCAGGATCTGTGGAAACAGTGTGTAAATAAAGTTACCATACATGAAGAGTTTTAAACACGCTTGAATGCACTTCATTAGATTTAGTCAGAAAATGTTTTGGATTTGTGTCGTCAGAGAGGCTACACTGAGGAGTACCTGTTAAAGTCAGCAAAGCAACCTTTCATAAATCTGGACACGCTGGGAGACTTTTCTCCAACCCATGCAAACATGAGGACACAGACTTCTTATTCCCTCACCATGAAAAGCAAGCAAGCCCGTAGATGTGCATGCTCTTGAATAAATAGCAAAGTGCACAAGCTGAACTCGCACACACATTCAACCTTTAGTAACATCCAGAAACCACAACCTTTGTTTCTACTAAAGATGGCATGATGGAAAAAATGGGAATAGCATTTTTAGCTCAGTTAGCTGGACTGCAGGCTAACTGAAGCTAAATCCAGCTGGATTTTTCTCTCTCTGCAAATTCTTCAAACATAAAGTAAAATGACTGAAAATACAAGAAACACCACTCCTTTTTTTTTATAAAAGAGGGTTTTGCTATGTTCACACAAAGTTTTCCACGATGATGCAGCCATCCGTCCATTTTCTACCGCTTTTCCCTGAACGGGGTCGCAGGGGGGCAGGAGCCAATCCCAGCTCACAACGGGCGAGAGGCGGGGTACACCCTGGACAGGTCGCCAGTCCATCACAGGACCCACGATGATGCATTTTGTAGATTTATTCTTTGGAATATCTTTGGAGCATCCCTCTTGCAACAGACCAGAGGTCACCTGGTATAGATAAAGTGACTGGGCATAACGGATAAAAAATATAAAACATCTACTATCATCTACATTATATAAGATCTGACTGTCGCTGTTGTTTGGCTGCTCTATAGTTGAGGGAAGAAGGTGAGAGTATTATCCAAAGACCTGCAAAATAGATCTATCTTCCAAATCTGGAAGAGATTTGAGAAATCCTCAAAATCATTCACCGTTTATCAATGGAAGAAGTTTCAAATTTCAGATTCTCAGATCTGCACAACAAGCATCAAAACTGAGTCATTGTGGACAAATGACATCAATCAGACACAACTAATATGTCAATAGCTCCTAAAAATTATATCCAGAATTCACAGATATGGAAGAACCTTAGAGAAAACAACTACTGGTGAAGCATTCCACCACTCATGCTTTAACGGTGAATGCATTATTCATTGCACATTGTTCACAAAGTTAACTTAATATCTCATAAATGAAAAGAAGCAAACCCCTTGGAAAGAGCAAGGCACTGAGTATCAATTCAATAATACCACAATCAAACATGTGGGGTGGCAGTGTTAATCCCAGAGGAGGTTTTCCCATTACAGAGCCTGGAAGACCAGTCAGGACAGAGGAAATAACAGATGCAAAAAATTCTGAGCACGCCCAAGTGAATACCTTCATGAGTGGGACAGAGACTTATCCATTCATTTTCCACATGAGTAGCTGGGTCTATACCAGCAGTAAGTCAGCAAGAGGCGGGGAACACCCTGGACAGATCACTAGTCCATCACAGGACCAACACACATAGACACACAACCACTCACACACAATTCAGAATGTCCAATTAACCTAACATGCATGTCTTTGGACAGTGGGAGGAAGTCGGAGTACCCAGATAACACGGAGAGAACATGCAAACAGAAAGGCTACTGCCTGAGCCCAGATTTGAGAGACACAGATAATGGATGTGGCCTGATGCTACCCAACCAGTCTGGAGAGGTTTGAATGTTACAGTTTAACGTTTCCAGTTACAAAGTGAAGCATCTGAATTCTCGCTAGCTGCATTCTGGACAACTGTGTGAGCACTAATAAGGAGAGTATTAACCCAAACCAGTTTTCTCATTTAGTGTAAGGAAGTAAACTTACCTCAGGAGCAATGTAATCTGGCGTCCCACAGAAAGTCCCCGTGGCAATGCCGTCAAATATGCCCTCCTTGCACATGCCAAAGTCTGCAAGTTTACAGTGACCATCTTTGTCGAGGAGGACATTGTCCAGTTTTAGGTCTCTGAAAAACAAAAGAAAAGGAAACGAAAGATGAGCCACTGGATCTGACGCATTTTCATTCAGCTGATACAAAGAAGACAGAAATGTAAGACAGTATCGGAGAAAGATGCTCCCAAACCATTCCAGCAGCAGACAGAAAAATCTTTAAGTCATTTAAATATTTTTCTTTTGTCAATATTCTGGTTTAGTGTGCTTTTGTTGGACTGTAAGTATAACAAACTGTCTGCAAAAAAGTCCAACCAGCTGGAAATAATCTTGAGTTATTTTATGTACTTATAAGAATGGAGGACAATACATAAACTTTGGCAGGTGTTTTAGCCTTTATTATAAAACTAACATATAGTCATATGAAAACACATGAGACCACAGTTTTATGTGAACTTTTTATGCCCGTTAGGACTAAATGTACTGTCTAAGCATTCGTCTGTGACTGTATGATGTCAGAATTGCTTTATTTTTTGTGACTTACTTTACTCACACGTCTTTGTCTCCACAGAAAGTAACAGTAAAAATATATCTGAACTGATAACAAGTGAAACATGAGAATGTATTATACCGAGCATAGCTGCTGGTTACTCTGGATGCTGATGCTTCCTTATCAAACAGTGGTAAAACCTCCTACTCTATGCTTCTATCATCTGGTGCTTCTTCATCTGACAGAGAGATTAAACCTGCTGACTGTGGGATTTGGTATTCAGCTGTAATCTGTGATCAGGTGACCCAGCTTCTTACAAAAGGTCATTTAAAGAAGGCCCGGAGGTATACAGGAGATAGAGTGGAGCACATGCCGAGTATGCACTGCCCAATTTTTTTATATTTCGTGCTTCCATCAGCAAAAAAATGAATGAAAAAAGTAAAACAGGACGATACAGAAAAACCTAGAAGTAAAAGAGTTAATTAGCTGCTGATTAAGCACTCACTTTGTTCCACTAATCTGATTTGCTTTTCTTTATTCTAAGCTGATTGTGTAACACTGACGCAGACACCGGTGGTTCCTCTGTGTTTAATGAACTGGCCGGGAAAGAAAACGCTCCAGTGGTGACACATCATGTCCATCCAACCGGATGTGAGAGTACACAGAGGAGCGTTTGAGAGGGAAGTTTCATTAAACTTTGAGGAAAAATCTTCTTAAAAATCACAAAATCTATTTCACAACTCCTCTCGCCGTTTCTGAGTCAGTATCAGTGAGTCAAAAACACATCCTACATGCAGAGGTTTCCCCGCTGTGCATCACAGGAGTAGATGTTACTGTGCAGATGATTTGCTGAACTAAACAACCCAGTAACCCTTCATCCTTCAAGATCCACATATTGGAAAGAAAAGCTTTACTTATTATTCTCATTACTAGTTCTCTATTCTGGAATGTGCCGCTAGGTGGCAGCAAACAGCAGTAGCTCTGTGTTAACTGTACTGATGTTTCATGATTGGTTAGCACTGTGGCCTCACAGCAAGAAGGTTGCCGGTTCGAGCCTCGGTTGGGGCGGGGATCAAACCGGGAATC
>JBAMHV010000021.1:10023368-10039378 GCA_037177535.1 Pseudomugil gertrudae | reverse complement strand
GATGAGCTGGTGAATGTGGCTGGGGAGAGGGAAGTCTGGGCTTCCCTCCTTAGGCTGCTGCCCCGCGACCCGACCTCGGATAAGCGGAAGAAAATGGATGGATGGATGGATGGTTATGGCTGAGAAGTTATAAATGAATTACCCTATAAGATAAATAAAGGTTTCTGATTCTGATTATGACATTTTAAAAAATCAATATTGTATCAGGAAGGATACATTTTTTTCTTTTTTCAAAATTTTTATAAAACACCACATCATTGCTTCCACTTAATTTCCCAAGTATTTTAAGCTTATATAAAGATCTAAAACACAACCTGAAATATAAATTCAGTGCAAATAAAATAGAGCATAAAGAAAATAAGTAAATGTTACACCAGAACTAATGGAAACTAGAATATAAGCTGTATCTTCATCATTTCTGAGTGTAGCTGACTATTAAAAACATCAGGCTCAGAGAGATGAAGATTAAAGATCGTTACTTGTTATGTAAAACTTTTTTATCATGAACTTTCATCATGAACTTTATCATGAACTTTATCATGAACTTTATCATGAACACCCCCTAATCTCATTGTATGCTGTGGTTTACAATGACAATAAAGGCTTTTTGATTCTGAACTTTCATTTTTCTCCTCAAACTTTTATATGTAGTTTGCTTTTCATCCAGTGGGTGGCAATAAAGGAATAAAAAACAACCCATTTCTAACCTGTTTTAAAAAACTAAATATTTAGCTAAGTTTGAGAAGACTAGAATACAATTTATCTACATTACTTCATCTAGAAGCTTTAGGAATAATATTTGATCCATTTTTATTGATTAGGATATTTTTTAAAACGTTTAATTGCTGCACATCCTTCATAGATTACATAATCTTTTCTGGTTCTTCTTTTTTTTTTTTAAAAAAAAAAATTGATTTCTTTAATTTAAATGTAATCAGATGCTATTGATTACTGAACCAGAAGTTAAATTAACTGGCTAATTAATCAGACTTCCAAGAGACCGTAGCAGCTTCTCTAATAACATGATCCAGTGCATTATAAGTAAATTGCAATATGAAACATGAATACTGTAGTGAAAGTAAACATATTCTTCCTTTCTATCTTTCTTCTTGTTGTGTTTTGTTTTTCTTTAAATGCCACTCTCACCACTTCTCTTTCCTATGGGTGCTGTGCCTGCTCCATCCATAAACTCCACGATCAAAGTCTCCACTTTATTGGTGTTAGACTTGACCTCTCACCCCTCTCTGCCAAATGTCAGCACTCCACATCTCTTTGCTACAGCTGTTATAAATAAAAAGCAGGGGTCCCACTTCTTGCACATCCCTCGGATCTAGACTGTCTTGTAAACAACCTTTTAGACATGACCTTCCTGAGCTGAGAGGGTTGTAATGATAAAGCAGGCAGCTTGCAGACCTCCTCGGTGCAGCAGTGTGAACCCACTCATGGCCATCAGGAGTTGGGCTTTCTGTCTGACCTTCAGGCTCAAAATAAAACATTTGCATTTAAATTCCTCCTCTAGATCACCTTAACCGGCAGAAGCAAACATGTTAGTATATAGCTGTCCTAACAGCTTATATTATTTCTTTATTCAGCACTCTTAGAGTCAAGGTAAAGAGATTTTTACTCGTATGCAGTATTTAAAAACAAGCCTTGAGTCCTCCTACTTTGACAGAAGCTGTCCAGCAGAGGGCAGGAAAACACTGCCTAATTCATTTTCCAGTCACCTTGTGCCCTGCACTTCCTTGTACAAGAAGCACATAAAAATGCTGAAAAAATAAAATGTTTTATAAGTTTTTCTTCTTTTTTTCATGATTTTAAACTTTTTTTCTATTCCTACCAAACAGCTCTGTTGCTGTTTGCTTTCCATTTTTGGGTCAACAATAATACCTCCCTGCAAGCAGAACACCCCCACATTAATACAAATAACAATAATTTATATATATATTGGAATTTCCACCCATCTCTATGGTCACACCAAGAAGTTGATTTATTTAGCTTTGTCTGTTTGTGTATTATCATCATAAATTGTATGTGTGTTTCTGTTTTATTCTTTCAAACAACAACATCTTTGTTTTAAGCCCATTTAATGATAATTTATTTCTGTCAAATCAGTTTTTAGTTTATATATATATATATATATATATATATCTTTACAGTCAGCTCAAACCATCTCTTGTCTCGTAGTTTAGTTTATTATGCATGATGCATGAGGAATCACATGCTTTTTTGAGGTATAAAACTGCTATATTGTTTATGTATTATTTGATGTCTTCCACTGATTTGTCTTTTTGTTAGTAAACTATGTTTTAGGTAACTTGTTTAACTGAAATTGTTTTTTAAAAAGTTTAATTTTCAATGGTTTTTGTAAAAGATTCTGTTTTTATTTTTATTCTTTTCGCATTTCCATTTAGTTTTCCAGTCTTTATAAAATGTTTTTTGAGTCTTTGTGTTTTCTGAGATGTTGTAATGTTTTATCAAACACACCTGAGCCTTTGCTTTTATTCTTCTTCTTTATATGAACGTTGGCATTTGAAATATCCTGTTCTAGTTACTGTTTTTGGCCCTCAGGGCCACCGTAGACTTGTTAACTATTGTATGTTGGTTTGTTCCCACACAGTCAAACTCCTTTGTTGGACACACATGGGCCTGAATACAACTTTCTGATGTTGACATTTTATTGCAGACGAGCACAAGACTTCCTACCACACGCTGGCCACATTTCAGAGCAGAGCATTTCTCCGTGTACAACTTAATCTCTGCACTTGCAGGGTTTCCATCCTTTATTCTGGGTCTACATTCTGGTTTATGTCTGTGTTAGCCAGAACAGCTCAATCCTCTGGCTCCTTGCCCGGGTACACCCTATAGCTAATGAAGCATAGCATTGGTGCCAAACAGGAGAGTTGTGGGAAATAAGAGGAATATAGCACAAATATGGTGAAGCCCAGTCTCAGCTCTTTTGACCTCGGTGAAAGAACTCCTGCGGGGCCACTATACACCCCCACCTCACCTCCTGCACTGCCACAAACTCAATTATATCCATCAGTCACTGGGTCCAAGCACCAGGATTTATCCCCAAACTAGAGCCCAGTCACAGAAGTCTAAATTCCCCCCAGGTAAGACTGTGTGGAAACCTTCAAACTGAACACACACACACACACATCTCTGGGTTTTGGTGTGTAGAAACAGAGGCACACCATAAATCACACCTGGCACTAAATGTGCTTTATTCACAAATGTGTTTACTGCCAGCACTCCACCACAGGAAAACAGGACTTAGGATGGCACACGTCTTCAGAGATTATACACCACCACTGTGAGTTCAGCGAGAAAGTGGTGAAATCCCTAAATGTTAGGTATCCATTAAGTCTTAAGTTTTTCTTCCGACTGAATAAAAGAGAATCCAGTCGATGTAGAGAACCGGATTCTTTTCAAAGGGACATGGGAAGGGGGAGGAGGGCCAGAACTGACACAAATAAAGTATGGCATTGTGAAAACTGTCGGGAATTTAACAGTGATAGTGATCCAAGCTGCACTGGACGGAGGAGCGGAGTGTAAAGAGTTTTGTGGAGGATGGGAAGTGGGCTCTGTCACAGCCCCTCCAGAGTAATTGGCTCCAGATGTGAGGTAGTGTGGCCCCTGCGCCAGAAAGGCGTCAGGGCTGCATTAAGAGCTAAGCCCAGGGCTGATGGGATCGCAAAGACACAAGCTCACCCCCACCCAGCATAAAAAATACAAGCTGAACCCCATACTGCAGATCTGATGGGCCTCAACCGTTGTTTCCAGTAAAGTAAAACTCAATAAATCCAAATGTAAAGCACCATGTTTAATATAGCAATAATACACATTAAAGATGAGAAATACTTTGTGAAAAATTACAGCCCCATATATGCTAATTTTGAATGTTTAAAAATGCTGCAAGTCTTTATAGAAACAGTTCAGACTGGAAGGTCTAAAACAGAAAAAAACATTTGGGTAATCAGATTACAGTTACATGCTTGAGTCCTTCAGCAGAAAAAAGGGAAGCTTATCAATATTCATGAAAAAATGTAGACACTTGAGAAAAATATTTACGTGTAAGATAAGCAGACAACCAGTATGTGTGTTTTCAGGACATGAAACAGACCTGCATCCGAATCAATCACCCTATCATCATCACATGGTCCCAAACCTCAGTAACGCCGAGGATCATCCATCCGGATGATTCCTTATTCAGGAAAGACCTGGTTTATTTAAGAGGAAAAAATAAACACATAAATATATACAAATCTTTTTGCTTTTAACTAGTTTTATACGAGATTGCACCTCTCAACCTTATCGTGTCAAAATAAGTCAACACTGCAACACTTTCATTGATAAATTCCAGTTTATTTCCAGAAGATTCCACCTTCGACCTTGAGCTTCACTGTATATTAAAGTAGCATCACTTCCTGTTGCTGGGTTGAGCTCGGGTCTCTGCATCACGTAATTCTTTGTGTAGTGACGAGTTGTTACACAGGGCAGCAAAACGTGCCGACCTTTAGTGATTTGGGATAAATAGGCACCTTTTTGGCACAGAGACAGGCGACCATGTCAAATAACAATGGCTTTGTTTTACATAAAGACCTCTAAAGAAGTTTGTTTTTGCCTTTTTTTTTTAAATGGAAACTTTAGACCCTAAATTTCTGGCTGGGTTTTCCCCAATATGATTTCATACAAAGCACAAAGACATTCGAGCATAAATAAGTACTGTACAACTTCCAGAGCATCTGTTGTTTCAAACAGAGTCCTCAAAGTGAGGGATGTTGTTACTGTGACACAAAGAGCATGTTTACTGATAGAGCATGGAAATTGATTAAAAGCAGAAAAGGAGCATGGAGTGAAGGTAAATGGAGACAACAAAAAAATAAGGGAAAAGAAAAAAAATTAACAGAAGAGCACTTTATCTGTGATGACACTTGCATATTGATGGTATTTTCTGTGTTGGAGTCCTTACCGTGACCAACAAGGAAAACCACTCATCATTACATCCACCATTAAAAAAAGCTAATGTGTAAAGACCCTTGAAGCACCTTTCAGTCAGGAATGCCTGTTCAGCACGATGTGAACACAAAGCAGATGTGCATGTTTTCAGCCCTGCTGCAGTGTCTGATATCCACAGCCCGTGACGACTGATGGCGAAACACAAACAGGAAGTGGAAACAGAAGATTGAATTGGTTCTATTAATCGTTTGGCTTTATTGGGAGAAGTATTGGCACACTGATCCTCCCGCTGCTGAAGATAAGCCTTTGCCCAGTGGTTTCAAACCTTCATAAAAAGGCAGAGACAACAAACTGACTCTGTCAGAGGTCAATGTTTGGACACTGGGATCACAACCAGCCACTATCCTGGTTTCCAACAACATAAAGACATTTTCAGAGAACACAGTCAACACCTTTTAAAATAATACTAAAAGCAGAGGTTGCCAACAGGGGTTTAATTTCAGCCCACCATCGCTCCCTTGCCTCATTCCACCCTATAACCCTGGGAGACGGTGTTGTCATACTGTTGGACATTGGCCCAGGGTGTGAACGAGTTTAACTAAACAAAAACGCTCCCACTCCATGCAGAGGATTCAGACCTCCACAAAACAACTCAGAGCGTGTTCACTTACACACACAGTTGTGAGAAAACTGAATCATCTGCTTAATTGTTTAAGTTCCACAAACCTGAGTAGGAATGTTGATGACATGACAGCAGAATGCTCTGAAACCAGTTGGACACTAGGTGGTAATCTTACGCTGCCAATAAGAGGTCCACTTAGAAGCATGAGCACATGTAGAGGCGCTGCTCATCTCTCTTACAGACATAGTTTCTTTCATAATATATTTTTGCTCTATAAATATAAGATGTGCTAACTAAAGAGGCATTTCCACTGTGAACATCTAACTTGTTTCTAGTTAAACTGTTTCAAGCCCAAATAATTCAGATGTTTCTTTCTAAAAGAAGTTGTTGGAAAGCAGCATGATTTCTCTTAATTAATTCTAGTGTCCTTTGGAGAGATGAAAGTTGAGGATACTCTCTTGACTAGAGAACGTCCTATAAGGAGGAGAGCCTGAAAACAGGGCAGGGACTGCTTTCTGCAAGAATGGTGGGCCAATCTGCTTTAATTCGAGAGATTAAAAGCAGCAGTCAAGTGGTTGCAGTTTCCAGACGCAGCATCAAGGCAATCTAAACAGCATCGTGATTAGAAATGTGCAAAGCATGTGGGTTTCATTAGCTACGAGCTGCACCCAGAGTACCACACGGAGGAGCAGAGCTCGTGCCAATCAAACATGCAGGCATGTTTAGACCGATGCACTGCATTGCAAATAAAGGCATTTTAGTGGTTACATGAGCAAACTGAAATGTCATATAACATTAACAACTTTCATTTAATGCCTGGAACTGGAAACAAATCTAATACAACTGATCTGTTAAGTAGTTTGTGTTAATACAGTCATTACTAGAAAGTTTAGGTCTACATGGGTTATTACATGGATTTAAGGTTAAAACATTATGTCTACAAGGAAGTTAAAAATGTGAATAAAACTATTTATGTTATGGAAATGCCAACAATCAATGCTGGGGCGTTTTCATATACCCGTGGCTTACATGAACTGCACCACTGTCCACAATACAGCAGCTATGAGAGTAAGATAATAAAAAATCTGAATATAAAACAGTAAACCTTGTTCATTTTTACACCTTGCACATGCCCTGAATTTCATACAGTCAACAGAGAAAGAAATAAAATAATCACCATTGTAAGAAAAATGTGCTGAATTTGGTTTTTTAGAATATAAAAACGTGTTCAGAACTTAAGTATAAAAGATCTTCCTGAGTTCATGCTGCTTATTGTTTGTTCCCTTCATGTGAAGCATGTCTCTTTGGTGTGCGTTTCCCTTTTTTGTTCTTGGTCTCCGTCTTGATTTGGGCCGTAGGGCGTTTATGTGCTCTTCACCCACGTTACAATGATGACGGACAGACTGATGACACCCATGATTAACCCAAAAACCAAAAGAAGTATCGCCTAAAGACAAAAGTACAAAAAAATGAGAACAACGTAAACACAGAGTAAAATAGGTTTAAAGTGGAATGTAAATGAACTGCAGGACTTACCCCAACAGAGTCAACAGATTTGAGGGGCTGGCCACTGATTTTGAGGTAGAAGATGCCCGGAAAGACAAACAGCAAACAGCTGGACATTGTTGATCCTGGGAGGAGAAAAACAGGGGAGGCTTTTTTTAAAAAAAGGCAGCATTAATCATGTTCATACATGTTCTGTGATTGGACTGCATCACAGAGAAATACTGACATGTTGGTTGCTTTACACATTTCTTCGCAGCTGGACACAAATTTAGATTTATTTTCTCATATTTCCAACATTTCACACACCTACAACTCCAAAGACATTTCTTAGATCAGGCACGAAGATGGCCAGCAACAGCACCACACTCAGGATGGTTAAAGTGGAGATGATATGGATTAGCCAAGAGAAGTCCCGTCCTCCATACAGCAGCAAGATCACAGCCTTACGGGCCTGCATGTGTCACATAATTCAAAGTTCATTTAGGAAAAAAAAAATGTTCAATGAAGATTAAATGAAAGCAGACGAGACAGAGAAGCTTGTGAACTAACTGGGAATTGTATTAGTGGGACAGTCAGCAGCACAGAAATCAGGATGGCCAGGCGAACCGTCATCACCATGATGTCCCGTGGCAAGTACGCATTATAACCAAGCAACAGCTCCGAGTCCACATGATCTATAAGCAGATATAAAGAATGAAAATACAGACATACGAGGACTTCCAGTCAATCATGTGTGTCCCTGCAGGCTTACTGTAGAAGGTGAGGTAGCCGAACAGAGCGGAAATAAAGTACAGCACGAAACTGAGGCCAATACTGATGTTTGAAACACTCTGCATCCTGGCCTTGGAAGGTCTGAAAGACATCAGGTAGTCACTGAGAATGGTGTGTAGATTATTCCCTTGCAGGGTGAGTGACTTTCACTGGAAAGGTGCAGTGCTAACCGTTCCAGTTCACAGTAGATGGGCAGGATGGCCGTGTGGCACAAAAATGAGAACGCCATAGTGGGGATGGCGTAGGCACTCTGCAACACACATCAGACACAGCGTAGCCGTCATTAACAAATTATCAGCTTACATCGTTACACAGAAGTGAGAGGGCAGGTGGGTTAAGTATCAGTTGCATAGTGGGAATTATTGTCTAAGCTGCTGGTTGTAAAGACATAAAATGACCTGTTTATTCTTAGAATTTACTCAAAATACATCCTATAAATTTAATCTATTGCACAGTCTAAGGACATGTTTGTTGTGGTAAACATGAAAAAGGTATTCTGCTACATTTAAGTTGAACTATGTGAGTCCCATGTATTCATGGCTTTGACGTGTAGCTTAAATATGAGTGGCAGCTGCAAAGTGGGGTGCTCGGGTTCCACATACACAGACCAATCCTTCATAGGTGAGGCGGTGGCCTGTCAGCACAGGCAAACAATTGGCATGCAACAGTTTTTCTTTGCAACCTCAAAAGGCCTTGCAAATGGAGTGCAGAGGAAAAACGATCATAACGTACACACCTTAACGGAGATGACGAAGAGTTTGGGTGTACACTCGGAGTCAGAGAAATTTGATATCTGGAGAAAGAAGGAGAGAAGGAGGGTGTTTATTTTTTTTCCTTTTCTGTGAGAATACTTCTCCATTACTCCAGTGTGACTGAATATACGGTAAATAACCCCACCCCATGCCTGGTTTTACAGTTAAAAGGAAAGCAATCACTAAAGTTTACCTACATAACCTCTGAAGATGTTGTACGGTGTATAGTTTCTAAAGGGCAGAGTTCATTTCCAGGGTCAGACAAGGCCACCTGGACTTCCTACCCTTCGGGACTGGCTTTATTCACCGTGCACAGCTCTCAGCAAACCATTTCTGGTCTTCATCAGCTAAAGCTGACATAACCAGAAAGCTCCTGGGTTATAATCATCTGGTCCAGAAAATCGACCTATGTGGACCTGTGGTATCGTGCAGTTTGGAAACATCTACACCAAAACTTCATTGTCTCGAAATAAAAACATTGATCCACTGACAAAAATATAGAAAAAAAGGACTATTAAAAAGTCAGAGCTGAAAGAATATCTGCAACAAAAATCAATTCACCCGTGATTGTTGCCAATCAGGAAAGAAAACCTTGTAAGAATCACAGAAAAAAAAGTGAGCACAGCAAATCTAAATGAACACAAAAAGATCAGGAATATCTCGATTTAGTTTTGGAACAATAGGTTGCGTCTATTTTCTGTGTTGTGGTAACAAATGGGGGGCGGGGGGTCATGTAAGGGACTAAAAAGCAAAAACAGATGGAGCACAACTGCAGCAGTAATCAAAAACTACAGAACATGTCATACTACCTCTGATCAATGCTGCAGTGGCTTTGTTCCTGAAATAAAACACTGCTGATGGTGCAAAAGCAGCAAAATGAAGCCCTGAAAAATCACCTTATTAAGTTTCTAGCTTCCTGACTGTAGAAAGCCACTGAATGCAGATCCGCTTGTAACAATTACTTCCAAATAAATAAATAAAAACAGCAGTGTGAGATTTAACATCACAGAAAAAAGGTGCCAAACAAGTCTGTGAGCTATTTTGGGGTAAAATAAGGCTTATAACTTCATCTCATTCAGACAGGGTTCAAAGGGTTTCATGAGTACATTGAATAACCCATCCTAACAGCACAGCACTGAGAAAGTTATGATAGCATGGCAATATGAGGCTGCATGAACGCAGGGATGTTGTGGAGATTGTGCCCCTACACAGCAACATAAATGACTGACAAGACAGCTCACTCCCTTTAAGGGTGTTTTTCATCAATCTAGTGTCAACATGCTGGTGAGCTCACTCCTGTTGCACTTAATGTTTTCAGCAGCAAATACCTGAACTGCTGCAGTCAAATAAAGAAATGTGAGGTGATTTGACATATCAGTGGTGATATTTAATAAAAAAGTAACAATACCCTGACGGTTCCTGAAAAGGTGGTGACGTTGTAAGGCAGAGGGCAGGGAATGGACCATTTTTTGACCACAATCTAGAGAGAAGATTATGCAACAAGTAAGCAGGGTAGAGAAAAGAGATTCATATTTAAATGTTTAAAACAGATCTTACCACAATTACAAAATATAGCATGAACAGGAAGGCAAGACTGCTGGTGTAACCCAGGAACCCTGTGAGAGCAACAGAAACAAGCAATTAAAGTGATGACTCAAAGCCGTCAGAGTAGAAAATCAAACAGCTTCAGAACTAATAAACTCACCTATTTTGGTAGACATTGACAGAGGAAGAACCACAAAAACTGTAACCAGGATCAGAAGCAACCTGCCATCTTCATACCAAGCATTTCTAATAAATACAACCAAAACATGCATTATTAAATATTTACATTGAATTAAGCTATTTCATCATCATCATCATGTCTTATGACATAAAATATTAGAAACAGTACAAAATAACCCTTCATACTTTAAAGTGGACCAGACTTGGAAATTAGTCTTCTTTTTCTGCTCAAATATAGTGTTGAATTCATCATGTGGCCTAAATTAAAGGCTTTAGCTCTTCTAAAGCATTGCAGTTATGTAATTCACATGCAAACGCGGTGCCATTTCTGCAGCTGAGATCCAATCTCACTTGTAGATTTTTGTTTTTTTAAAGAGGGCGAATAATATCTTCCTTTGCTGAAGGACAGCCTTGGCAATTTATCGTAAATTGGGGAGCGAGAGGAAAAGATGGTGGGAGGAGGAGGAGGAGGGAAGGGGGGTTTGTGTATGAGGTGACACATGTGGAAGGCATGCTGGCTCCGCTGGGGTCAGGGTTGGGTAGGATGGTGCTGCCTGTGGCTGCTGTCTGTTGGACCGCAGCGTGGGGTCATGAGGGACTGGCTCCACTGCTCTTTATGGGGCTTCCAGAGTCAGCAGCACCTGCTCCAACCACATCAACACCCACTGACCCCAGTTTGGCAGTTTCACAGCTGTGGCGCTACCATGGGCGCTAAAGGATTTGTCTCTATGTCTGCACACTTTCAGTCCCATAACTGGATGTCAGGGAGACCTCTGCTCTGACCCTGATGATCTTTTGTCCATGTGTCTCTTTCTACAAACAAAGATTAGATGAAATGCTTGACTGTAGCTTAAATAAACTCTCTACTGTATCAGACATAGTTACAAAAACATAAAAAAAGCATGTTACTAGGCTCCAAGCTGACTGTAAAGCCATAGGATACCTAAAGCACCCATGCAATGCTTCACATTTCACGCTACAGCAAGACAGCATAGCTAAGGCTGCAGCACAACTGCCAGTGAGTCAATCTCCACACAGTGATGAAGATCGGCACAAATCTGGCCAACACAGCTCAATCCCAAACCTGCAGAGCTCCATAACTTTGGTCCGTTTGCAGCGTGTAAAACACAAACAGGTTGCACAGCCCTTTGTGTACTCACTCCGCTGCATTATGATAAATGAGCGCACAAAAGGTAATGCTTTTTAATATAAAACAACTCATTTATTAAGGCTTTGATGGAATTGAGCTTGTGTCTGTTAACATCCCAAAGCCACTCATTAACAGAAATGTTTTGCTTCCCTCAGCGGCGAGCTGTAATTACAATGGCAAAACTGATATCCCCTTGTATCAGTCTGATTGTGGGGAACATGTGTGAGAGATTTGGGGGTGAAAGGAACACACTAATACAAAGCAGCTGTGTGTGGAAGATTCAGATGTTGACGGATGGGGCTGAGAGCTGCTACAAGCCTCGCTAAAACCAGTGTGGCCAATAATAAAGTGGTAGACGTTACATTCTTGGCCAGGGATTCTTTGTGAGAGCTGCAAGCTCATCCACGTAGACCAATGAAAGACACAGTCTGTTAATAGTTGATAAATGGCTCCCTCAGTGATGAAAACACTTCCTTTGGATGAGCTTCATCCTACACAGCAGACAAAACACTCTCCCTTTAACCTTTCATGGAGAAATTAGTATAAATGAGCTCCTCTCCCACCACATTATTCATACATTTATCACAGACTAATTCCAGTTTGCATTATTTTGTGGCATAAAGTGTCAAATTTGATTTATATCAATAGCCAGAGATATAACCTACAACATTATGGGAACAGGAATGACACATTTGTTATCTTAGTGGAGCTAATCTGTGTGAGGTTTGCATTTCTGTGCACAGAAGTACCCACCCTGCGTCTCCTGGCCTGAGGAAGCTGTTGATGGCCGCAGGAAGTTCTGACTTCAAGATGAACAAATACGATGACATGGCTGAAACACGAGACAAACGTTTGTCAGCATTTTTTTCTTTCTAATTATGTCGATCTTCAAAATTACAAATACAGCAGATGAGTGAAGGCTGCCATGAGGAAGTTGCTGCATGAGGAGGATTTTCCTATGTGAGGCAATGATAGTTTCACTAGCAGTAAGCCTGACCAGCAGCTCAGATGGAGAATTGTGAGCAAAAATGTGTGTGTATGTGTGTGGGTGGGTGAGGGAATGCCAACAATAATGATCTCTGACGCTAATCCAGGTACTTCTACCATTTCCCCATCTTATTAGGAAACAGGATACTTCCCGATATGCCCTGACAGCCAATCCGAGAGAGGATAAGGGTCATTTCCTGAAAGTCAACCCAAAAACACTCTACAAGTAAAATAGGAAAAGAACATCTAGAAAGGAGAACACGCTCAGTCTGAAAAAAAGGATTCAGGTGCAGTGTGCAGTTAATCATAACTGAGAGTAATGTTAAGGGGTTTAGATTTAGGGCCAAGCCTGTGCAGATTTAGCTGGACTGCTATTGCTCCAGGGCAAGTCCTGCACTCGCCGTCAAATAATCCTAGCCATAATCCTTCAGATCCTGTATTTGTTTATAAAAGAAAATTCCTCCAATAACCCTCCAGCCCACACAGACACAAGCACATTCTCTCTGAGAGCAACCACTCTCATTTATAAGCAACTTTATTCTGAGGCAGGGGCTGCTTTGGTATATCAGCTTCACAGCAATTTTCACTCATCAATGTAAACAAACTGTTAGAAAAAACCCAATTTTTAACCGTTTTAATTCACACAAAAATGACGGCACTCACAAGGATCACACAGCAGGTTTAGTGTCATGCAGTTGGTTACTTTAACACAACACTTCTATTGAAATTCCTGGTGGGGTTGTACTTACACTTCTAATCAAAAATGGCCCTCGAGTGAACAAACCGTGCTAAAAAAGCAGATTCAATAAAAATAACATGTAAAGTTCAAGGAAAATGGAGGCAAACTATGTATGCAGTTAGCAAATAGCTGGAGAGTATGCTCAGCATCAGACAGAGTCACTTTCATTTCATTAAGAGCAAGGAGAGAGGCAGGCTGGGAGAGCCAGGGGCTGGTCAGTAATTAAGGTCAATTGGCCCATCAGCCCTTGGCAGAGCAGATGAATGTTTACTCAGAGTGAGGCTAATTGCACTCTTATAAAAGGGGTCGGGGGTATAGACAGATGCATGCTGGAGTGCTGGCTCTCACACTCTTGCACATACTGCCCCATGCTGGGAAAACCACAAACATACCAGAGGGTACGGCAGTAATCCACTCAGCTGTGCCACTAATGATGGAAGAAGAGCTATCGCCTCAGCTTTCAGCTGTCTGAGGGGAAGCACCGTCCACGGAACGAGTGGAGATGGTAGTGGGACATAGAATTGGTGGTGGGGAGGGGTCCCATTAGATTACTCACCACGAAGAGGGTGGGAGTGGGTTTACCATCAGCGATCAATTAGATGAGAAGTCGTGTTTCAGGCCCCAGGGAGGGGGATGGTGGCTATGAGGGTCAGAGGTTATCAGGGAATCTCTATAATAATCTTAGAATGGGAGGGTAGGGGGAGGGTGGGGGGTAAACCTCAGCAAAAACGCCTCTGATTGCCAGCAGGAGGCACCATCTACCTCCAAAATAAACAAACTCACCCTGCAGCACTTCTCACCCTCATCACCACTAGCTTCTCATAAAATACACAGTTTATGTCCAACATGTCAGAAATGATGTCACGTTATAATGGAGTCACACTTACCACCAATGTTTTGGATGACAATAACAATCCCAACCAGAATCTAGAGAGATTTTTAGGAAGGTTGTTAGGATGATTCCCGGTTATGTTGAAAATATAAATGTCTGAACTGTGTGGCTGGGCCAGCTCACAGCAGGCCACAAACCAGCACTTACTTTCCCTGTTTTGTTCAACGCTTTCTCTCCAAGATCTTCATATGAGTTGATGCCTAATGTAAAAGAAATATATGGAAATTAGAATTAGACATGAGATTTGTTTGCATGTAGGTCAGCCCAGATGTTACCAAACTCCTGAAGGGATTTATGTTGGATTCAATCATCTCCTCTTTTGGCTTCTTTGACCTTCTTCCAAACATTATTTAAACATCACCTGATTTAGTTGTAACAAAGATCGGACTTGAATGCAAAAGATATACAATCTAAAAAACACAACAGACCAGCTGACACTGATTTAATCAAAAGTACAGTGAGAGCAATAGATCAGGATGTGAAGTCTGGATGTCACAAGGATGTGTTATCACAAGTTAGACAATTGTTAATCTCCCACCTGTTTGGTCACAAAGCTTCAGAAGGAGATGTATAGAGTAGGCTGCCAGGCTGGACACCAGGACCAGCAAGATACTAAGAGAGAATGACAATTAGCAGATATAAAGCAAATATTTGAAAGATAAGACTGATGAGCTGACAGCACTCTTACCAAAAGCCAACTATTCCTGTGTTTGACATAGCATAAGCCAGGCCCAGTATACCACTGCCCATGATAGCATTCATCAGGTTAAACACAGAGGAGGCGAAGGAGGCTCCCGTGGCTCTGGTTTGCACGGACCCCTATGTATAGAGCATATATGACACACAAGAGATAAGACTGGGGATGAAAACAAAGCAGCAGCTGATGACAAAATCTGAGTATTTCTGTAAGAAGCTGTTTATAGCAGCATCCAGAACAACTGGACAGCCCTGACGAAAGAAGTCATGAAACACTGCATTGGTATGTGGGATCAGGGAATGGAAATGGGAATGAATGGGTGGGATTTGAGCTGCTAGCTGCAGGACAGCTGCCTGAGCTCAGGATAAGGGGAGCTGCCCAAACTGCTTGACCCCTCTAATGGGGGATATCCTGGACAGAACAAGTAGCAACTTTAGAGTCAGTGTCACAACAAGCTTGGATTGACCTGCAAGCCGCTCAGCTGAATTTGTTTGTTACAGTACTGACGAACAGGGTGTACACTGTAGCTACCACATGAATGGCAGCATAAACCAGCTGCAAATTCACAATATTACATTATTCAGATCTGTAAATACTAAGAATATCTCTTTTAAAAACAAATTCAGAGATATACTTGCAGATGAGTAATGTGTGTTTAAAGTCATATCTCAGCATGCATGGTATCACTTCTATTTTTCTCTTTTTTTTAAAAACATAGTCAACTTTACAATTGACTTAAAAACATGTTATTGTAGTTAAGAAGCTAAATGGCCATTTTAAACAACACTGAACGGAAGTTTTAATCTGGGAATGAGGACTGTGTCAGATACTTCATTGCTACTGACAAGCACATGAAAAACATCCTTTTTTCTCCACATTTCTTTGCTTTTATAACTTTCTAGAGAATATCTTAGAATATCTATATCTTATCTTATAAATTAGACAGGCCTCATCACTGGCAGTTTTTAAGTCCTTGCTAAAAACTCACCTGTTTGCCCTGGCGTTCCAACCTTCCTGAGCCACTTTGTCTTGTCTTTTGTTGTTTTAATGTTTCATATTTGTCCTTTTTTACTGTTTCTGTTGTCATTTTTTACTGTTTTTATTGTTGTTTTTATGCTTTTTTAATGTTTTACTGTTCTTTTCCTGTGAAACCTTTTCTGTTTTTATACTATGTTAAGCGCTTTGTATCACCGGCTGCGGTGTTTTAAAG
>JBAMHV010000021.1:9995695-10014929 GCA_037177535.1 Pseudomugil gertrudae | reverse complement strand
TATATATGTTGTCCCTGTGATGCACTGGCGACATGTTCAGTGATTCCAACTAGTTTATAGCTAAATTTTTTCCTTACAATCAGCATGCTAGTGTTGTTACTCCCTTTTTGCATTTATTTATATTAATTATTTTATTAGGTATATACTGGGCTTCAAAAATATGCTACATTTCATGGATCAATACCTAAATGTGATCATGTCTGGGTCCATAAATACCAACATGGTGACAAAATGGTGCATGCAAAGTCCTTGTAAATCCTCTTTGACCTGATGACATTTCACAGGAACAGTGAAATGCAGGAGGATCTTTCACTCTTTAACATCTTTGCTTTAGTATCAGTCTGCTTTCACATCATCCACACTAATTCAGGGTCAGTATTTGTCTTAATCGTGCAAAAGATCAGAGACTTACACAGGGTTGCAATGATTTTTGGGTTGTTTGTGATATAAATGCTGTATTCAGCTGAAGTAACTCGGGTCAGGAAAAAGACAAAAGAACAAAAAAAACCTCTAAAGATAAATCAATAAACCAGACCTATGCCAAGGACTGATGCCTCATTAACTAAGTTAATTAAAGCAAAGAAGTACATGATGAATACAGAGCAAGATACATGTGAAAAGAGGCTGCACTGTCTGAAAGGACAGTCATAAGCTTGGTGGATGACAGTTCATATGCCCGGAAGTCTTGCTTTAGTGCTGTGCTCCAGTTGCAATTATACATTCCTGTCCTGGGAATCATGAAAGCTGGAGGGTTAGGGTACAGAGCCACACACCTGCCAGATGATTTGTCATTATAGAGGGGTCAACACTCAGCTGTCACCCCCTAATCACCCATCCTACCCCTCAAGTCAACCCCCTTTACCCACTAAACATCACTCCAGTCCTCCCCAAACACCCCCTTACATTCCTCAAGCAGCTCCGGTTTCACTCATAGCATTGCCACTCCATCTGCCCCTCCTTCCTACACTCTACCCTGAGAGAAAATGTACCCCTGTGAGAGTCACAGCACACTGAGTGCATTGTTTGGATGTGCAATGTGTGCTTATGGCCCCATGTGTGTATCCACGCAATTCACGTGTGTGAATATATGTTTATCTAAGAGCAGAGCTGTTTGTACCGCAGCAGAAATGAACCCGTGGTGCAGAATTTTACCAGGAGAGAACGTATAAGACTGCAATCCAGAAACAAAATCCCTGCAGACAAACGAAACACAGATAACTCTCACAGGTATACTATATCTGTCAACAGCAGTCTTTCATCACTATGGGTCATAGGTCACGCTCTTTTCCATTGAATGCCGCTTCCTCTGGGACATGCAAGCGTGTGAGATGGATCCTCAGCTATTAGCCTACCCACTGCCTGTCAGATTATCTAAAGTTGTACGCTGCGAGTGTGGTTGAGGGGGGCTCAGTGTGGTTACGTCATATCCTCGCCAGGTTAAAAACCCTTATCCATTATCATGTGTCTTATCCTCAGTACTGACAGGCTGAGTCTGCCTCTCTGCATCCCAGAAGAGTGAAGCAGAGGGAGGTGAGTGTTGCTAACACTTACTTACTTAAGAAGAGAACAAGTTCAGAGTGTTAACAGAAGCTTTGGTGACACTTGACATTAACGCTCTCAGAAATACATTCATGTAATGACTGACCGTTCATAAGCTGCCCTCAAGACGGCAACTTGTCGGCACTATTGAACAGCAATAGGGACTTTTGTTTAGTTTATAAAAACCAGGAATGCTGATGAGACTCAGATAAAGCATATTGTGTAACTTGCACCCCAGTTTAACTTTACTTCCTGGTACAACAATCACCAGTCATCACTCATTAAGGGCTTGTATCTTGCTCGTGCACATTAATCCTCTAACCTGATGGGGGCAGTAGAGGCTGGATGACTGGAAAGTCCACTGGCCTACAACCTAATAGCAACAGCCATGGGGCATGGGGAAGCATTACACTCCTTTTTAACCACCTGACACACATAGCATTTTTCTATCGTCTCCTGAGCTGCTACTTGATAAGTTTTCAGCCTGGAAATTTTAGAAGGCGAAAGGAGATAATGACATGACATCAGTGTCATCGTTAACCAAATGGGGCCGTGCATAATAGTAGGACATATGCTGTGCAGAGAATGGCCGCCAGCACAAGGCACACCCATAGACAGATGCATACACACGTACATTTAGAGCTAAATGAGCCTTGGCAGTTAGATGTAACATGCAGAGAATAGATCACCGATACAAAGAGGAAGAATAGAGCGCTCGAAGGGGGGGTGGACGACACTCATCTCCTCGAGTATCAATTACTGGAGTGTCTCGAATACTGGGAAAGCCAAAGAATATTGTGATTCAGGGGAAATACTGTGTGTGTGTGTGAGAAGAGTTTTAATTCCAGTATTATTATTAGAGATTTACCTCCTACTCTGAGGTGTGTGTGGCATATCCTTACAGCCAAACCCCACATGATGGGAGTTTGTTTTGTTACTCCAGCTTGTAAGAGGAGAAAATGGGCCAGTTAATCCTGCTGTACACAGCTCAGGCCTTTGCCCCAGGGTTGAGAAGCAGGGGAGATGCAAAAAGTCTGTTTATGTCTGTGTGTATGACACATGCAGACACATTTAGTTTGTGTGTATGCATAGTTATGCGTGGCATCATGCTCGCAATTACACCAAGAAACTCTAGACAGTATGCTGCTGCTGCAAACCTCCACACAGATCAGTGTGTTAAAATAGTCAGAAGACACTTATCCTGTGCTGTGTTGATCCTGCCACCTCTCGCTTGGGATACAAAACAAATCTGAGCACAAGCGAGGCTGTTTTCATTGGACTTCCCTGCCTCGTGAAGTGACCTCTGCCAGTAGCCTGGTTTGGTCTGGCCTGGGTTCATCTCATGTAGAGACTGCTTATCCTTTTGGCATTAAGCTCACAGAAGGAAAACAACAAGACTAAAAGCAGATCTCTTACAGATGACCGGAAGACACTCAACAAATTGCCCTCCCATTGTATCTTTCTGGAGCTCATCTCATTTTTGTACAGTTTGGGTCAGAAACGACCAACCCACACAATGAAAATACTTCTAGTCGAGTACAGAGTGAGCTTATTTAGACTCACCCAAGAGAAGATCAATATTTGTGCAGATCTATGGGAGGGAAAACAATAGCGATCTGGCTTCCACCAGCCCTGTCTGTTAATGGTCTGTTTACTGAGACAGATGGGATAATGGTCTGGGTGTTGGCTGGTAGAGAATGAGACAGTGGCCATGCTTTGCTGCTGCTGGAGAGGCAAGGAGAGTGAGCATCATTGGGGCAACAAACTGAGCATCTGCACAAGATGATGGCTTCATGCGGTGTATAGAAATGGGGCAACCTGTTGACACAGACAAGTTTGCAAGTCAAATAGCTGGCCTCGAGCCTCCACACTTTAATAGTGCAAGCGCTCTCTTTTGGCTATGCAAATTTTAAATCTGAGCGACCTAGGACCTCAGTCAAGCCTTTAGATCTAAGCAATGGAAACACTTAAATAGTTAGTGAAGCCCTGCAGTCTATAGTTACTAGCTATGCTGAATCCAGTAACACAAGACAGACGCGTGCAACTAGTGTGTTGTGTGGAAGAATGAGCGAGATCAGGTAACCAGAAAAGCCAAGTTCAGCTGTTGGTCTTGGTTATGGCGGCAACCTTGAGTATACGAGGGAAAGCCCTATTGTTATGCAAGAGACAAACAATCTCCTATAATTTTGCATGTAATATTTTACTTGGGTAAATAATAATAAAATATGTGCCTTGAGACATTATCCAGTAGTTGTAAAAGTAGATCAAAGACCACTGCTCTTGAAAGAGTTCATGTCAGGTCACGTTAATCGGTGCCTCACTCTCCAGCTCATAACTTAAGCATCAAAGATGCGTTTGTGTGAGAAAGAGTGCGAGAGTGCACAACTATTTGTGGCCCATGGTGCGAGACTCGTCTCTCCAAGGTGCCATCACTCTGCTCCTGTCAGTTCGAGCACTCTGACATCCTGGTGCCGTGCCTCAGGTCTCTCAAGGTCAGCGACCTCTGACCCACCCCCTGGCTTCACCCAACTCAACCCCATCAGATAGATGTGTGCCTTTGCAAGGATCAGAGAACCTGGGGTACATGGTAAAGCTATTTGTGATCATTTCTAGAGATTCCTTCGGTAGGCTGTCCTCTGCGTGTTACGAGAGACTTACATTTCCATTACAGTGAGCTGTGTAAAAAAAAAAAAACAATGACAGTTTAAAACTTGCATACTCCCAAGTTAGCAGTGGCAGAAATGGATTCAAAATACTATGAAGACTAGTTTTAGTGTTTTTTTTAAACTCCCAGAGCCAAATTCAGGGTCAGTTCTATAGAGTTTTGGGCCAGTGAAGCCAAAGCTGGAAAACTGGAGGACTCAGACTTGAAATAAGGCCAACCAGGCAAGGAGAGGCTAGAAAATCTAGCTGCCAGGAATTAAGGGATGTGATGGCACCACTGACTATCTTGGACCCTTTCCTTTCACTAAAGCACTTAACATGCAATATAAATCAACATACAAACAAACAGATGCTCGCACAGTTCAAATAAACACGCAGGCACCAAGGGATGCATAGAAAGCTAAAGAACACAGCGAGGAGGAGAGCATCACTCAGAGACCCATTAACCTCTGGCTCCCAACCAGAACAGTGAGCAGGCGTCTTTTAAGTACATGCTAAACATAGCTAGTCTATGTATGTGTACACAAGTGATTTATGTATTACTTTTGTGTCCACGAGTAGATTGATTCACTTCAACTGAAGACTTTGGGGGCAGTTTTTCATGGGGGAAAATTATTGGTTGTCCTCTTTGTTTATGAATGCAAGTCACAGCAAACTACCCATAACTATTTAACCCCTCGGATAGTGACTTTGTGAGAGAAAGTGCTCTTTGAACTACTTCCTTGAGCATAGAACTGCATCCCCATGAGAGGAGCTCCAGACTAAACACCGATTCATTCAGCTGCTCCCCTTCACCCTACTGACAAGAGACGAGTCCATGACAAGCACTCCCAACAGAAAAAGCTCACTTTTTCCACCAATTATAGAAAGCAATGCAGAGTGGGGAAGAGGCTGAACTTCAAAATATCATACACACTGGCATTTGGCAAAGCATATTGGGCAACTTCTGTCAGAAAGAGATGGGCTAATTTCAGGGCATCCTGTGCCAACACAAACAACTGTTCTGGCTTGCTTTCATTGTCAGCACTTGAGGTTTTGAGTTGAATTTTTCAATGTGCCGCAGCCAGTTTCTCTCTCCCTTATTTTTTCCCCCCTCCGAATGATTAGTCCTTGTCCAAGATCCCAGTCAGTCTTTCATCGCCAACATAGTCAGAGGTTTAAAAGTATTCTGGTAGAGAACATACTCAGATCCAGATGCTCCACAATTTACACACAGAAAAAGAAGTTTTTAATTCTTTCAGATCTCAGTGTTTGTCTACAGGACACCACAACAGATTTATTTTAAACTATAATGCAGGCGTGACTTTGAGGTGCTGAGTATTTTGATGTATGTGCTGCTATTCAGGTTATGTTCATCAGCTGGTGTGGGGTTAGCATGAGGACCGGGAGTTTAGTAGCTACTGCTACAGTCTCTAGGATTCATATACCAGCCATGTGAATGTAAACAGCATATGTTTCTGTTTGTATCTCCAAAGAAGTATTTACTTCTGCTTTGATTTTGTTTATTAAAAGCTTTTACTGTTCCACATAAAAGCTAAGAGCCATGGTGGGACATTTAGAGTACAAGATGACGTGTCAGATTCACAATCTACTCACAATTCTTGCAGTTCATGCACAGTTGGGGATATATGGCAGTCAATACAGCCGTTATAAATAACCTCACACAGTTGGGATCATGTCTTCAGTGGCAAATCATACACACCTTTGCACATGAGAAGAGTATGAGTGAGGGGGTTAGACGTTAAGGTGAGAGCTGAATGGCACTTTTGGAAGCCCCTGTTGCAGCTTGTACTTTGCTTCAGTATTGAGGCAGCTGTCTTTAATATAGGAACCATATTTATTCAGGTACAGCTGAAAGAGAGGGAGAGATGTGAAAGAGGCGTGGCTCTTCTTTTTCCTGGCAACCATACAGAGCTTCTGCGTTTGTTTTGTTTTTTTGTGGAGGGGGGGAAGCAAAAGGACAAGGCAAGAAAGAAAAACTCCAGGACAGAATGAGGAGAAAAAAAGTTGACATTTAAAACATGGCTACAGTTGGTCCTGTGTTGACTGGACATCCTGTGCAATGGACAAGCCTCAAAGGCCCAGGGGGGGCGTGCATGAGCTCAACGCTCCAGCCGTACTCGATGGCTGTGTCCAAGACAAATCACCAGTGGGGGTGCTGTCACAGTGGATCTCGACCAAGACAAACAGCCATGTTTTAAAATAAGTACTTGACCCGTCACAGCCCCTTCCCACCTCATCCACGCTCAGGCACCTCCATATCTCCTCACAAGTTCAAACACATTCCCTTCACAGGTCACGGGAGCGTTCTACGCACGAGACTCGCTTTCTGAATGTTTTCTGCTCTCCTGCATACACGTCTGAACATTTACCACACCATATATGCTCCATTGTGGCCAACATGCTGGCAATGCAATAAAGGTATGTGTATGATACCAAACATACGTCAGACTGGAGTGAAACTGTGTATGCAAGTCAATATGTAAGCTTGATTGTCCATGTATATGAGAAAATCTCAAACTTTGCTGAATTACAAACTGCCAACTGTGCACAAATGTCAGCAATATTCTTTGCTTTTACTTAACAGCACATTGCATCGTGGGACTTGTGGTTTGTCTGAACTAGCCTGTCTACGTCGCTGCCTGCAGCCTGCACCAAAGGGATTGGTGTTCCTCACTGAACAGAGCCTCATTTATCTCTGTGGCAGAGTCCTTCCTCCTGAGCAGCGGTCCTCCTGGACCCCTGAACTGCTGACATGGGGGGCCCCGCCTCTTCCTCCCTCCTCTGAGCTCCAGCATGCGGCAAAAATTGTGAGATGTGTTTCATCTGCATATTGATTAGCCTGGCCAAAAGAAGTAGAACCTCAGCATTTCACTGAATACATAATGCAAATCAGTGCCAGTAATTCAGTTTAAACTCTCACATGAAGTTTGTCCTTTTCCAGGTGTTCCAGATATTCCAGGTGAATATGCAACAATAGTTCAAACAGCTACTTTTAATCTGAAGAATAAAGGGCAACCAAGTAAATCCTAATATGAGACATGCAGACATAATGTTCATATTTGCACAATGCAAATGCCAAAAGGCCAAATGAAGGTTACTGTCAGGGTGAAGCAGCGCTCAAAGTCAGTGCGATTGTGCAAAAAATGACCCCCTTTGCCTCTGTCACCCAATAAAAGCAAGCTGTTCTCAGTGTGCGGGCAGGCTATAGTGCCAGCCAGTTGAAGTGCAGACGGCAGGGCGCTGGGCTGTCTGATGGATAGCTTACACTCAGTAAGGCCTGGACCAATGGCGTCGTGGATTGATTGGCCCAAAGGGGCCGTCGGGGAAAGCACTTCCTGTGTGTGTTAATGGAAGCTCCTGCAGATGCACTGTGGAGGCTTGTGGCATGGGGATGGTTGTTACTCCCTGACTGCCTTCCAGACCTCCTCCCCCATATTTTGCTTTCACTCTCTCAGTTAATCAGAGGAGAATCAAGTGAAATGAGCCAGGCCTCCCAAGCAGTACAAGTTCAAGCAACAACTCACCCCAAGACAGAACACTTCCAAACTCCACAACATATTTTACCGAACAATAGTTTAACCAACTTCTGTGGGTTCTTATAATTTCCATAAAATGAAAAGATTGGGACCTGTACACTGGCAGTAGGTTCATAGAAAAAAAAAAACCCTCATAGTTCATTATTTTTTTAACAAAATAAAACAAAGAAAAATATTTTAACTTTAGATAATCTTAATACCTTAATTTACTAATTATAAATTAGTGCAGGTAATCTGGATTATTTTCTATTTGTCTATAATAAATATCTTTAAACCCTAATCCAAACCTTATTTTGACTTTATTTTTATCCTGGACCCAAATCTGCTCAAGGTTTTCTGGGAAATTTTCCACGTTTGACTGTTTCATCTGTAATCCAACCAGTTTCCCAACAAACCCTTCACCAAAAAAGTTCAAACACTGCACAGCAACAATTAATTCAAAGTGATGATAAAAAAAACTACTTAAAATATTCAAGACATGTCAAATATTAAAAGTGAGAAGTTTAGTTTTTTTAAACAGACACATTTTCACCTTGATGGCTTTAAAGAAGTTTGAAAGGGCTTATAAAAAGGTATGAAAGGGTATATTTACCACTATGCTGCATCATCTTTTCCTTTTACAGCTATGGAAGTGAACCGATTTGGAAAACAAATCTTTTTTCAGTTTTCTTTTGCTTCATGAGATTATAAGAGTGCACCCTGCGACACGCAATGATTTTCTAAATCCTTCCCGAACCCACGAAGTGACTTCCACAACAGAGCCGAGGTCCCAAAGTGGCTTTCAGTGCTGGGTTTCAGCTTTGTATTAACATATTTCTCTACGTTCTTGATTATATTTTGCATCATAGATGTCAACACAAAATACTAAAATAGTAAATATACTGTATTTTTATAGCTTATTTCTAGATTTGTCAATCAAGCATTACTAAACCAAAAAGCCACATTCAGACACACACCCACATCGACAGCAGTTCTTATAAATGTGTAATCTACATGTCTAAAGTTACAGGGCTTTTTTACGCCATCATACACACCAATATAACTTTGACATGTGGACTAGGGATGCCAGGAATTGTGCGACCAACCTTTCAATCCACAGACCTAATGGTTGTTTTTACTGGCCTATAGCCAATGTGCCAATTTTGTTATGAGAACTAAGCTGTGCTCTTCAAGAATGACAAAATGTGCATGCAAGTTAAAAATATGTGGTGGTGGTGTCTTGTTTTAAAAAAATAACTAAATTACTATTAATTATAGAAACAGCATTGTGTTATTAACGCAACAAAATGTTCACATTTAAATTGTACCCTGCATTTCAATGCATGATTCACTGGTACTGGTGCCAACACTGGTGCACATGTCAGAACTCTGCTAACACACCCCTCTAGCCACTCTTCCTAAAAAGTAAGTAAAGTAAATTTAGCTATTTTTCCTGGCGTTATTGGAGACTTTCGGTGACTGGTGTGAAACATTGTATTGTTTGTTTTTGCCGCTTGCGTCGCCCCGTCCCAGAAAAACTCACAAGAAGCTCTGCTCGGACGCAGCACCCCGATCCAAACTGCAATCAGAGCAGAGATGATCACCTCTGCTCTAAGATCAGACTGGAAATGAAACGTGCAACGTTTCCCCAGACTGATCCTGCCATGGCTTGTTGTCATATATCAATGTCTATTAGGAGTGTGGGCAAAAACATGGGAAAAGTTAAAACTACTGTAACATGTTGCAGACTCTGAACAGCTCCAGCTGATAAAGTACTTAAAATGCTTCTTTAACTTTAGTTCTGTTTAGTTTGGGCCATAGGTATTGTCTACTGTTTAGAGGTCGGTGTAAACTGGAACGGGAAGCTTCGTGCAACAGTGATATTTTTCACCTGATACTTGTGTGATCGAACTTTGCTTCACCCTTGAAAAGCACAACAACAATGGCAGACCTCCATGTTATGTTTGTGTTGTCTGCATCTTTGTCATCTTTTTAATTTATTTGATCCATAGGAGCAAAACCTGGGTGGGTTATCACTATGGTTCATTAGAACCTGGCATGCACACTGCACGGATTTCGGTCCTATTAAGGTTTTCCTTGTCATTTCGCTGTTATGTAAATACTTTTTTTTCCCCTAAAATACACAAAAAAAGGTTTTCCATTTTGTATGGAAATGCCATATAAACAGGACCTCTGTCTCTCACACTGAACAGAAAACGCTCATCTCATTGACAAAACAGGTATGTTACACAGGAAAAAGTATGAAATGCTGTTAAGGAAACTAAAATTATCTCGGCTGAACAGCAGATCCACAGACAAGTCAATCATTTTGTACCCAAATCGGCCCAGCAGCTCCAGTTCCGGCACTGGTGGTCCATAGGTTTCCACTTGAAGGGGTTTGTAGTGGTACAGAACTTCCTCTATCCTGGGCACCGGCTGGAGAGACACGGTCTGACGCTGAAAGGAAAACAGAACAAAGCATTCAACACAGGAGAGCAATCAATATTGTTTCAATGTAGTACAACAACGGAAACTATTAGTGTGGAAAATGAAGCATTAAAAAAAGAAAAGTGATAACAGGCTTAATGTCAATCAAACTGCAGCATTCCTGACAGACTGGTTTAGCATAATGGCTTCTGTCTTTTGCCATTTTCATTTTCCCCTGACACTTCCAGTTTAGCGGAGAGACACAAGATAGACAATAATTGTGCATGTTTTGTGTGGAACAGCTGTTAGCAAGTAAACAATTATTCATAATGGAAATCTTAAGGTGAGAGTAATGCTGGCAGTATGCAGTTTACACAACCTGGGTGAATGTCAGTGACATTAGGTCACACCAAGTCTCCTGCAGTTCTAACACCAGCTAATAATTCAAAGTTTACTTCAGGTTTAGAAAGGTTAGAGGAATTTTTATTCATATAATTCATATAAACGCTGCTGAACTGTTAAAATTTGGTGCTGTGCCAGTGAAGAGGAAATGTACACACAGCGTTGAGTTGATACACTTTACGCTTTCTCCAGCATGAAACGAGACCAAGCCAGAGTCATGTAACAAACCTATTAGAAAGATGATGTTTAAGCAAGCACTGACTGTTTTTTGAAAGCAGCAAAGGAAAACTAAGACAAAACGAAGATAAAAAGATAAGAGAAAGTTGAGAGGGGAAAAAAGTAGTGGGGGGAGAATAAACACCAGAACACAGAGGGGAGCTGATGAAAACCAAACTAAACAAGTAACATGTGCCCTGTGGCCAAAGACTGCCCTGCCAACCCTCACATGCTTCGGCCAATGCAAACGCACACAAAGGGAAATAAAACAACAAAAGCTGAGCTAGAAGTTACAAAAGCACCAAGGGCATGCACACTGAGACGGTGATAGATGTAAAGCTTCGGTAAACACAAACAAAACTAAAGATCCATGCGGGATGGTTTGACAGAGAAAGAGTAAGAGTACCACAGCACAATACACTTGTTTAGTTACCTTTATCAGTTAAAACACAGATTTAACACACTAGTTTATCATAGTGTAAACTAAATTACAACTCTCATGAGAGTCTATTCATGCCATGTGGGGCTTTAGATAATTCAAGGCAATGATGCACATCACTGATTTTACCAAATACAAAAATGTGTTTTTACTACCATAAAAAGGGAAACTTACTATCATTAAAAAGGGAAAAAAACATCACTGTATGAAAGGATTATGCTGAATACAACATTTTGCTCACATCTCCTAATACTACCCCCCAAAAAGACTTTCAACTATCTTAACAGAACAAGTCTGAGCCTGTTGCCTCCTGTGGTGGTTTGTAGCTCGTGCAGGTGAGAAGAGGAACAAAGATAGTGACAGTGGCAGCGCAGCAAGAGTGGGGTTTTCCACTTATGAAAATATGAAAGTTCAACAACTAGACAGCACATACAATGCATTTTCAAGCATATTCTCTTATGTAAACACAAAAATAAATCAGATCTATGCTTTTTAACCATAAGATAAGAGCATTCCCAAATTTTACACACAACTTTGGTCTTGGAAATGGTGTTTTACATCATTCTCTTTTAAAACACAAGAAATTCACTTTACTATGGCTTTCACTCAACCTTTAACCCAAAGGTGCAAGTGAACAGTTACCCCATCCCATTCATTCATCCAACACACAGGAGCCCCACCACAAGCTAATGAAACCCAGACTGGCAATCCCAGTCACTCTCCCTCTCTTTCACACTTCTTCAGTCTCTCCATCCATCTTCTTTCAGACTTTCGGCTCTGCTCGCCTCCCCTACTGTGTCAGTCAAAGACATGCACAGGGGAGAAGGGGTGGAGAGAGAAGTAGAAGAAGAATAAAGGTCCACGGTGTAGGAGCAGTACAGAAAGAGAGCATCAAATTGGAAGCTGAAGACGGCTGAAGTTCAGTAAATCAGATTTTTAAGTGACAGACGCGACCCAGCCCCCAGTGTGGAGACCTTGCTGTTACATTCCTCTGTAAGGGCACCTTGAAAACTGGCATCAGCACGTCCAATATTCCAAATACTGAAAAACAATGACTTTTTAAAATGCAAAAATAATGTCATTAAAATGTTTTTTTTTTTAATGTTGATGAGCTGACTCTCCGTAAACACAGAGCCATGCCTCTCAGTAACATTTGAAACTTTCAATCATGAACTCGTCGCCTCCTATTTAAAGCCTGTTTGAGTTACGGCATGAATGTTAGTTTGATAATGCTCCAGAGAAAGAAAGCAGCAGGGAGAACGAGATGGGACCCCCGGCCTGGTGAAAGGACTAGAGGCTATTGGAACAACATGACTGAAACAGTCCATTCAAACATCTGTTTTTCTCATCATGGACACACATCCTACTACCTACACAGCTTTTTGTGTATTTTAGTTTCGTCTTTGTTACTGGTATTTAAATTATTTTATTACCCTTGTGGCACTGGAATGAAACTCTTGGGGGCATCAATCTTAATAAAACCATAGGGGAGAATGAATTAAGGAAATCATTATCATACCAGAGGGAATATTCTTACATCTCCTGTATTTGTGCCTCTGCTTCAGATGCAGACATTTATAGTGTTCTGGTAACACCATCTTCACTTTCAAGAAACAGGACTGCCTTAACAGGTCAAATGAAACGATCACAGGTGCCCATACGTCTCCCGCTGGAGGAAAGGCAGTAAGTTTCCTGGTTCAGTAAACTGCTCTACACCTGTAAGGCTGCAGTTGGCCTGTGACCCATAATAACATTACTATTTGTTGATCCTGTTGTGCATCTCACTCGTACGTGGGAAAGCAACGTGGTTTACACATCTGAACAAATGATGTGGCAGACATTCATGCAACTTTTATGGAACAGATGTCTCGTAAAAATCAGATAAATTTCAGGGTACAAGAGGTTTGTCTCTGAGGTATAGCACTGACTGTGCCAAATCAGCAATAAAAATCAGCAACGCTTTGGTCCGTGCCACAGGCGCTCACAAATTTACTGATCGACACGACAAGCCTGAGTCCATCAATTATAAAAGTTTAGATTTATACATCTGTAAATGCAAAACTCTCATTACCTTACAATCATCGTTTATACATCATCAAACATGTGTCATGTTTCTGTAGGCTATGATTTAACATCAGTTAAATCATAAACTCCTCCACTAAAACAATCCTTTATGCTTGATGATGGTTAATATCAGATTAAATTGCCCCAGCAAGGAAAAGTCCTTACTCAGTGTTTAAAATGTCAGTCTTGATCAGCCGTTTGTGGGTCACCATTTTAAATGACACTGGAAAAGAACATGCTCCACACACAGTACAAATACCCGCCTACTACAGCACCCCTATCTCTCCTCTGACTTTGCAGCTCAGCAGGACACATCAAGGTTGCAGAGACTAACCTCTCCATCAGCACCTCCCCACAACATCCACAGGCACACAAACACAATCCCACACATCCACTCGGTTCCCAAAGGGTTTCTGGATTGACCAAGGCCCCTTTCACTACTGCATAAAGTGATTATGAGAACAATGGAAAGGGGCGCTGTACCACTGTATACAAGGTAAAAATGATAAACTAAGGTAGTACCTCCCTGTTCTCCCCCCTAACTTCCTTCGTTTGCTTCGACACGGTCAGTGCTTCTGTATGGATAAAGACCTTTGAGCCACCGGCTGACCCACTGAGCAGCAAGTAGCAAGTGTAAAAACTGCTGCCTTCCTATGCCTTACAAGTTTAAATATAACTTCCTGACCAGTGGCAGCTGCCATAGCGCAAAGCCCCTAAAGCTGACAACTCCTTTTTGTCGCTAGGCCGGCCTCCGTGTGTGCAAGGTTTGCTGAGGCCAACCTAAATAGGACCAAGTCAGAGGCAGAGGTGTAAATGCCCACATGTGCTGGTGCCAATCAAGCCTCAGAGTCACCCCCCCTTCAGGCATCAACCTGCATGGCAGCACAACAATAAAAAGGAGAAGACACAAAAAAGATGTCTGCTCTCCTTCTCCTGGATTTGAGATGTTTTCGTTTGTCTGTTCGTTGTTTTTTTTAAAGAGATCTGTAGATAAAACCGAAGAGGAGTCAGTGGGGGTTGCAGTGAGTATGCAGCAACAAACTCCTCAGCAGAACAGGTTAGGCTAGTCTACTACTACAAAGTGAAGCCAAACTTGCCTGAGTGTATGTACTGAGCAGAGGTCACATTGTAGAGGACTGAAGTACGGGAAAAAAAAGATCTGTGCAAATAAGCTCACAGCATGTGTGCGCATGTACACACATTTGTGTTTTCAGTGGTAGTCAAATTCAACTGCCTTAGCGTAGAACGCGTCAAAGACAGAGAAACCAGTATTTTTTTTTCAGCCAACTTCGCATCAGTGTTTAGGGATACACTTTCCACCCTCATTTGGCTGATTGTGTGTGTGTGAATTGCACTTTGTTTATATGCACATTGGCCTTCTGCTCTCATTCAGTACCCACGCCGGCCTCGTCAGGTATGTCAGCTGCTCTGTCGGCTGCGAGTAGCGGATTGGGACCCAGCAGTGCTGGACTCTGGGACCTTTCATTTAAGATGGCGCTGAAAGCTCTTCCAAGGTGGACAGATTCCCCATCGGTCAACCTCTTTCAGGAATGGGACACAACTGCATAAACACAGTTTTTTCTTTAGAGAGAAAAGTGTAAAAAAAACTGGAGCGGATACTGTTGGTAACTTTTTAAACTATAATTGAATGATATGCAGATTTTCCTCATCTTATATCTGTTTTGGTCAAAGCAGGTGGCAAGTGTGGTGACATGTCTCTATAACTCCTGCCATCACGCTTGGCTGTGACGCTGCTCTTGTGTCAGACAACAAGCAACCTGTTTAAACAGAGAATCGTCGCCTCCCTCCCACACAGACTTGTTTCTTTTGATATCAGTGGACATTCATTTTTAAAAGACTTTATTCTTCAAAGGATGTGTACTTAGACTGGGTGGGGGGTTGTATTTATGTGTGTGCATGCACCCGCACACAGGTATGTCTCTCTGGGTTCAATAGAGAGCCTACAAAGTGAAGGATTAGCGAGTGATTCCAGACCATTCCTGAGGCAAGACCAGGCCTATCCCACCTCACATCACACCTGGACAAAAACTACTTTCCTTTGGGATAAGCTAACTTCCTCAACAGTCCATTCAACATCAACGTTAACACAGCCAGAAATATCAGGGCCTGTTCTGGAGTCCCGTCCGACAGTTCTGAGAAAAACCGCTCTGGCACAGAACGGTGCCAGCATGGCTGAGAAGTCCCCTCTCATGTTCAAAGCAGACAACATATGACGAGTAGATGCAACATAAGATCGTTCTTTAAATAAAGTCTGGAATGAGTGGGAAGCTGAGGAAGAATTGGTGTCCTCGTGTCTCACAGACTGGATGTCTTAAAGACAAGCAGGTATGTCATTCTGCTAGTGTGTGCTCACCTTGGCCCGGGGTGAAGCAGCTGACTGAAATGCTGGGAAGTGAAGTGGGGGCTCCAGTGTGGGTAAGGGGGGAGTCACATGCTCCTCAAACTGCTTGTGTCATTTTTGGACTTGTACAACAACAAAGGATCCAGATGAGAACAACAACACATGCTCAAACATATCTGACAAGACACTTTAGTCTCTACATTTATCAAATGATCATTGGTTCATAAAATTAAGCCAAAATCTCAAAGATGTAACTTTTATAGTGACAGAGGGAAGAATAAAAAGTTACTTGAATGTTTACTGAACAATAAAGACACTTCAGCAGCAGATCTGATCACCGTTATTAGATTTAAACACATCAGTTTTGCTGTAACGCAATATCACCAAGTATATTTATCTATGCGTTTAATTATTATTACTCTTTCCACTCTGATTTGCTGCCCTAATTTCTGCTGAAGAAAAACAGAAACCCAGCTTGGCGCAAAAGACCGCAAACCCAGCAGATAAATGAATTCCAGCAATCTGCAGGAATCCGCCGCTCTGCGCCGAAACCCCCTCCAATTCAAACAGAAGTAATTCATCTGGACTCTGAGGTGAAGGGAAATCCAAACCCACACGTTCCCCTGGCTGCTCCACCAACAGCAGCTCAAGTGGGAAGATTAAGAAAAATTGGTGAAGAAAAACAGCCAGAGAATCAGCCAAAAGCAACACGATCATGCTGCTTCTCTCTCCATTAGCAAACTCAACATCACACTGTGTATATCATGAGGGTGAAAGTCAAAGTATTACATTCTTCATCTCGGTCGATTCAGTGCTTTTACAGAGGTAGTTGTAGGAGGATGTCAATACCTGGTATTAAGTTTTAGGTGAGCATGGAGCAGATATCTGTCTCACGCACTACTGAACTGACCTCATGGGGGTTGCTGTGAACGAGGTGGGAATGATGACACAGCTTATGCCATCGCGGCAAAATGAAAATAAACGACTGAAAACCTGAACAACAGCCAAGCAGAAGGTCTCTCTAGACATGATGTGCATAGAGCTGCAAACAGAGCATCCAAAGCCCCGAGGCCTCCAGCTCCACCTCTGTGGGACACAATACTCGCACAGAGGAATGTGATGACATGACTGAAGGGGTCAGGGCCTGTTTCCATACTGTATATGTGCCACAGAGGAAGATGCTCTGTTTGAAGGTCTGAGTTAAAGGAACATTTAAGTGTTCGGAGAGTTTATTTTTAATGTTTTTATCTGATTCACAAGTCTATTAATGATGTTCATAATGTATTACGTCATTATCAGCTCACCTAAACATCACAACATGCTTTAGATTTTCTGGTGTAAACAAGAAAAGAAAAAAAAAGTTTATCTTTAATAAAACTCAGATAATTATTGGACAACATAAACAAAATGGAAAATATAGGAGCAAGCTGGTCGGGGTGATTGTAATAAACGTCCCGAGTCGATACATTCACCCACCCAGCAGATTCTGTGATTACACAGGAACAAGAGCTAACCATGGACATAAACTGTCCAGACACAAAAACAAAAACATGAGGACGACATAATCTGTGTGCCTAACAGAAACTATATGTATCAAACATGGAGAAGAAATACTAAAATTTACCACAAATGGTTCAACAATGTAGTATTAGTACATCTTTATTTCAATATATCTACATGAGTGGTCTCCCTTCCCCATTCACGGATTTACAAACTAATCATTTTAATAATAATTGTACCAGCTGTGAAGTTAAATATAGCAGCAATATGATAAAAGCTATTTTCACACCACAATTTGGCAGCAGAAAGAACTCGCCAGAAACACTTTGACCTCACGGCGAGAAGGTTCCCGTTCTGAACGGTGGCCTTTCTGTGTGGAGTTTGCATGTTCTCT
This sequence comes from Pseudomugil gertrudae, assembly GCA_037177535.1. NCBI lineage: Eukaryota > Metazoa > Chordata > Actinopteri > Atheriniformes > Pseudomugilidae > Pseudomugil > Pseudomugil gertrudae. Next base: position 9,997,404 of record JBAMHV010000021.1, on the reverse strand, counting down.
AAGACGTGTATGTTAGGTTAATTAGTCACTCTGAACTGGGAGTGAGTTTGAGTCTGAGTGGTTGTTTGTCTCTCTGTGATGGACTGGTGACCAGTACAGGGTGTACCCTCCCTCTTGTCTGCTAATTGCTGGGATAAACTCCAGCCCTCAAGCACCCCTGAATTGGATTAATTGGTCTAGATAATGAATAAATGAATGTAAGAGTAGTATATATGGTTTATCTCTGTTTTCTAATTGTCATTTGTAGAAACTTATTTATTAAACTTTTGATAACTAAAGTTTTTGAGATATTGGTGGAAATTCAGGAAAATGAAACCAGATTATGAAAAATCATTTAAAAACAATTATTGCACAAACAATTTACCTAAGGCAAGTTTAAACTAAAAAAAAAAACTTCCTTCTTCTGAATAACTTTGTTTATGATAACTCATCACATGAACTGGGATGGTTACTTTGGGTAGAGAGCATTTAAAAAGTGTTGGTTTCTGCAAAGATCCAACTCAAACTATAACAAAAGGCTAAGACAGTCCTACACACACACACACACACACACACAACCATTATAGTGAGTGACTCTACGATAAAAAACTTCCGTAAATAAGTGTGCAGCATGAGTGTGTGGACACATCCACGGTGAAAAGCTATGGGAAGTTCATACTTACCATATGGATCCCAGTAGAAAATTTACTGGTGGGCTTTGCAGTCTGTTTCTGCTGCTCTATTTCAGTCTCCAGCTGGACGGCACGGGCCTTGTGCTGGGCAAGTAAGATGGTGGCAGGAAGCCGAGATTGTTCCTGTGCAAACACGTGAAATTTGGGATTTTATGAGATTTAGATACATGTACGTGCTTCAATAAGAACTTTTAGCTCACACAAGCAGAAACCCCCTTCATCTCTGTAACTAGATAACCATCAGAAAATGGGGCTTTCATGCAGGCACAAAACTGAAGGAGCCATATTAACAAAATTGTGGCACTGCAGGGGAGGTTGCTTCAAGTGCACTGTCCTGTCTTAACCTCTATTAGATGCAAGGTCAGACGTTTCAATTTCTTCTGTGGAGTGTTGCCAAGAACAGAGGTCTGAGAACACAGGCTTAAAAAAAGTTTGAGATGGTGGGACACTTTAAATGGGTTGGGCAGTGACCCAAACGTAAAACTATGACGATGCTAACTTCAGTATGGATGCTGGTATGATGCAGGGTAGGTTTCCACCAGCAAGCTGTTCATAGGCGAATGACCACTGACTTGTGAATGGATTTTCCCCTTCTCATGAAAAGATAGTGTGTAACATGAATTTGGTTCATCTCAACAACAGGCAACAAGTCCCTCTGCATCCTACAGCGTGCTGTCCAAATATTAGTAACAGCACACTCCCTGCACATCCACCCAAATCGAGCCCCATTCATAAACACAGAAACACCTTCACAATGTACTGTAGACCATTTACATCTCCACCCATGAGAGGTGTTGGCACAGCTGCCCCAATTGTAAGTATGCATAGGACTACATGTGTGTCTGCAGTCCCAATCTGTTAGTGCACATGGAAAGGGAAAGCATGAATTTTCTTTATGCTTTCAGGTCACAGGACTACAGATATCAGCGCTCAGGAGAGCCTCCCCAGGGGGGGGGGGGGGGGGGGTTTGGATTTGCCCCCCCCTCCCCCAATTCACCAGCCCTTTTCCCCAAAACAAACAACACCACAACTCATCCT
>JBAMHV010000021.1:9961698-9995273 GCA_037177535.1 Pseudomugil gertrudae | reverse complement strand
ATATAATATAATATAATATAATATAATATAATATAATATAATATAATATAATATAATATAATATAATATAATATAGTATTTTGTGTGTTAAAGTATGCAATCACATGCTTTTTGGTATTACCATGACTGTTATGTACTTATGGACATGAAAGATGTCTGTAGCTCACCAGTTCATCCAGGAGAGCCTGTTTGCTCTTCCTCTTGGCTTGCAGCTGCCTCTGCTCCTCCTGTAGCACCTCCAGTCTCCGCTGCTCATTGCTCTGCTGTTCCAGTAGTAGCAGCTCCTCCAGCTCTTCCTGCTCTCGCGTCTGAGGAGCAGAAAGAATCAGGACATTAAAACATGCGGAAAACTGGTCAAGCAGCGACCACAAGTATAAACTACAAACTACTTGACGGACCACAGTGAACATATGAAGTCTACGTTTATTTACGGGATTATAATTACAAGTTTTGCTTTATTCCTCTGGATGACATCTCTGTTTTCTCTCTGGTACTGATCCATTCTCAGCTTGGTGTTCTCCACATCAATGTTGTTTGTCAGGTTGTACACTGTATGGAGGAGACAACAATCAATGTTAGCATCTTCCCCTGGACAGATACATCTAAATTGTACCAAGGTGATATCAAATGAGCCTGATACCCATATGATTAACCCATATGGTTAATCCTGCATGAGAATACCTTGCAAAAGTAAAGGTCCACAAGTAGACACATCCAATCAGGATCAAGGGTGATAAAACACAACATGTCCAGCTCTAGTCTTCCAAGGGCTTTAATATTGGTCAAAGTATTCCCAATCAATGCACCCGGCTTGCACTAAAGCCCTTAAAACACCCAGTTAAGCAGAAATAATATCACTTCTTTCATGATGAGGCTTTCTAGCATGTGCACCTACCTATGTCCTCTACTTGTTCCAGATAATCGTTGTACTCTCTTAAGCTCGGGAAGTCGAAATCTCTCTTGTTATAACTGCAGAGAAATAAAAGAACTGATGGTGTAAAGAGCAAAACTTGATGAGAAATATGCACCAACATTAATAGCATCCATTAAATCAACCATTTTATAATACTAGGTCGGCATGCTTCCTCGTGGACACACTTTAGATGTCAATTAAGGGCTATTAAAAACACAGATAAGAGGGAGAGAAAGAGGGCAGGGAGGGGCAGTCATGTAAAAATCTGGCAAAGAAAGAGCCTTCCCATTTGAGCCCCCCTGGGGACATTCATTGTCTACAAAACAAACAGTGTAATGAGGAAGACAAAGGCCGCTTAAGAAGGGGGAGGAGGCATGGTATGACACATAAACACACAGAGCTACACCCCTCTGGTTTCTCCTCACTCACATTTTCATCACCCTCTTGCGGATCTCCACCTCTTTATCTACGGTCGGGTCTTCAAAGAGCTGCACACGAAAGTTGCTCTTCCTCAGGGGCGTGTTGCATTGCACACAGTTGCCTGAACCACGCACAAACAGCATCTCGACGCAGTTCTCGCATCTGTGCAGAGGACAAGAGAAAAATTAACAACCCAGTGGATGTTACAGGGAAGATCCACCTCATACATCCCCATAAGGTGTGCACGTTGTGTGTGCAGCTGCTTCGATGCAGTTTTCCTTTAAGTGAATTTGTTTTTTTTTTATGTCTTTAAGCCAGAAATACTCATTCTGGTTGTTTTCCCAGGTTTTCCATCAATCCCTGCTTCAACGCACGTGATTCAAATGAATGAGTCATCGTGAAAAACTTGATCGGCTGTTAGATCCATTTAATTTGATTCAGGTGCGATGACACACAAATACGTTGGAAAGCCACTGGACCGCGGCTCTCTTAGGACTGGAATGAGTAACCCTGCTGTAAGCCATCATCAGGCACAATGGGAGATAATGGGTCATAAGAATATTTCCTCTGAGTGCTCAAAGATGGCTGGATTATGATTGGAATGTCGATTAGGCTGCCTCCCACTCTCAGACGAGAGGAAATTAGTCTGACACCCCATCAGTGGCGTGTCTGTCTGCACTGGACAAAGAATTGCTTTATTGTTATTTCAACAAACCTCAGCTTTTCCACCACGTTGCATAATATGAAAAAAACCCTGATCAGAGATTCACAGCGCAGCCTCACTTTGAGAATGAGCTGCATCTTATGCAAATTTAATGAGACAGAAATAGACGAGTCTTGTATTTTCCTGTCATTTGTGCTTAAACTTTTCTAAACTATCAGGAATCCTAACATTTATTTCCTCCATCTGAAGTAAAAACATCCTTTCTGACATGGAATGAAACAAGAGAAAATATATCATGGAGTGATTAAGCTCTCATTTTTAATAATGTGGACATGGAGACTGTTGATGAAAATGTTTATACAAATGTGTTTAATGGATTTCCAAGACTCGATATGAGGCAGTGCGCCACGCTCATGATGAGTTCTACAGGAGGCTTTTTGCTCTTCACATGAACCCTGATTCTTCAGCAGGAAAACTTTCTGAGCAAAGAGACACTTTCAATTTTGATTATGAATTTCAGGTTAATGAGCCTTCCGGGTTAACACTGGAAGGATTGCTTCAAGCAATGCAAACTCTGTGGCAACCTACCAGTAGGTCTACCTGAGGGCACTGTGCTGAACTTAGCCATCAATCACACCTTTATGCAGGTAGGCGTTCACCCATCAGTCACATTCAGTTGAAGAGTGGACACTGCAGACAATGGGAATGTCCCTTTATCTGCCCTGATTGGATGGAGAGCCTGGATAAACGTTTGCAGAGTACACACTTTTAATCAAGTCTTTGCAGTTTCATTTCCACAGGAATCCACCTTCCTACTCGTTGCCACCTTAAAAAAAAGGACATCTGGTTTCTAAATGGCAGAGTCTGCTTTTGAACACTGACACTATTCCCAGTAAAACATGGCAAAGTTGATGGAAAACGGCAGAATTTTTTCAGCATTGATGGTTTGGTTGACTCATTTCTTTAAAAAAAAATCACTAGAGCCAAGCTGAAAGTTTCCCAGGGATGGAGCCTAATCTGACAGTTATCAGAGTCATCTTGCAAGACATTTCACTTTGTCAGCGAGACTAAAAGCAAAAAGCTAAATATGAAACTGCAGAGATATGGAGTTTGGCTGTTTACACCTAGCGTCTCAGATATGGGCAAACGTGCTCAACCAGCCAAGTCTGACATGATACAACAACGACATAAAGCACTAATGCGATCACATGTTGATTTAGCTTCGCTTTGATGACGCAGTAGTATTAAAAATGAAAGGAGAACAGCCAACAGAAGCATGTATGCTGTCCAGTTGGTTCTATAAGGAGCCCCACTCGAGTGCACGCTGGAAGAGGCAGATGTTCGCTGTGGCCTCAGGCTAAAGGAGATCTATAGACCTTGCCATATGGAGGTAGATGGAGAGATTCAGCTTGTTTCCACAGGCCACAAAGAGCCCATTCATCAACACTGGGCAAGGAGTGGGGCGTAGCTTGCCCCCTGCCCCATAAATGGACCACACAACAGAACTCTCCAAAGGGGAAATCCTGTGTAACTCTAGAGCAAAGGGGTGATCATCTAAAAGGGAGGGAGGAGACTTTGAGTTCATCTTCCATCTTCTGATTTGTGCCAGCTTTCAAAACGTGCATCTGTGAAGATTTATAATCAAAGGGGTCTCAGACTTCTTACCATGGCTATGGTACATTATGTGGCACATAGAAAAGTCCCTTAAGTGGACACACAGATGATGAACAGCTTGTCATTTCTTTGTCCCAAAGCTGTTGCTGCTGACTGAGTGCTGCTGACTCCTCCTCTCACCTGTCCAGCTCCGAGCTCCAGGCTCTTATCTCTTCATCAGCAGCTGTCAGCAGGACAGAGGAGCGGGTGGTAATGGGAAGGTAAACAGGGTTCTAGCTCAGAAAAGAGAATCTCCCACTAATACACTAATTGCTCATTTGATAGAAAATACAACGGCAAAACAAGCATATAAACAAGAGAAATGATGTCAGGAAGTTTTTCTTGTGAATCTCAAGATCCTCTCAGACGTACAAGCCGATACAGGACAACACTGGGGTTGTATGAAAAGTCCTACGACACACTAACCTGTCCTAAGACCTACAATACCTGCACCGTTATGGTAAAAAAAAATGCTGAGGGTCAAGTTTTAGCTAACAGAGGCTGTGTGTGATCTCAAATAAATTCTTATCTTTCTCAATAATCTGCAGATAATAACGTTTCAGCCACTACCAGTAAAACCATTGGGCTGAAAGAGACTAGTCACACTTCCCAAAGGAACACCGACCCAAAACATTTCATTTGAAGGAATTTATTTTCTAATCATTAAAGTTTGTCCGTCCTGTCAGCTTATATGCTCCTGCTGTAAATCGCCACCTAAGCCTGACTGTTTTTGGCTGCCTGTGTCCTATGTCAAATGCCAGAGGACACGGGGCTGGTGTCACTCTGCAAAGGTAATAAATAATGTGCATCAAATGCCCCTGGTGATAGGCATACAAAATGTGCTGTGTGGGAGTTTAAATTTAGATGTAGAGAGAAGCTTGACAAAACAATGCAACACTGTGGATTGTTAACTCCGACATCCCACCGCAGCATAGAAGAGACATTATCAGAGTTATTAAAATGACTTTAAAAAGTGCTAAATCGAGTGAGGATCAGACAGTGGCTTATTTAACCCGTACAGTGGGTGAGAAATGTTAGATAAAAAAAGCTGTGGGGCAATTTCCAAACACTTGTTTTCGTCCTGATATGAGTCCAAAACAAAGACAATCTACTTCACAAATATTAGAATAGAGAGCAGAAATTAGTCACAGATAATCTTACATTAATGTGATGTATTTAAACTTTTTAAAAGCACACAGCGATGCACATCCTTTTAACCACATGATTCTGAGGATTTTATTTGATATGTTGTGCAGCTTCACAGTTATTTTTATCTTTTTAAATGTTAGTCAGGACTTGTTGACATCAAAAATTAAAAAAATCTCTGTGAAACTGAAACAAATTTGCAAAATGCACCAAAAGATTCCAGAACCTTTAAATATTTAATAAGATCCCTCACAAATAAAATGTCCATTAACAGCATAAAAATACTAATACAGTTGGTGGGTACAGCAGTTTCCTAGTGGTGCATAAATTCACTGTCACACTCAGGAACAAACCCAAGGTGACCTAGGCAAGGACATCACTCCAAATTGCTTCATTGCAGAATCATTTTAATTTTCTGTGTGTAGTCCTGTAGACAGACCGAGGCAGTGAGTTATGAGCTTGCTGACCTGATGACAAAGCAGGACCACTTCCTGACGGTACGGTCAATAAACAGACAGGGTCGAAAAAGATGCGCTCATCAGGCTACGCCATCACTGCAAAATTCTCATGGAGACCGTGTCCCCTTCGTTTAACTGTCCAGGTTTCTAAGTAGATGACAAGGTTAAATACTAAAAAATGCACAACAGGCAAGTTTTACCAACTGGTGACATGAAGACGATGCAGTCGCGTCTGAGACTGAACTGTGCAAACAATTATGATAGAAGTGATACAAACAGATTATTAGATAGTGATTATAGTTTCACCAAAACATATTTCAGTGTAGCATAAAACAAAACTCCTAAACATTATTTTTTAATATTCTGATGTGGTATTTATGTTTTCTGACAAAATCATGAGTAAAATAGTGGAGCAAAAACAAAAAGAAAAGGATTAGCTTCGTGTAATATGCTTTTATAGAGGAGGAGAGGGAAATAACCAAGAAAAAAAGTCAATTTACGTTTACAATAAATGATCCAGTGGCTGTATTCTGCTGCAAGTAGTATTTTGCTGGCATTGTTTTGTACATACAAGACTGGTTTGCCAGAAATCAATATAAAGTTTTTACATAATCATATTTATCTCACATGATGTGTAATTCTTCTGCAATGGTTGGAGGAATTATTGTCATGTATTGAAAATGAAGAGACTGATCCCAGTAATGAGGTCTGAACCCATTTGAGCACCAGGTTTGAAACCAGCATGGCTGACAGTGCTCTTTAAAAGCACCAAAACTTGTAACTGGATCTCTCTGAACCAGTTTGGAGAGCATCTGATTACTTAACTCAATATACAGAAATAGCATACAAATCTATTAAAATGCTGTGTTTGTTTAGCCACTTTAATGATCAGTAATTTATACAATCAATAAAACATAATGCACTTGATGCAAACAGACAAATACATCTTTCAGTATTAGTCACTTAAAACACTGACTTCCTGAATTTAATGTACTTTCCATAAAGGATCATGTTTGACAACCTTAACTTTTGTCATACAGTGCTAAAGACTGCAAAGAAGCGTGACAGTAAATTCCTTCAACCCATCTGTTCATTTCTGAATATATATTATTTAGATGATTACATAGATATATATTAGTTGGGTCTTTGTGGCATGAGACCTTCAGCTACATGAGCATTAGCCATTAGCTTAATGATTAGGGATCTAAAATGAAACAAACTTCTATGACATAAATGACGTCCAAACAATCCTTGAAATATAATACCATACGCGAGAATGTATTAAAGTTGCTTGATAAACTCTGGGTTTGAGTTTTCCTGTAATTCAGCACTTTGAAGCCAAACCGCCGTCGTTTCTGTGGGGAAATAAGCCCCATTGCTCTGTTTTCAGTACTCACAGCGTGTGACCGCAGACGTTCACCATTAACTTCAGCGACGGATTCCTGTATTTGGTTGTTTTGCATCTCGGACACCCTTGGTCATCCATTTCTCTCTGCCACAACAAAATAATACACGGATCAACACAACTATCAGCTCTCCTGTCACTTCAAAGCGGCGAACAACTGTGTCACACTGATAGTTGTCCGATAGGAAACACCTTTAATTCCCATTTAGTTCCCATTTAATGATCGCTTCGACGGCCGTAGTAAGTACTCGTGCAGCCACACATCGTGGCCCCTGGGGAGTCTCAGGGGTCATGAGGTAAAAAGCTCAGTAGTTTATTTTCGCACAAAGGTTGTATTGAGAAATATTATATAAAACAGCTGTTTTTAATAGCTTTTGCGGCACTTTCATATATTCCCTGAACAAAAGCCTGACCTGAAACATAATTAAAACCAAAAATCGCTTCAGATGTTGATCCCCATGTATAGGGTTTCAAAAATCATACAGTTTCTGTGTAGATGTTTTTAGATGTAAATAATTTACCCTGATTTCTTTACTTTACTACTGTAAATACCGTTTTTATAGACTAAAAGCTATGTTTTAATAATACATAAAAAATACATTTTAACATAAGATAATTCGGGTGATTCGTTTAGTGTAGAGCACAGCCCTTTCAAAGTACTGTTCAGGACCTTTAATTATTTTTATTGCATTATTATAACAATTTAAAAACTCCACAGTAGGCCTATATGAAAGGCAAAAATATTTAACTCTAGTTCCGCCTATTATATAGAATTTAAATTAGCATTTCAATTATTTTTTATTTAGAAAGAAAATGTCTTAATCAGTCATTTGAGCGTGTAATACTTTATAAAGCTTTTTCAACACATTTTGGATTTGTAAAGTCTGAAGATGAAGCTATAAGGTACACCTGCCTCACGGATTGAAATGATCTGAATTTGCATAAAATGAGAAGATATTTCTTTGAGATTTCAAGGAAATATTTGTTTCAAGTGTAGGAATCTATTTAATTTCTAGACTAGGCCTGTAGTGCTCTTTTTGACATGATCTATTTGGTGTGTTATCTTAAAATCAGCACAAACACTTGCAAAATAAAGTTTTTTAAAGCTACTAAAGGGCTTTTAGAGCACATATATTTTGTAAAAATAAGAGGAATGGACATAGACAGAGTTGGATTTTGCATTTGAAATGTTATTGAGTGAAGAAGCTAAATCCAATAAATATTTTAGGTCCTACTTGATGGTCTGTAATAGTTTTTATAGACCTACAATAAAGGATAATTTTCCACTTGGATTTACCTGCCTCTGTGGGAATAAAACCACTTGAGTGCATACATGCAGTGCAACTCCTGACAATACAAGAGAGCAATGATTTCCCGTTCCCACGATCCCAATAGCTCTCACCTTGCACAGGTGAACCAAGGGAATAGCTCCTACTGGAAGTTACTTGACGGACGGCTGGAAACCAAACATTCGCGTTTGAGCCCCGCTGGCTCCTCCCTTACGGGGCCCTCAACGGCCAATAGCGTAGCTCTCATGCAGATAGATCCCAGCGTGTTTCCCTGCAGCTCCAGTCCCCGCAGAGTAAAAGTCACGTTGGAAGGAAAAGGGGAGAGAGAGAGAGATATCTACTTACAGCGGCTGTTAGATATCCGATCGCGTTCGCATGGCGAGGAGGTAACCTGATCGAGCTGGGAGGAGTGACTCTACCAGGGAAGGCTTGAAAAAAAATGTCTTCTTCTTCTGCCGGAGAGGTCACAACAGTAAATGACATCAAGAGGGAAAATGTGAAGGAGGTGGATACGCGGGAGTGCATCAAGCTTGTGGCGCTGGAAGCGGCGGAGTTGTCCATGGAGCGCACGACTCCTGACGCGGTGCGCACGGATCTGTTGGTTAGCGCAGCTTCCTCTCTGGCTTTCTCCCCGGAGCAAGTAGCGTGCGTCTGCGAGGCATTACAGCAGGGGGGGAATGTGGACCGGCTAGCCAGGTTCCTATGGTCCCTGCCACAGAGCGACCTGCTACGCGGCAACGAAAGCATCCTAAAAGCTCAAGCCCTCGTTGCTTTCCACCAGGCTCGTTATCAGGAGCTATATAGTATTTTGGAAAACCACAGTTTCAATCCATCCAATCACACCTTTCTGCAAGATCTATGGTATAAAGCTCGGTATACCGAGGCGGAGAAGGCGCGTGGGAGACCCCTGGGCGCCGTGGACAAGTACCGGATCCGGAGAAAATACCCTCTTCCGCGGACTATCTGGGACGGGGAGGAGACTGTTTATTGTTTCAAGGAGAGGTCGCGAAACGCACTGAAGGATCTGTATAATCAGAATAGGTACCCTTCTCCAGCTGAGAAAAGAAATCTAGCCAAGATAACAGGACTCTCCTTGACCCAGGTCAGCAACTGGTTCAAAAACCGGAGACAGCGCGACAGAAACCCATCGGAGGCACAATCCAAAAGGTGAGGACACAAAAGAGCGCGCTCCAGACTTTTTCAGTCGTAAAAAACCCAAATAAAAACAAATAAACGAACACAATATTCTGCGCGTCCTGTGCGTAAAATGCGCGTTAAATTAAATCAGTTGAAGTTTGTAACTTCGACACAAGTTGGAACCACTTGCACTCAACTCACGTGTTACCTGTGTCTGTATTTCATGATGTTTAAACTGTATCCGACCATTTAAATGATTAACTGTTGATGGTTAGAAATAATTTAGGAAAAGGGGCTTTGGAGCACGCTTTTAATGTTTTGAAATATGAAGCTGTTGCGTTTCAGATCCGGTTTCAAGTGAAGCAGGGCTGAAGTGTAGAAACATAAGCAACCAAACATAATGCCTCACACACACACACACACACACACACTGTGAGACACTAAGAGGGCAACATATAGCAAAAAGTTCAAAAGGTGACTTAAAAGGGGGGCTTAACTTTCTTCTTATCTATAGGCTATGTGGTTTGGAGGCATGGACGCACAAGCACGTGCGCGTGTCCACAAATCATTTTCTCGATCACATTTTTTCCCTCATCTGGTTCTTTTCCATATGAGCGCGCGCGATCAGCTCCTGCTCTTCATCCTGTAATCCTCCCCACAAGCAGCGAGATGTAAAGGCTGGTCTTTCATGTTTCCCTCTGTGTGAACAAAGATGACACGCACCTGGTGGAGGTGACCCCTCTGTCCCTCTTTCAAACACACGCACGCACGGGGACACACGCGCGCGCCTATAGGACACAATAACAAATATACTCTTAAACAACAATTTCATATACTTTTAGATTTCCTGTATTGACTATATTTTTTTATTAATAGTTAGACTGAAAGTGTGGTTTATGACATGGGTCTACGCGCACGCGTGTGTTCGGCGCGTGTACGCGGGGTGCAGCTGTTTCAATCAATCTTTAAAAACTGAGCCTGTATTAAAAAAAAAACCAGAGCTGGAAAATAAAACATTTAAGCCTTTTCATTCGTGACAAGAATACTTTAAAAAATGATGGAAACGTCGTATTTCAAAGTGGAAGAAACTAAAGTCTGAAACACTCACAAGCCATTTGTTCTGCCAGGTCGCATGTACTGGCATTTTGTCACACCAGAATTTATTGCGCCAAATGGTCACACGGTTGTTGCTGATGATTGGTTGTTGTCAGAGCAGCAGAGGTAAGAAAGGTCATTCACAAACACAGCCTGCTCTTCAAAGCTGGGTGAAAACATAAATAAACTGTCAGCTCTGATGCAAGATAGCAACATGGAAATAAAATGAAATCATATCCATAAGTTTATGTCTTCCATATAGCTTTTGTTTAATACAAACAATTCTATACTTTCTACAGTCATATTACAGCAGCCATTATCCATAAATGGTTCTGTATATTTTTCCATCATTTGATGAACCATTTGTCCTTTCTCTCTGCCTGTACAGTGAATCTGATGGCAATCACAGCACGGAGGATGAGTCCAGTAAAGGCCATGAGGAGCTGTCCCCTCGTCCTCTCTCCAACTCTTCAGATGGAGTGATAACACATGGGAGTCTTCCCATTCAGACAGGATCTCTGGACAGTGGAGTCGTAATCCAACAGATAGGGGATGTCAAAATGTCCTCCGGATCCAGCAGTGGTGGCCTCTACAATGAAAGTTTAGCTACTAGTAACGCACCCACCACCGTGTTTCATAATGGTTCATCTTACCTCCACTCACCTGGAAACATCCTGTTCAATGGACTCAATTTGGGCATCCAGCCCTTGGCGTTCAACCCTTTGAGACCATCTGGGGGGGTGTTGCTCGGAGGATCTGGAGCGGACATGCAAATACAGACAGGACAGGAAAAAGGACTGTCCAGTGCTGATGAGTCCACTCTGCAGTACACTCCCTACTCAGGCTGTGTGAATGGGGCAGAGGTGAAGCTGGAAGGGGTTCACACCATGGCTGGTCAGAACGGAGGCTCGTCTGTGCTGACGTTCAGCTCACCATCAGGCGCTCTGCAGCTGGGGGGTTACAATCTGGTCCAGGTACCAACCGGAGTCTCTGACGAGGATGGCAGCTCATTACTTAACAGCGATGTAGGTCTTCCTCCCTTACAGCTCTCCTCTGCATCCTCTTCTTCAACAATTACACAAGGTTGGTTCAAGAAAAACGTTTTAAAAACTTAGTGTAATCATAGTAAATATACCATACGATGTTTAAATGAGCAGCAATGTTATAAATAAATAGTTTTATATTTTGAATAACTTAACTTTATGCTTTTTAAGATATTAAATGCTGCTGCCTAAAAACTAATGCATCAACATGATCAGAGTAGCTTCAAATGAATTCCTCTCATTTACCTAATCCATGATATGTCTGTCATAAGGGATTAAAATGTATTAAAATAATTAATATAACAATTTGAGAATGAATTTAAAATGAAAAGCTCTGCATTGACCCCGTGGTACTCAGAAATGGTGTTTTTAGACCTTTAAAGTAAATGTACTGTTGAGAGAAATGTAAGAATACTCAGTTTACCAAGATCCTTTATAGTTAATACTGTTAGTATAGCATTGCAGCTTTACAATAAAAAACATATTTTTATCACAATAAAAAAAATATTAGTTTAATTTACTGTGGTGATGACACAATACATTTTATATTCTTATAATGACAACAGGTCCCTTCTTGACCTTTGGACTCTGAATGTTTCAGAGCAATGTTGCACATCTCTGGTGGTTTTCCAACCAGTTTCTAAAGCTCCCACCAAACACATCATGTTGCTTTATTTTCTGGTTTTTGTTTGGGTCATACTAGGTGATACAGAAGGAGACATAGGACACATTTGTATATGTATATTTATAGAAGTAGTGGCCCTTTTAGAGCCCCAGAGATGAATAAAAACAAGTCCTAAAGCCACCATCACTCATCATTATTACACTCTTGATCTCCAGGGCGGAAAAGGACTATCAGCAGCAATGAAAACCATCAACATGGGTGTACGCCATTCTAATGTGAAATAAAGCAGAAAATCTATTCATCCATCCATCGATTATCTGTACTTCTGTTTCCAATGAATAGTTGCAATAGTAGCAATCATACACCCTGCAGGTCACCGGTCCATCACAGGCAGAAAATTTAGTCCCTGATAAAAAGAAAAACAGAAAAGAATATATAGATACCAGTAGGAACACTTTGAGTTCAACCTTAAAGAAAAGCTTAAAAACCTCAAAACACACAATTGAAATTGTGTGTAAAGTTAATAATAATAATAATAATTATCATTGTGTATCCAGAGGCTGTTTAAGAAGAAGGAAAAGTGTTACACACTCATAGTCCAGAGACACACTGAGGTCTATTATATATCTGTCACCACTTTTTACGGTATCAAACTGGAACTGTTGTTTTGATTACATAAAAATGAGTTGTACTTTGATATAATTTAAAAGAAGGTACACATATGAAATAATGATGAATTATCCTGACAAATGAAAATCTACGAATGTTATTGTGGATTATAGTAATCTGTTTAAGAGTTGGTCTATCAATGGTGATGTTAATCTGTTTTTTTTATTAAAGTTACTCCTGTTGTAGTTGTATTTCCACTTTTTGTTCTACATTTTCTTTATATTTTATTTACTTTTACTATCCCAAATAAATAAATGAATACACAAAAGGTGATTTTAAGATTGAACACGTGTGGCTCCAAACAATGACAATGCAATTTTCTGTAGTTCATTTAATGATCTGTTGTTGCATCTCCACAGGTAACATGCCTCTGAATAATGTAGCAGTGAGCTCCTCCAGTGATAACTCATTCCAGCAGCAGGACAAGATAACCATTGCATCTCTGCACCACAGTACAATCCTCTACAGTATGAGCAACACTGGTCCGGCTGCCATCAAGAAAGAGCCTTTAGAGGGGGGAATGTACTCCTCGTACCACCATGGGCTCCACCTTGACCCGAGTGGTCAGATCAGCTACACCACCCCAAACTCAGAGGAAATCTCCTCCAGCCATGGTGCCACCTCCACCACCGAGGTCACTGTGGTCACCTCATCCAGTCCCGAGCCAGAGGTTTACACTACCCTCACCGTCAGTACGCCGCTGATTGCTCAAACAGACCCAAACAACCACCACCTCCAGCCCTCAGAGTACCTCGGGACCCACGAGGTGCCTCGAGTAGCCCCATCTTCACACCTAATGGGCCCAGGTATGAACAACAACTACATCAGCCTATCGGAGAATAAAGTGGATGGCTCGGGGTCAGGAAGCATGAATGAAATGGTACGGGCAATGTGCGGGGAGATGGAAGCTGCCGATGGGAAGGAGCTGGCCAAACTACAGACAGTGCAGATGGATGAGGACATGGCCGACCTCTAGCCTCAAAACCTCACCTCTCAAAGAAGCACTCACATCCATCTGAGCAGCGATCTGATGAATCTTTTTACTCTTTGTGTGTGTGTGTGTGTGTGTGTGTGTATATGGTTTTTTAAAATAATTTTTTCTTTTAAATTATTTGTGTTTATTTGACTTTTTTGATGCACTCTAGTCAGAAATAAGCCCTGTGGGTGGGCTTGGTCATGAAAATAAGAAAAATAGCCTGCGACATGTTTTAAAAACCCTCGTTCGTAAGACGAAACATTGTGACTGTTATGAGCTAACAGAAGAAGTTGCTGTATGTGTTTGAGCCTTGTTTAAATATGCATTTTTATAGACAACACCTGCTACTTCCTTTGAGTGGATTTGATCTGCAGAAGCAGGTGCTGGAATGCCTCGAGTCATGTGACCAGGATGTTCCTCCAAACTAAATGCGTCATATGGGTCAAACCAAAAAGGTCATTCTGGAGTGAGAAGGGAGAAAGAGAGCCTCTATGAAAAGTTGTCAGTTAAACAGCTTTGCTGAAGGACTGCACACACGTGTAGAGAACAGGTCATTAACACAGAAAAGCTGCTGATTTAGGAAAAAAGTGTCCTTCAGTAAGCACTTTAAATTCTCTGAATGCCTCTCAAGTCACCACAAAATGCTGCTTTTGTGCTTTATGTCATAGAAACCGGGGAGCGTATAATGTGGGAAAAGAGTAAAGACGAATGTGCCTTTCTGCTACTTAAAATACACAACGGCATTGGTTTGTTTTGGTATTTGCACTACCATGATGACATTATAATGTTTCAAATAGCCTCTATGTTGGAGGGTTTGTCATGCATGACCCACCCCAACAAATGCACACTATCGCAGCAATGGCTCCTATTTCAAATCTCATCACCGTCCTGTGAGGCCGAGACATAAGCGATGATCGCAAACTCTTATGTCCTTCATCATATGTTGTTTATAAAGCTGCAACTGGTGGTATGTTAACTAGATGTGATGATACTGTAATATATCATGTTTCGTTTTAATGTGTCTCCTCAAATGTCAGTGATCATGAATGATATTTTTCTATAAAGCCAGATGCAAACAACTACAGTGTGTATGTCTTGAAAGTCCAAGGAACAATTGCAACTAAGAATTTTCTACAGTCTCGCCATTAAAGCAGAGAGATTGACGTAGTTTCTCTTTACACGGCGTAATAACAGTTTGGACATGAGTGCCTTTTATTTGTCTTTTGTGAATAACACTATGGAAGCTCTGCTGTAGCTCTTGCATCAGTGAACAGAAGGCAGCCTCTGAGATTTACCACCGTCGCCCCTGCTGGCACATTTGTTGGGTGTCAGACAAAAAGAGCATGGAGCCCATTTGTCAAATGGTGTCTGGCACTTTTCACGAGGGTTAAGGTTCTTGTCTTCATACATGAACATAACAGCACACCTGATAGCAAGCTCACACTTACATGAATCTATCCCATGTATATGCCGGTGGATTTGTGAAGCTTCTCTTGGTCAGAGCGTTTGAATGGACCTGTCAGTGAAAGTATCCTCAGTTTTTTAATGTCATAAACCAAAAACTATGAGCAAAAAATTCAACTTTTGTTTGCCTTTTTTTTTTATCTTAGTTTGAATCATATGATTGTTATTTGAAATTATGTGAATGTATTTTTCTAAATCTCCTTACTGCAATAAAAGTTTATATTTATAAAAACGTAAAAGAGACATTTTTAATTCTTTACAGGGAATTCACTTTTAAGATGTTGGACATAGTTTAATAGTTTTCTTTGTCACGATTTTTGGTGACACAGCTGTAATGTTGCTGGCTTATGACAGACATGAAGCACATGTCCTCTGAACATTTAAAAGCCCCATGTAGTCAAATTGTAAGAATAGCGGGGGGAAACTGGCGAGCTGTAATCCAGCAAGCCTGCTGCAGCTCTCTGCAAACCTGCAGTGATCGTTTGCACATGCCTGGCAACCTGGAGTTCATTAGGCCTCCTTTTCTCATCTCAGCCCCTGTAATTCAAATAAACAGCAATGAGATTTCCAGAGGTAAAGCTCTTCTTGGGTGGGGGGCTTGCAGTTCCCCACAGCTCAGTCCGATCCAATGGCCTCTCCCCTGAAACGAAGGCCAAATCCCACCACCCCACTATTTCAACATGTGGAAGAATGAATCTGAGAGGCTGTCACTCACTCGGTTTTTAGCTCCTCACACAGCTTGAGGAGATTCTTTGTAAATTTGTGAATTTCTGTTCAACGGTGAACACTTCTGACTAAACCAGAGTGAGGAGATATGATGGAAGCAAGGTTTAGAAGGGAGTTTCCTGCTGGGTCGTAAGAGTTGCCTTCTGTGTGGATGCTTTCTGCAGGACTTACATTCGGTCTAACTGATGACCTAAATAAACAGAGCCTGTTTGTCTGTGCTCACTGTTGAGGCACAGAGAAAAAGACAGGAGGAAAATGGTAGACTAACGGGAAAGGGGAGGGAGAGGCGGGTAACCAGGATAAAGTTACCTGTGCACAGGTGACCTCGTCGCCATGGGCAGTGGATTAGCTGATTGTTAGGTATCGGGTAACTCCTCCTGTAATATTGAAGAGGGTGAAAACAGCTTTGTTGGAGCCCAGAACAATATCCCATTTGCAGCAAGAGCCTCTGCTCTGCGGATCTCACGAGGAGGGGGCCAGAGAGGAGCACAAATTCCACCTTTGTGTATTGTGCTTGTGAGTTAGAAAAGGAGATGGACTGCTTCTACAAAGATGTGCTGTGACGTTTTTCATGAGAGCAACACAAAGCTAAGAAATCTGAAAGGTTTACTGCCTTGTTTGTGTGTTTAAACCAAGTCATCCGCAATTTTTATGAATCAGTGGATCATTTTGCACATGGTTTAAACATGCAAAGCAAAACGTTGCTGTGCAGTAAAAAAAAAGAAGAAAAAAAGAAGGAACTCCCCCAAAACCGTGGCCTTATTAAAAACATTGACCTCTGATCTTTCAGATGGTTTCAAAGCTGACATTTAATGCGGCACAGCAGACTGCAAGCCATATGTAACATGACCTGGAGAGCACGGTACTCCACTACTCTACATCCCACTAATGAGAGGGCAGGGGTCAGTGGATACCAGCCTGCTGCAGACCCACCACTACTGGTCAAGCTGGGTCCAGGTAGAAATGGAGTCCGCAACTCTCAATGGGTCACAAATTATCAGTAGGAGTCTTTATATAATATAGAGAATAAATAATTGATGTGTTTCTTGGTTGAGCAGGAGGTCTGTGCATGTCTGCTGCTGCCTATCATGTTTGTTCTGGAGGACAAAGACAGAAAACATCATTCATAAGGACAGTTTTAAGTGTCTGTTTGTGACACACATGCATAGAGGTAGCAGCTGGGAGGAAGCATCAAGTCCACATAGTGGTCAAAGGTATGTCCCGAAGAGAAAAACACCACGTTGTAACATGAGCAGAGTATGTGAGGAGCGAAATGAGCGGTGAAGATCATGAACACACACACACACACAGCTGCTGAGCAACTGCAACGTCTATAACACAAACAACTCATCTTCTCAGAAGTTACATTCTGACTTGTATGACAGCTTTGTCGTGGCGCCCCCTCCCTGCCAGAAAGCACACATGGTAGCTGCACATAGTTCCCTTTGTTTGTTTATGTGTTTGTCTGCAGCCTCGTTTGTTTATTTGTCCAAACCCAGCAGCCAGAAAAAGAGATTCTTTAAAACAAATGTCCTCATCTATACACCCGGGGTGTGTTTACGGAGGAGAGAACTGTAAAAGCCAGGCCTTAATTGCATATTTGTGGAGGTGGTCCTCTGAGGAAATGTGTAATGATTTTGGGGTGTGTGTGTGTGTGTGTGTGTGTGTGTGTGTGTGTGTGTTGGGGGGGCAGAGCTAACCCCAGCGCACTTGTACCAGGTCTAATTTTCCAACATGACAGGAAACTCTGTTAAGCTGATAATTGCAGCTCCAATTTCATTTAACTCACTCATGTCAACAGTTGTGTTTTGTTTTGAAGGAGCTGCCTTTTTTTTCTCACCACCCAACAAACAGCGCTGCATTTTATTCACCCATTAACCAAACTCATTATATTCAATTATATTCATTGTTTGCAAGGATTTTCCCCGAAAGAAGTGATATTTACACTAGTCTAATATCTAAAAATAAAAAAAATCCGTATTTGCTAATTATATTTATTCTAAACTCGCCCATTTTGAGATTATAAAATAGCAGTAATGATCTGGGAAAAACAAAACTTCACATCATGTGACGGGTTTATTCCAGTCCTTACAGCTGAAATAGTGCTTTAGGTTTTGATAAAGTGAAAACCATCTGTTCATTGAGCCAATTGCTGTTTCAATTTCTCCATATCAAAGAAAGAATTGAGATGGAAACAATCCTTTTGATGATGACATTTTTATTGAGTGGTTTCTATTTTTTTAAAGTCTTCTGAATGGATAGTCATCTCCATATTTAATTGATTTACCTAAATGTGCCATTTTAAAAAGCTAATTCTAGAAATTATTGGGCTTAATAAAGCTTTACATTTAGGTGCAGTTCAAATGAAATTACCCTAACCCCCCCGTTAAACTAAATAAATGCTGACAACTTTTTTTTTCATGGTTAAAAACACCATGACTCACTGAAACTGTGAGAATGATCATCAGCCCTGAGCATAAGTGTGGACATTGTGGGATTTTTTTTAGTTAATAAAGAGCCCAGGACTGAAAAGGGTGAAAATAATCCTTTTTGCATGGAAGTCCCTTTTTGAGTAACGAATGATCGCCTCCCTAAGTATTGCATTTCTTGTCGGGTTATGAGTAGCCCAGCACTGGCCGTGACAGAGGCGGAGGCGGAGGGTCCACATCTTGAAATAATCTCGCCCCCCGGGCTGCTCGGGTTAAAGGAGGAGGTGCGGCGCAATGTGGTAGAGATATTAGAGAAACCCGAGAGCCGCTCATCAGACAGCTCATTTACTGAAGCACTGAGGTTTTACACAGCCCAGGAACAGTCTGTGTGTCCACTTCAACATGTAAATTCAATGTTTAGAGCTTTCAAACGTCAAAGCTCTCACAAAACAAAGAAATAAAGTTCATTATCTAAGTCCAGTAATAAATAACAACATGGTGATTTTTCCCTGTTTTTCCTCTGCATGGTGGTTGTACTTATTTAGAGAAAAAAAAACATCTAAATTATAAGAGGATTTTAAGGTAGTAATGTAAAATTTCCTGCAGCTTTACCTCATGATGCCTGCCACGCACCCAGGAGGAAATTAACTTGATCTGAATTAACATCAACATAAAACAAAGACAATGCAAACGTTAAAGATTAACTCGTGTTGTCTGCATAGTTTTTTCTTTTATTGAACAGAATAAACATATGATTCATCCAGACAGGTCTTTTTATGCTGCCCATTTTGTTTACGAGTTTACGAAATACCTTTCTTTCTTATTTACATTCCCCTTGAATATTTATCTTTATATATTTTTACCGGATAGACTAAAAATATGTGAATTAAAATATCAAGAAATGAGACTTTTTTATTTTTAGGTGCTGCTGAAACACAAACGGCTTAAAACATTGGTCAAGCTTTTTTAGTTAAACTCGTTAGAAGACATCTTCTATCTTTTTATGTCACTGGAAATGATTTTATAAGCAGAATTTCCAACATTGAAGCATAATTTTGTTTCAGACAAATGTGACGAGGCTCAAACCAACAACAGCACCACCAGAACCAGTGTCACGCAGAACTCATTTACTAATGGATTGGTTTAATGTTTCACCCCACAGAAAACACTGGAGCCAGTACGGTGCCTGTCTAATCTCTGAAATATAAATGTGCTTAACAGGCCGGAAGGGAACTCTTTAACTTTTTTAATTGGCACAAATAATAAATAAAACGGTAAAACGTGAGAAATTTTCCCAGAAATGAAAATGCAGCTTAACATTCAAACGTGTTTGGCTTTTTTTACCTTCTGAAATTCATTCATTTAACAAATTTACTCTTAAATGCTGACTTTTTAAATTCTGTCCAGTCCTGAAAGTATTTGGCTAATTGGCTGCTGCACCGTATTTCATATAAGCCTTTTCACACACACACACACGTGTGGTGACACTTACACACACACACACACGAGTGCCCTATTTCCTACTGGTGGTCTATGGTCCATAACAGGTTTGGCAGGTAGCATAGGTTGCTCATAAATAAGTGCATAATGGCGCGTAATGGTCCAAACTATCATAGGAACTTATTAAATTATATCACCTCATAAAATAAACGGCTTCTCTAATTAAAAGACAATCAAAGGTGTGAATAGAGCACAAACTGAAATCTGCATGTAATTATGCAGGTGGTGGAGGACAACGTGTTTAATGGGGCTTGAAATAAAAAAAACTTTTTGTTTTGTTGTTGTTTTACCTCATTGCACTTTGCAGTTGATGTGTTTGTAAGTATTAAATGCAACTTGTGTCTTCCCCTCACTCATGCCTGTAAGCTTACATGATGCTCCCTGTTGTCACCATTTTGAGAAGATATTCCGAACATGTTAATAGTGCTTTTTAAGAGCTCTGTAATAATTGATTAGTGTTTAGGTGCTGCTCTGCTCCCTCAGCTGAAGCAGGAGAGGGACTGTGGGGGCGGGAGGTGGGAGCGCTCCTATTTCAGCCCCTGACGCACTGCCTCTGGGGAGGAAACGGAGCTGCAAACTCAGTCCTGCTATGCTGTACAGGGTGCAGGGCAGAGGGAGAGCCAATCACCGAAACGCACTGGCTCCCTTTAAGCCTGACATATCTCCAACAGGAACAAATTGTCCCAACAATCAACATCCCAATCTGCTGCGCGCATCAGGGGTTGGAGAGGAGTGGGTAGCC
Organism: Pseudomugil gertrudae; assembly: GCA_037177535.1. Taxonomy (NCBI): domain Eukaryota; kingdom Metazoa; phylum Chordata; class Actinopteri; order Atheriniformes; family Pseudomugilidae; genus Pseudomugil; species Pseudomugil gertrudae. The sequence continues at coordinate 9,974,919 of JBAMHV010000021.1, read as the reverse complement.
TATAGGCCTCTATACAACGCGGACGAATTGCGCTGGATTGCGCCACAAGAAGCTACAAAACGAATATACACACCACAAACGGACAGCGATCTCTTTGGATTTTAAGGTTTTGGGTGTTGGAGTGATTATTGGACATCATGTCAATATTACCGTCCTTCGGTTTTACGCAGGAGCAAGTGGCGTGCGTTTGCGAGGTACTGCAGCAAGGAGGAAACCTGGAGAGGCTCGGCCGCTTCCTGTGGTCCCTGCCCGCTTGTGATCATCTCCATAAGAACGAAAGCGTCCTCAAAGCCAAGGCAGTGGTTGCTTTTCACCGGGGGAACTTCAGAGAGCTTTATAAGATCCTGGAAAGTCACCAGTTTTCACCTCACAATCACCCGAAGCTTCAGCAGCTGTGGCTGAAGGCGCACTACGTGGAGGCAGAGAAGCTGCGCGGCCGGCCGCTCGGAGCTGTAGGGAAGTACCGGGTGCGGAGGAAATTCCCGCTTCCACGCACGATATGGGACGGAGAGGAAACGAGCTATTGCTTTAAGGAGAAGTCCAGGGGTGTTCTGAGAGAGTGGTACACGCACAACCCGTATCCGTCCCCGCGGGAAAAAAGGGAGCTGGCCGAGGCCACAGGACTGACCACCACGCAGGTCAGCAACTGGTTCAAAAACAGACGGCAGAGAGACAGAGCCGCAGAGGCGAAGGAGAGGTACGTCCCGGCGCGTGCGAAGCGCGCGATCTGCAGCGCCAACATCTATTTACATCATTATTGTTCACACATTTGTTATAGGAGGATTTGTTTCTAATGCAGCAAAGAATCAGAATAATAAGTAAATTAATTTCTGGGTATTGTGACACCAAAAACAGATGTCTGATCTAAATTTCAATAAGAGGATTGTGAGTTTTATAAATTGGGAACATTTTAAGAACAGTTTTCTTGTCCTGTGAGCAGTGAGGGTGGTTGGAAATCCCTCAACATGAACTTTGGCACAAAACATCACAAAACTAAAATACATGGATGAGACGAAGCAAATGATGAGAAACACGGTTTAATTGTTGTTATAGAAGACCCATCTTCCACAATTCTCCTGAGAAAACTGCATTTAAACGTTTTATCAGGGTTTATTTAGAATAAAGTGGAAATGTACAAAACTAAACATTCATTTTATTGGTTTTATAATAATTCAAACAGTGACATTAAATAATATTAATTCAAAAGAAACCATTTTTAATCTAATATCTCATTTAGATTATTTATACAACAAGAAAATATAGATCACGTTTTTTAACGATCATTTTACAGTTTTTTTTATGTAAAAAAAGGTTTTTTTTATCTGACAGTATTTCTTAATTTCCCCTTTTTTTCTCATTTTCTAGAGAAAATAGTGAAAACAACAACGCAGGCGGCAACAAACAGAACCAGCTGTCTCCTTTGGATGGAGGAAAATCTCTTATGTCCAGCTCGGAGGACGAGTTTTCTCCACCTCAGAGTCCAGACCAGAACTCAACGCTTTTGCTTCAGGGCAACATGAGCCACCCCGGGGCCTCCGCTTACTCCATGTCCGGGCTGGGGGCCCCACAGCCGGTGCACGGCATGCATGGACATCCACACCAACTGCAGGACTCCTTGTTGGGACCTCTAACCTCCAGTCTTGTGGATTTGGGCTCTTAAAGAGGCTGCCAGATTATTGCGAGAAACGACGAGGACTGATAAGTGTACCCGATGTGTATGAAATAACACTATAGTAGCATACATTATAAAATAGACTGACTTGTCTGTCGTTAAATTTGGTTAGAACAAAACTCTAATGCGCTTAATCCATAACCCCTGAAACAGGAAGACTTTCTCCTGAAATCCTTCTCAAAACTCTTAACTCGACAAAACACTTAACAGGACTATACATTTGCTTAATTTATGATATTTTGTTAAGATACAAACAATTTTAGCACCTACTGCGATGGAAACTAAGAGGTAGCGTTTCCATTAGAGTCATGGTAATTAGTTTCCAATAAAAAAGTGATGCATTTGTCTCTGTGTTATTTCTGTATTTACAGAAGAAAACAATAATAATTATGGCGCCATGCCTCTATACAAACAAAGAGTTCACATAATTATAATCAGGGTTTTTCTGGATAAAATTTATTCTCTGGAGGATGTTGGTTTGATTTGATTGAGGTCGAAAAGTATTGAATTTATATAGGAAGGGGGGGAGGAGGGGACAGAGACGTAAACAAATAGTGTGGTGAATCTAAATGGCTTAGTGTTTAGTTTTTTTTGTAGAGGAGGTTAAAATGTTTTAACATAAAACCAAAAGTCAGAAAAAGAAACTTATATTTATTCCAACGTATCAGCAGCTGTCCGCTTTGTGGACACAAGAACCTGCACTCCACGTTAAATCATCTCTGCTCTGTAACATATATCTGACTAAAGTGACCCCCACCCCCCCACCCCCACCCCTCCCGTCATTTTTAGCCATATGCTGCGGATCATTGGCTTTTTGTGGCTTTTTGTGGCCATGTTTTCTTTCCTCTCTCTAAGTTTGTTCTGTTGGTTCCGGGCCATGGGAAAGAGCCACCGCTCAACCTTTACCAGCTCAGAGTTTTCAAGGAAAAATGTGACCAAACTTCTCAAAAAATGTTACATGGGTTATAATATTTATGTACTTCCACAAAACAAAATGAAATATAATGTAGATTCATTTGGATGGTAGTTTACAAAACTATAGCAACAAAGTAATAATTAATATAATGATGATAATAATAATAATATAATAACAATAATAATAATAATGACCTGGGAATAAGATTGTGTTGCAGTTTTTTTTTTGCTTGTTCCCCACCCCCCACCACCCTCCCTCCTCAGCTCATGTCAGGGTAAATTGTTTTGAGCAGAGAGCACCGAGGATTTCCTGAGCATAATCTGAAACAGTCGCTGCTTGCATTACTGTCTGATTGCGAAGATTGCAGGGCTGCAGGGGCTGCAGCACCCACAGCTTCAGCACAGAGACCTGAAGGTATACATCCCAGAGGTCTCGATGTGTTTTACTCTTCTTCTTTGCTTTCTTAGCTTATCATGTGAGACCAAACATCATCCTTGCAGCATCTATACGGCTCATTGTAGAGTTAGAAGGATGCTGTGGCAGACTTTGCATCAGCTGGGTTTCATTAATGATCATTTTTAAAGAATCTCTGGTGCACATGACAGTGCATCTATCGAAACCTTTATTTATAGTTGCATAAAATATTTAAAATGTCCTTCTAATGAAAAATGCTTGTCATGTTGGAAAGTAAAGGAGAAATACATCAACAATGGACATAAAATATTTCTGTACAACACAAAAGTCTTTACCAAAATACATTTATATGAGGAAGATCAGGGACAGAGAATCATGGGTGTAATTAAGAAGCTAAATTATGGTTTCACATATACTTACATTAAATGCAAATATGCACATTGTTTATTTACAAAAATGTATAAAATAATTCCTGGATAAAAGCAGTCAAGAAAACTATTGATTAACAGCTATAATAAACATTAAATCTCTTAAACTGCAGTGTATAGTCACAAAGTTGTTTTTCTCTCGGTTCAATATAAGACAAGCTGATATGTTGAAAGCAAAAACATGCAGCGATTGTTTAGCTTTTATAGTAAATTAAAGTTATTGTTTACAGATTTCATTCCTCAGATTTGCATATGTAAACCTCAGCAGAGAGCAGAGGTTCTGCATATTAATTCTGAGAACAGCATGCACCCTTCACTCTTGGCTCATTGTGTGACCAAACATTCACAAATTAACAAACAGGTGATCACAAAGCCAACAAAAAGGCTCCTCATACCTGTTAATCTAACGACAACATGGCCAGCAGAGTATGCACCCTGCAGGGATTAAACAGGCTCTGTGCCACCTGACAGGCAGATGCAATAGGAGTCGCCTTCAGGATGTACAAAAGACTCAAATCAATCCCATACGGAAACTCTTGGAGTGCTTTTAATCAAGCTCGAATCTTTTGCTTCCGAATCAGTAGGGACAAAGTCTATGTTCGTATATCTGCTCAGCCAGCCTCATTGTTTTTAGCTTATCAGCCATACAACAAGTGCAAGTCCAGTCCATAGACCAGACTACAAAAGCTAGAGGTAACATCAGCCCAAAGCAGCCTGGTGCCAGTAACAACAGCTGCTGATGGCAAACAGTGTGCGAGTCATCAAAAGGGTATTTCGTTTGTCAGATGCATAAGTGGCAGTGGCTCTAAATCAACAGCAGGAAGAGCCCTGACGTGTTCAAATAAACGTGGAGAGTAGCCCGTATGAGTCTGCCCTGCCTGCCTCAGCTGGGTTAATGTTTTCTCTGGCATAAGAGTCTGCAAGAAAATCTTGTTTGAGGAGAAAAATCTAAAGCTGGGGGGATTTTTGGTTGAATTGCCTCTCTGCATGGTCTGGTGCCTGCAGGTAGCTTTACTGCACATGTGAGCCGTGTGTGAGGCTGTCCCAGGTATCCATGACCACAAGCTGCATGAGGGGTGTGTGTGAGAGGAGACGATTGGGAGAGGGGTGGGGCGGGGGTTAGGCGGGTGATGAGGGACAAAAGGATCTTTTCAGGTCTGCCTCAGAGGGGTGGAGGGTGGGGGGGAGCAGAGAGATTTTCTTACCAATGATGCATGGATCTGACAATGTTCTTGCCTGGCCAAACCCAGATACAGGTGGTGCGTGTGTGTATGCGTGTACCAGTGTGTATGCGTGCACCAGTGTGTGCGGTGCGTGCACGTGAACCTAAAAGAATAAAACTGAACAATGTGTTAAAATATATGTATTTAAAATATGAAAAAAATATTACTCTCTTCTTGCTACAGAAAGTCAATTACACTGATATAAGGGCTACAAGCCAAAGACAGCTTCCATTCTCAGGAACAGGAAGCCATTCAGGAAGCATATATGTGACAGAGCTGAAAGAAATATTTATCTCGTTCTTCCAGTCCTCTGAGTGATGCATGACCCGGAGTTCAGACATGAAGAGGAGGAGGTGGAGAGACTCTGCATACAACCCCATAACTGCTAGAGTGTTAAATAGCATGTTATGTGTCAAATGAAGGCCAGCATCATATACATTACCTGATGAAGGGGGGAAATGTTGTAATATGTAATAAGAGGGAAAGACAGAAGACAAGATAAGACCCGCACCAACTGTGCATGAAGGACATGTGTAGAAAAATTGTGGCCAGGAGGCAAAGGCTCACATAACGAACTCTCCCTTTGACAAAGCCCAGCTCTGGTTGCTGAGAATCAGATATCTATATTTTTGGAGCTTGGAGAGTAATGTGATAGTAGCATTAGTCTCATGTGTTTGATCAGAAAAGTGACTTCAGTCTGGGTGTTTTTGGAAAACTTAGGACTTAATGTAATTTTCAGAAATGTCATATGAAGTTTACAAAAAAACAAACAGAAATAAGAATAATATTTAGCTTCACGATGCTGAACAGCACAACTGAGAATGAATGTATGTATATATATATATGTGTGTGTGTGTGAATAAAGAAGTATAGATTTAACTTCATTATTCACAAATAAAAAGGTCAGACTCTATAAATGTCCAAATTAAAATGTTATTAGCTGGTTTCTTGTTGCTCCATGTCAGTATTATACTGGTAGAGTGACCAGCAGAGTGTGGGGAGGATTTAATGTAGTGGATTTACTCCAAACGTTTTCTCCTACACTCTGTGCAGATGTCTTTCATTTCCTTCACTTCTAAGGAAATAAACATTTAAATCTCTTTTAAAAAAAAAATCCTGACACTGTTTTTCCCGTTTTTTCTAGACCCGCCCTTATCTTCCTGGAATGTGTTTATTAGTGGAGATAAGAGATAAGAGTGTAGTAATATATAATCATCAGCTGAGCAATTAAACTGATTTAAAGTGGCACTTTGTTTCTAGGGGCATGTCACAAAGACATATATATTCTTTTTCTTTAGTTCGATCTATGAAAATGAAACAGAAAGCATAGTCTGACAGATTAAATACAGTTTTTGCTCCTGGTAAAATATGACATACAGCAATATTAGAGGAAAGTGGACAAACTGCACTGGCAACCTTATCAGGATGTACCCCATCTCTTGCATGGTAGCCACAGGAATACGCTCCATCTGGGGATGGACGGACACTTTGGTAATCCCTCTGAAAATAATGTCCGTAAGAACAAGGAAAAACATCCAGAAAAGTTCCCAAACAAGACCTGACAGAAGCAATTGACCTTTCAGTCCAACTATCCACTGTTCACTGAGGCGTCATTAGAAATGGTCTCAGTAGAAGAGTGGTTCCCAGGAAGCCATCCCGAATAAAGAGAAACAGGTGGAAAAGACTGAGGTGTACCAGTTCACATGAGAAGTGGGCCAAAAATAAAACAACAGGTATGGAGACATGGATGCTTCCCAGATGTAAGTTTGGATTTCTTTTGTCTGTGTGCAAACAGCAACATTAATATCAGCATGTACCAGCAGAGAAATCTGAATACATAACTATAAATATGTCAAAAAGTCATGGCAAAACAACAATTTCTACACAAAGACCCACAAACCCCTCCAGGTTTTTAGCATAGACATCATAAAACAAGAGTCACGTGAAGACACAGTGAGCAGAGAAACAAAACAAGCATAAGAAATTCAGTTTTTATTGATCCAAACTGATAAATAAATAAAATGAAAACTAAATAAAAATGTAGGGACCTCTCCATCATCCTGTGGTTATTCATAGGGGTTCCTTCTTCTGTTGCTGCTTCTTATTGAGCAAGTGTTTTGTAAGATGCTGCAACAATAAGAGCATTTATTCAGTGTTTAAAAAAGATCATTTAGATATCTATTAGTTCCTAAAATAAATCCAGCTATTAAGTGAACAATAATATACAAGCAGAGGTTGTCAGTGAAGCTTTCTGACATTCCTGTATCATGTTCAAGTTGCTAAATCTGGCTGGTACAATTTGTTCTGAGTTTAAAATGACAGAAATGAAGACGGAGTCATTTTCAGATCTTCTCTTGTTTGTATATTTTAGACGTCACAGATTATATATTTTATCTAAACTTCTAAAAAATGCCTAGAAACTGGATTTGTTGTGCTTCTTTGCAGATAAATGTTAATTACAAGTAAAGAATCTAAAAAGTCAAAGAAGGGGTACAGTCACTAACATTATAAATGATTATTTTCAAAATAAGAGTTTTTCTTTGCAGTGTCAATTTAATCTTCACCTGCTTCACAACATGTACAATTATTTTTAGATTAATCATTTTTATTAGGCTCAAGCCCATTAAAATGTCAAAAACAGGATTTTAATAAACTTAAGCCGTATTAAGATTAAATAAAATGAATGACAATTAATTACAAATAGACAGTAACTATTACCACTGACCTTTATTATTATCTCTTTCTTTTGCTTAAACTTAAGCATCTACTCAGATGGACCAATGAAGACATGAAATATAATGCTTTTCAAATGCAAAAATGTAAAGTTTCCTTTCACATATCAATAAAGTATTACAAATAAATAAAACTTTACTGTGCAAAGTTGCAGCATTACTCCAACCTTCATGCAAACCTTCACTGTGACACAGATTCATGTTGCAGGATGTGTTTCTGATATGTTGCAAAACATTCCAAACAACCCATAAATCACACTTTTTATGTTACTTTTCATGTTTTTAATGAATATTTATCAACAGACAATGACATGAAATATTACGGCAAAGTAACATAATTTAATATTTTGTAGCTTTTTATTTAGTCTCTGTAACAAAGTGACACCAGAGATTCACATCTTTAAAAGAAGTGTGTTCTAACTTGGTAAGTTGTTATGAACATTTTTATTTTGCTTTGTTAATGCAGGATGTTTTTCCTGTAGATGTGTTTATGATGCATTAGTATCGTTACCAAACATAGTCATGGAACATTTTAATATTGCTTGGTGGCATGAAATGTTGTTTTTATCTAAATTCAATACTTAAAGTTGTTAAGAGATTCCCTTACACATTGTGCTTTATGGAGTCTCTCCTCTTTTGGTCGCGGTGGAGGGGGGGTGGGGGGCAAGGAGTAAGTATCATATGAACAATTCTTGTTTGACTTCCATCTGTCACTGAATTCAGGTATTTGTGCTTGATGGTTTAAACTGAACAACAATGAATTAGTTTAGTTTTTGGTGACTATACAGGCTTTTTATTTTTCAGGATGTTTGGGTGGAAAAAGATCCAAAGGTCAAAACGCACATCTCGACACTCACCGGGTTTTTGGGGTGTGACACAGGTGTCAGACACAAAAGGAAGTGGACTTTGGATAATGAAATATACCTCACTCTCCCAAGAGGCACCATTTCACCTATCCTGGGGCTCACAAATAGCTCAAGTAACCAGTCACCCCCGACATAATCAACCTCCCTTGTGCCTAAACCACAGCTACCCTTCACCAGGACCCTGCAGCTAAATGCAGTTTTCACTTTGTTGGTTTGCCGATGTTAGAGTGACAGCAGCTTGAATCTGAGCTGCCATCCTGCTCCCCTTGCCCTTCATCTTTATACTGCAGAGCAGGGTAAAATACCTCTCTTAGTTCCACACAGAAAAAAAAAAGAAAAACATTCAGGAAATGAAAGTTGTAACACGATCCTCTGTGTGCCAAATGTCTCCCTGAGCAGGGACAAAAGGCCCAGAGAAAAGCTGCTGGGCCTATTTTAGCCTGCAGATGACAGAAGAGGAGGGAGGATGGAGGGAAGAACAGATGAAAGAAGATGGAAATTAAAAAAAGAGATAAGTATAAAATCAAATTGAATAAAGAGGATGTACAGAGTGTGAATGCTTCATTTGGACTTGTGGAAAAATAGTTGAGGCTGCAGCAATGATGAACATTTCTGTGCAGAAACTGCAGTGCTCCTGCAGCCCGCTGTGCATAGAGCCCCACATCCCACTGATATGCATGCACCAAGCAAAATAAACTTCCTATTCCGGCTCTGCAGTATGTTTTCTAAAAGGCTTCTCCTGGGGGAAAGCATTTATGACTCCTCATTTGGTGCTTGTGGCCCAGTCAAAAAATGAAAGACGAGAAAGTAGAAAAATAGGAGCACTTAACTTGATTTAGAAAGGCGGCTGTGTTAGCACAAAACATATAGTAGAGAGGGTCTTTATTAATTCTGCTGTTTGGTGAACACATTTTCTTTAACCACTATGTGAAACTGATGGTCTGGGCATCCTGGCAGCAGGACGGTGAAATGCTCAGCTTGTCCTCTCACTGCTGACTGGTGCATTTGCAACATGGTGTCAGTGGCTGGTGGTAATTACCAGGCTCTCTCTGAGTTACAGCTACACCAATGTGCCACTGGGTTTGGTATGCCAGCTAAGCTCTGTTATTAGGCTCAGAGCTGCCACTGGGCAGTACGTAGTAGCAGACGTACCCCCAGTCAGCCTATCTCTGCCTGCATAATAACTGATTGTTGTCCTGCTTACAAAGTACAGGCTGACATGCTAAATTAGTAGAATCCCTGTCATATGTGGGAAACATGTTTATATGTGGTATACTATGGTATTACGCACAAAAGAGTTGTCATTGCACCCCAGCAGGATGATAGAGAGGTCTTTACTAAGGCTGTATTTGGTTCAGTTTAAATTCACCAGTGTCACTTACCCATCAAGGAATAATCCCTCTCATCATCCCTCTGCTCATGTCTCCAGTCAGACTGCTGGAGAGGATACATAATACATGGTCCAATAGTTTCCAGAGATCACTTTCAAAATCTCATCTTGACATTTAATAATAGCTATTCATGTTTTAGGAGAAATGTCAGGGAATTCATGAGGGACATTTTTCCCCTATTTGTTCTGCTGAACTATCAAATGACACAGAGGGGAGAGAACATCTGAAATCTAAAGCTCACTTTTCCTAAATTCTCATTGTTCTGTGCAAATTTTTAAGCCCTAGATACAAAGATATCCAGAAATACACTGCAATAAGGGAAAAAAAACAGACCCAACAGCATCTTTGTAGTCGTTAATTCAATCAGAGAGTTTGAGAAAACCAGGTATTTTATTACCTTTATGTTTATAACACTGATTCCAGAAGAGATGTGAACTGTAATTAAAAACCCAATGCAATGATTTATTCATCGTTTTAATTTCATAACGAGTGTATCAGATCAGGAGAGGTTGTCTGGAAACACTAGATTTATACACACACAAATTAAATCATATATGTACTGTAAGTCAGCTTCTGTTAGTACAGGTTAGTCACATGATGGATGAAAGTCTTTCAGTGTTTCAGAAGCAACTGAAGAAGGTTTAGCTCTCTGTTAGCTACTGTTTGGTGAAATCACCTGCAACATTTTTTAATGTTGTTTTAAAAACATCTTCAGGTTTGTCCAGGTATTTTTTTTTAAAACAGAAATATAAATGAATATGCAAAGTGAAAAGTATAACCTGGAAGAATTCCTCCCAAACTCCCAAAAATACTAATTAAAATAAATAAAGGTAAAGTGGAAAATTCCTCTGTATCCTGAAGGAATTTGTAGTTTATTTTTCTAATAAGCAACGTATGTTGAATCTTTCATGATGGACCGGCACAAAGTAAAACATAAAAACAAATAACAAAAACAGCATCTGTGGTGGAACAGAGACGGACTTGTGCACAGGGTATTGGCAGCATCCGTATCTGTAAAGGCAGATTTAATGCTCCACACGTTTGAAGCTACATGCTACGTGACGTCAGCTTGGATGGATCTGTGGTGCCTGACTCTAGCTGCTAAACTAATGTCACCCAATTCTTAGTGCATTAAGAAACAGATCAAAGAAATGATAAGAAACCACTGGATTCTGCTGTTTCACGTCCTCTTTTCTCTTTTTTAACTAAATTGCCACTTAACTCTTTTCCTGACTTTAGAATAATTTTTTTGTCTGATTTGCATGAAAATGATTTCACATCACTTCTTATTTAATGCCTGTCCACAGATCCAGCCTCATCTAGTGTAATGATTAGGTCATGTGACGTGTAATGAGGTGAGAGTTTAGAGGTGAAAGTATAAATTTACAGAATATCATCAGTGCACATTGTCTGACTTGTAGCTACATGTTCAAAACAATCTCCAGTTTTCTTTCAGAGACGTGAGGACAGACAGGTTTCTTCACTTTCTGTCTCAGAGTTTGGCAGGTTTGTCACTTTGTGAGACGAGGACATGACTGAGAAAGTCTCAAGGTGCTGAACTTAAACTTGGCGACAGCTGCAGAAACTGGAGACCAGATAGTTTAAATATAGACCCTTAAAACTGATGCCCTTACTCTGCCTCAACACTTTCTTACACATGTACGTTCACACCCTTCTCTCAGTCATGCTGTACTCTCATTTACACTTGGGACAAAACTCTCGAACCTGCTTGTTTGTGTGCACTGGTGAGTTGTTGTGAAAACTCATCAACAAATCATCTTAAAAGCTTCTTTACAGTTGTTAGCTTTCGTCATCAGACTTAATCCTGACAGAAAATGACTGACAGATATTCAAAGTACAACAATAATACAAATAAAAGGATAACTTCTGAACATATCCAGCATTTACTATGTTTTTTTATCTTTTGCCTCCAGCTGTTAAATGTTTATTTTGTCTTTATATTAAATCAAAGGAGTCTTTAAAGGGTTTGCTCTTTCAGGCTTTTTATTGTCTATGGTTTATTATGTACTTATGCAGTGAAACAAGACAGATGTGTCCAGATCCCGCCTGACCGGCAACTCACTGGTCGGTTTGCTGCAGCACTTGTTTGCCATCTTGTGGCAACATGTATGTTTGTGCTTATACAAGTAGGTCCAATGTCCAAAATGGAAACAATGACTTCATTTTTTTTAATTAGAAAAGAAAATAAAAAAAACAATGTAATTAAAATAAACTTGGTGCAAAAAGTAAAAACATTTGTATTTTTGTGATTATTTCCGCCCTATATTAATCCCAACTGGTTTTATACAAGTTATGTCACAAGGTATAACCTAAGAATGTGCATTTTAAAATGAGATTTTATGGGAAGAATCTGGGACCTGACCCCATCCTCCAGGTTAATAATGCTATCTCAGAGCCTGAATCATCACAGAGTGTGAGGATAGTCCAAGTCCAGACCTCAATCCCATTTAACACTTGTAGGATCAGCTGGGCTGGGATGCCCACCACAACCACACTGGTTACCTAACACCGCCCTACACCAACACATGGCCAGGCTTCTGATCAGCATGAGGAGGTGGTGTCAAGCTGCTGTGGCTCTGTATGAAGCTTCCACCTATACCACAACGGTCCAGAGAGTGTAAATGAATATAAAGATGGCCTATAACTGTTGTCTTTTACTGCAGAACAAAGCAAACATTCAACAAACCCGACAATTTTAAAGTGAATATAAACAGTTTGATATTTTTATAATACAATATATATTTAATATTTTTTGCAAACACACTTTGTAGCCCGTTTCTAGATCCTATTAAAAATTTATGACAAAACCTTCATTTCAAATCCTGTTAGACCTTTAAAATCTAATGTTTGTCCTGTACCTTCTGGTGGAAACTTATCATCCTATAGCTTTGGCATATCACACTGTAATAAACAATACATATTTGCTAATCATTTATAAATATCTGCTTTTAGTTTTTTTTGTAAACATTTTCTGAAAAAGGTCAAATTAAAACTTCAGATTGCTTTTAAATAGGCTACTTTTTACGCTGGTATTTCTTGAGTAAAGCGTTGCAAAACGTGTCTATTTTATTTTAACTCAAATTGAAAGTTTCTTTGCATGTTTGTGTGGTCGCTGTCTCCATCTAGTGGTCACATGTGTGCATCGCCGCCTGACAAAGACATTTAGACAGCATTGCAATGTTTATTCTACACAACTTTCTTTATATAACAGCAGGAGGCTGTACTTGCAATACAAAACATGTACTGAAGTCAATAATGCTTAACTAAAGTCTGATATGCTCACAGCAACATGTGGGCCATCCCACCGATTGTGTGTCATTTTCGCCCTTATAGGACATTTTATGTATAAATGCATATGAAAATGTTCTTACTTAGCTAACTGTCCTGCACAATGATCTAATCTCAAAGTTAAGTTATGTGCTGGGAAGATTAATATAACCTCCAATGAACACTTTAAACACTATTTTTCACCCTCACTCTATAACATTACACTTTTGGAATAAAATATTATAAATCCTAAATCTTTTTAAGTTTTTATGTATTAATACGTATATATAT
>JBAMHV010000021.1:9933763-9957740 GCA_037177535.1 Pseudomugil gertrudae | reverse complement strand
ATAGCTTATATTCATATAGCTTATATTCATATTGCTTATATTCATATAGCTTATATTCATATTGCTTATATTCATATTGCTTATATTCATATAGCTTATATTCATATAGCTTATATTCATATTGCTTATATTCATATTGCTTATATTCATATTGCTTATATTCATATTACCAGCAGCTGCACACAGAGCAGGGTCTCTGTCCGTGGTACTGAAAGTCTCCTCACGACTCAGATGCTACATTTATCACATACACAGTCATCATAATGCATTACACAGACTCTGTTTATATTTATAGTAATCTCATAGTCTGCATTATCATCTCTAACATTTATGACATTTACTTTTATTGTACTTTTATAACCGTAATAATTTATTTAGCTGTATTACTAATAAAATCTACCAGTCTGCATTGATTTAATATGTTTTTTCTAATTCAAAATACACAAATAAATAAATAATGAACGTATAACATAAAAAATAAAGAGAGTTTAAATATAATAGCCTACACCTTCATCTTCACCGTTACTGCTCTGTGATCTGGATACATATCATCTGTGTCATCAGATGAGTCTTAAAACCTGGAGGCTGGTGTGTGAAACCCGTCGCGAGGGGGCGTCACTGGCACGCGGATCTTCTCCACATGATGGCGTTTGTTCAGCGAAGCCTTTGGAAGCTAAACATCCACACACGATGACAATGCTCCTCATTGTTTGAGGAGAAAACTGCTTGCATGGGAAGAAAATCATCTTGCAAGGCACAAATAAATCCATCGAAATCAACATATTTCCAAGGCTGAATGACGCGGAACGGTCTTTTATCATGGCCTCTGCACAATATAGTGACAGAAAAGCTCGCTTTTGTCATGTAAACAAACGTTTTTGATAGCGAAGTCTTCAAAAAAGATCACATAGTGAAACGTGGTTCAGCTTTTCCAGCAGCCAGAAATCTGGGTATAAAACACAGAGGCGGAGAAAAGCTCCACATTTACCCTCAAAAAGTGAAATTGTGGTAATTGTCCTGTAAAGTTAGTTTATTTTTCTTTCTTATTCATATTCTATCCTGTAGTGTTGCAACATCCAGGTTGGAGACAAATGCATTTAGGTATCCTACTCCAGATTGTTCATAAGATGAGCCTAAAATACCCACTTATAAAAAGTCAGCCTAACCCTTTAACCGCACTCTTCTCTATGACTGAAAATAGTAGGTCAGTTTGAGACAAACAGGTTCACAGTCTCACAACAATCTGTGAAACACTAAAAACCTGCCTGTAAAAACACTGAGCGTGTCAAGTTTGTCATTACACCGACCACTCTCCTGTTTTCCAAACAGATCTCTTTTATAAAAAAGGGATGCAGATGTGTTTTTTAAATAAAATTATTCTTTGTGGTAGGACCGGTCCAAAACACCCTCCATAAGGTCACTTTCATTTTAGGACCCAGCTGTAAGGATGCCCACGATATATCTGAGAAAGAAGTTGTTATATTTCGACCAGTAGGATAAAGTTTTCTGACTTCAAAGTTTTAAAAGTCAGTTTAAATAAATAATAACCTGTCTATAAAAACCACACACACACACACACACACCCAAAGGGACACCCAAATGTTCCATAAATGACTGGACATTACAAAATTGTTGTGCAGTGTTCTGCTCTTGAATTATTATTATTATTATCATCATCATTATTATTATTATTATTAATATATTATTATTATCATTATTATAATAATAATTATTATTAATAGTAGGCTATTATTAGCCTACACAGTGCAGGCTTTCTTACATTAAAAGCGGTCAATAATACAGAGAAACACTTTCTGACATGCTCCTCTGCAAACTGAAGCCTGGGTCGCTGCTTTGCACATTAAAGCTGAAGCTGAGAGACTCACAACACTGTAACTCGTTAGAAATAGTCTGAATATGAAATAACAGCCTAGTGGAGATAAAAGATGCCTCATTTTGTTTAATTTAGGTTTAGTTGGTGTATTTGTCCTGAACCATATGTTGCTACATGTGGGGTTAAATCCTTCACCAGGCAGATGCGTACATATCACATACATCAGATACAGACACGCGCTGGGGAAGTTTCCGCGCTCCATCAGCTTCAGGAGTCTTTTCTTTGAAAGGACTCGCTGTCGCTTCTCTACACACAAAAAGCAGCGGGGCCCCTTTTGTCCAAGCTGGGACCCCAGACCCATCATTAGCACTGATTACCGCTGACCAGTTTGACAACCTTATTGACTGCAAAAAGGACTTTTTTCATGCTTCTTCCGTCGCCCTCTCTCTCAATACAAACGGAAATATTTCGCTTTTTTTGTCCCAGAAAAGAGGAGCAAAAATACAGAAAAAAGTCACAAAAAAGCCTCTTTTTTTATACAAGCTTCATGTTTTCTCTTCTGATTCTGCAGAGTTTTGTTTTTTTTTCAAGCTGAAAGGCTTTTGTGTGTCTCATAAGTTACTGTAGCCTCAATAATTACACATGTGTGTGTGTTTGGAGGAAGGGGGGCACGTCAATTAGAAAAAACTGACATTTTTTTGTTCTGGTTTTGTTCGTTTTTGCCATTTGTGTCGTTTTCTGTTTTCAAAAACAAGACGCAGAAATTCTTCTCATCCTGGAAAAGACCATCAGATTCAAGCATCCAGCAAGCACGACAGAAAAATTCAACTCCAAAAAGAAAATATCGACTTTCTTAAATTGTTACAATGTTTTTTAAAAAGTTCTTAAATAAAAAAAACCCTGAAAATAAACAAATATCTGCTCAGTCATGCCGGACAGATAATAACACACATGATGTTATTATGCACATAAATCCATACACGTATTTATGGCTCATGCTTGTGAGAAAAAAAACGCTTGTACGTCTGAATTGTTTGTTTTTTGTCCTTCTGCATGTGCAGTGTAAGCTCAGGTTCACAATCTGCTGTGTTTTGATCTCTATGATCTCTCCCGCGGATCATCCGGGTTAGTGAATCGGCCTCTCTGT
Source organism: Pseudomugil gertrudae (assembly GCA_037177535.1). NCBI lineage: Eukaryota > Metazoa > Chordata > Actinopteri > Atheriniformes > Pseudomugilidae > Pseudomugil > Pseudomugil gertrudae. The sequence goes on along the minus strand of JBAMHV010000021.1, from coordinate 9,954,759 downwards.
GACCTCTCGCTGTCACCCTGCATTACAGGACGCAGAGCATGTTGGCCAATTAGAGCTCGCTCTAAAACGTGTCAGTAAATACAGAACCGTGGCATTATAGTCCCTAAAATGCTTCTCTGAATCAAAACAGCCAGAAGGATTAAAACCATATTTATCTGTTCTATTCATAAATTAGTGTCTTCTCCACGCGGCGTTTTAAAAAAGGGAGACTAAAAATGTTTTAGGTTTTTTTTGGATCCACAATTATTTTATTAAGTTGTATTTACCTTTTCTTTTTACGGAAACACAATATCACTAAAGCGCGCATGCTCAACAGGTTTACCTGTGTACAAGGTAAGTATTAAAAACACCAAGCAAATGAATATGAAATTCGAAGAGACAGCAGATTGTTTTAAATAAGCAAATAAACATTATTTATAAAACTTTAAAGTAAAAATATCACAGTTCTTTTCAACAAGAAATACCCACAGAGAACAGCAGGTTAGGCAAATTGGGTGCCATCATCCCTTTTTCTTTTTTTTACGTTCTAAACTTTTCTTTACGGTTCATCTTGAAACGTTATTAGTCCGTGAAATGTGTTTTGCCCGGTTTCAGTATCCACAAGTGGGTAAAACGCAAACAAAAGTACAGGCCTAAAGAAAAAGGACGGATCCCATCATCTTTTGGCAGCCGTCAAATATCAGTTTCCGTGTGCTTGTGTGTGTGTGTGTGTGTGTGTGTGTGTGTAATATTTTTCTTTTAGCTCAACGCAGGCACTATTACTTGTTTTATTAGATTGTCTTTCACTCGCATCCCCCACAAACTCTGATCTGCCCATCAGATGTCACATTCACTGTCGCTGGAGGTGATGGAGATGGCCGAGGCAGCAGCTTTACTGGACAGACTGGCCTCAGGACTGGACGAGTTCCCCAAGCGGTCCACGGTGCCGTCGTCATCCGCCAGGGAGCGAACCGAGCCGCTGGACAGAACCTGCTGCTGTAGCCTGCCAGAGGACACAAAGACGGGACCATGTGATTTTTCCCCCCTTTTTATTTCTGTTTTTAAATTTACATAAATACAGAAATACTGAGTGCTTGATTAAATAATAATTTTTTATCCCTTAAAACAGATGTAATATAAAATAGACAGCCCAATGAAAGGATCATTAAAAGAAACAGTCTTTACTCAAGGTTATTGTGGAGGAATTACGCATTTCATTATTGGAATACATTGAAAGCTTTTAGGGTTACTGAATTAGAAGTAATAATATCGACTAATCTCACTAAATTCTTTTGGGGACAGCACATACAGACTTTACTAAATTATAATAAAAAACTAAGAAAAAAACGTAATGTTGGATTTAATGAAGATTTTTATTAGAATTTTTGTTTTAATATATTAACTGAATTGCAAGCAGTTACTGAGGGTATCAGTTTAACTATTTGTAATTAATGTTATCATTATACTATATAATTAAATAAATTTACTCAGTTCCAATAATTATAAACGACACAAAAAACACCATTTCTGCTCTTGTTACCACTGACTGACGTTTTAAACCCCCTAAATTTAATGTCATTATGGATTTTGAGGGCAGAATCTATTACAAACGAAGAAAATACTGTGGAGGATTAAAGGATAATCCAGAATATAACATAAAAAGAAATTAATGTCAGGGCTGACTGGCTCTAATCAGGCCTGTTTTACAGAGATGTACACGTCTTAAAAACGCATAATGTACAAAACTGAAAACATAATATATTTTTTATACTATTCTACCATTGAAGATGTTATGAAATGATAGAAAGGATCCATGAAGCTCACCTGTTCTTCGCAGCAGCTGCTCTGTCTCTTTGTCTGCGATTTTTGAACCAATTTCCCACTTGTGTGGGTGTAAGTCCGGTAGCCTGTGCAAGCTCCCTCTTTTTACTGGGATTTGGGTAAGGATCCTGCAAGTACCATTCTCTTAGCAAATGTCGGGTTCTCTCCTTGAAGCAGTGCGTTTTCTGCTCTCCATCCCAGATGGTTCTGGGTAGGGGAAACTTCTTCCGCACCCTGTATTTGTCCACCGGGCCAAGCGGGCGGCCCCGCAGCTTTTCAGCCTCCTGATAATGCGCTTCGAGCCACAGCGCCTGCAGCTTCGTGTGTGACTCTTTGGTGAACTTGTGGTTCTCCAGGATGTGGTAAAGTTCACGAAAATTGCCGGTGTGGAAGGCGACGACAGCTCGGGCCCGCAACACCGACTCGTTCTTGTTGAGGACCTCACAGGCCGCTGGCGCGACGGGCAGCGACCAGAGGAAGCGGCCCAGGCGCTCGACGTCCCCGCTCTCCTCCAGAGTCTCGCAGACCCCGGCAACCTGCTGGGGGCTGAAATTCAAGATGGGCAGCTGAAACATGGAGGCTTCTCCTGTGTTTCCCTCTCCCCCTCCTTTCTCCTCTCTCTCTCTCTCCTCCGCGTCGGGTCCTCCGCGTCCTCTCTCCGTCTATCCAAGACAGCCGAAAAACAAGGCAATCCTAAAGTTACCGAACCAATCGTTTGACTGGCCGTAAAAACGCAAACACCAAAGACCGCCGAGGAGGGACAATGCTGCGTCGGGGGCCGGCTACCGCATCCTCGGGCTTGGCAAACTTGGACAGCAAAGAGCTGGATGCAGGAAAATATGAGAGTCTGAGCGACGGTGTTTTTTTTAAGGTAGGGTGGGATTGAATGTAAGAAAGAATTAAAGCCGAAGCTGAGATGTATTTTTAAGGGGGGGAGCCAGTCAAGCCCCCTCTGATGATTTCCTATTGGACTTGGCAGATTGGCTGCCCGGTTGCCATGGATACACGTCAATCAATGTCAAGTTCGGCCAATCGGGCGGAAAGGAGATCTCAGCGCCTCCCTTTTCAAAAAATAATATAAACATTTTGACCTTTTTTTGCTTCACGTCTTCAAACGTTTTGCCTGCCGTGCTTCCAGAACAACCCGCACCTTTGTGCCGCGCGCGCGGTGATTTTTTTAAACACTCTTCAGCCTGTGTGTTGAAGTGCCGGAGCACGCGCAGCCCAGTCTCCCTTCAGAGCGCTTTAAATGGGCTTTACAGCCTAATGACACATCTGACTACAAACTGCCCTCATGCCCGGAGGTAGAAATCAGCAGATTCAATCAGACACAAGACAAAAATGTATTTTATATTAAAAAAAACCTGCAAACGCGAAACATCTTATTTATAATCTGTAATCTCTTATATCATAACATCCTTTCAAACAATATAGGCTATAATTTACATTTTTACATATTATTCTCTTCGTATTCCGTTATTTAAACATATTATACGTGAAATCCTGTCAACAGTAGAGATTATTTAAATTCTTAAACGACTTAATTTACTGTCAGCAGCTGTTTTATAATCTGTCATTTTTTCCATCTCACTAAATTTCACGAAATAACCTCTAGAAAATAAAATGAAATATACAACAATGGCTGATTTTCATTTAGGCCTGCAACATGGACGAAAAAGATGCTCAGTTTATATGTTTCTGTCCCTACATATAAAAATAAATCTGGGCCACAGTTACATATCTGCTGTATTTATACTGTCCCATGCAGCATCAGCCTACGTGGCTTTATGCGTCCAGTTCATGATGGCTATGAGACATAACAGGGGTGAAATGTGTGTGTATATAGGATTAACATGGCCCCGCCAGGCTACTCGAGGTTTTATAGGCTATCAGACACACTCCGTTTTGTGCGCAGGCTGATTTAGTAAATAAGAGGGCGGATAGATAGCGCAGATGGTTTGAAGTGTCGGGTCAGATTATTTCATGGCTGGATACAGTAGTAAAGTTCATTCTGACGGAAAAGCCTGATATTATTTTCACAGATACCCCCTCCCTCCCACATAGACCTACACACTCACACGCTCTCCCTCTATCTCTCCCTATGCGCGCACGTGCACATGCATTACCAACCTACACCGCTTGCATCCCCATCGGGATTTTTTTCCCCCCCATAAATATAGACTCTTGATGGTTATGAAATGCCTTATGCACATGATGATGTTCATTCTGTGGCTGATTTTTAGTGGAGGCCACGTTTTCATTCACAAACAAAAACAAACAAATAACAACCGTTCATCAGGAAACTGCTGCGTTGACACTAAATGTTGATGGAGTTTATTTGTTTATAAAATAACCTTATGAGGAAAGATGCGGCTACTAAAAAATGCTGCTCAATTTCACAAGAACAATTTAACCTGCGCGTGCACCGATGACTTGTAAATAAAGGATAAGACCCTCCATCAGATAAGGAGGAGGAAGTAAATTGTGAGGGCGACCGACAAGGTGCTGGTCTGAAATATTTAGCTGCCTTTAAATGTTTAATCGCTGCAGACTTGCAGCCCCAAACTAAATTTACAAGGATTGCAATGCTTTCCTGGAGGAAGCGCGTTATTAATTAAACATAGCGAGGTTTGGATCTCTTAAACGGAGGGCTGCAAATAACAATTGTAGACCATGCTGTGTAAGCAACACGTCTCGCTCATATATGGGAGCTTTAAACATTTATAAAACGGGGAAAGGATGTGTGGACAAGGTTTTTCTTTTCTTTTGTTTGCTTTTGTGCCATCACAAACAGCTGCTATGATCTCGTGGAAACGCTTTTTATTCTTATTTTAATAGAAGGTATGTACTGCATTGTGCAGCTATAACTTTATCTTTATTTATAAATACTCATAGACTTCACTGCATCTCGCTCATGAGTCCAGGCCTATGTCACTGTGTCAGCATGAGACAGGCCTCCTGACACCAATATCTCCACACATTCAGCAGAGCAACACAGTGGATCTCATTCAATCACGCCCGTTTCTTCTTTCTGTTGTCCAGTTGCTTCTTGAATCATGCTGCATAATCCAAGCAGCCCTCAGTCATAAACCAGAATCATAATGTGTGTGAGGAACCTGGATATTATTCTGCATCAGAAATTTTAATCAATACTTCTTGACAATACAGCAAAATGTTATCAAGGAAAAGAAAGAAAAAACAAAACAAAAAATAAACAAAATGTTTTTTTTTAACGAATCATAACAAATAAAATGAATTTTAGCATTTTTAGTACTTTTTTTTAACTGAAAATCACCTGTTTGGGGTCAATTACAACTCCTGTATATCACCTTGATCCTTATGTAAAAAAATATCTTCATTGTTTTCTACAAATGTAAACAAATATACTTAGTGCATTAAGGGTCACTGTTTGTAGGAGTGGCACAGAGGTGCTTTCCATTGATGACCACTGGTCAGTTTCCTCCCAGTTTATTCAGTTCATCATCAGCATGTTGGGCCCCAGCTTCTGCTGGCCAGAGGGAGGGAAGGAGTGGGGAACAGTTACATGCGATCAGGCTGGAAATGACCCAGATTCCATGGGATCACTGGAGCAGATGAGACGCTACAAGAGCTTGTCACCAACAGCAGTTCTGCCACTATCCCACACAGACCTACAGCACCTTTGCCTCTCCATCTGCTCTCTACTGTATCTCTCCTGCTCTTCATATCTGTAAACTCACTGAGACGTATGCAAATATGTGCACAGGCACAACTGAGTTTATACACAATAAACATCACTGGTAAATGCCAATCTGGCACTGAAAGACATCACAACACATTTTCATTCACTTATAGTGTAAGCTCACTCTGACCACTTTGTCTTCTTACAGAACAAAACAAGAAAGACTGTAAAGCAAATCAGTGCCACACAAAGGTAGTGTGTATTTTTTAATTGCCTGAGGCAGGTTTGCACTTTAGCTTGCAAAGGCAGAGGGTGAAACATTCACATGTGTTCAGGCTGCAGTGTTTTGTTGACTTTTCTGTGCTGTTTTAACTGATTGTCAGCTGTCCTTGCACGGGATTAACTTTCCAATTAAGATATCATGTCAGCAACATAACCAATAACCCCTGGATGACCCGGACGCATTTAAAAGGCCTGCCTCATGCAGTGGGACTTAAAGAAAAGCCTCCACTCATATGCTGCCACGTGGCTCCACCGTGACAGAAGGGTTAAGCCAAAGCTCTCTCAGAGTTGTGTTTCAGGCCCATTTGCCCTCAGGGCAGCAGTAGCTCTCGATGCTACGTTTAATCTGTGGATTTGTGGTAACAGAGAAGACTTCTTATCCACTGACCCATTGGCCCCTAGTGTACATAATCCAGTGCCTTTCAGTCACACAGCTCTGCTGACATGGATAGAGGAGAGTCGGAACACTGCAGCAGTCAGTGTGGGGACGCACACACATGGCCGGCCCTGCTCTGACACAAATACCATCCCCTCAAGCTTTTGTTTCACGGGGCATCACAGCTCAGTCACACCATTATTATTATAGAACTGAATGTAATATTTCACCTTATATCCACTTAGCAAATTAATTTCAGCATAGTTTAAATAGTAATAATTCCACAATGCCTCTGTTGAGTAGCACTGAATAATTACATCAGAGTTTTGTTTTCAAAGGTAATGTAAAAATGGGCATTTTACAAACAGAGCAGGCTGCAGTGTAGACAGTAAAGCCTTAGAAAAGCTTTGCACCTTTGGGTCAAAGAGGTTTTTTTGTTGTGTAAATGTCTGCAGTGCTCCAACATAATTCAAAAGGTTTTACCAACCATCTGTGGCCTGCAGACAGATACGTACAATAAAATCTTTATTGTCATGTTGCACAAAAAGTGGGATCCAGCATTGAAGGTTTTCCACAATCTCAATATTCCACATTGACGGTGGGTTACAAATTTAAGAGAAGAGACTACATTTGGCTGTTGCAAACAAACAATACAGTGAGAGTGGACCTCGAATCCTTGGCAGAAAGCCATTAAGAATACCTTGAAACCTACCCTTTTTTTTCCTTCAAAAACACATTTGTGGAGCATGTTATAGAGTGCATGCAATTATTACATCCATTCCACTTTTGAATGCAGTCAATCTCTGGCCAGATAAAGGGCTAAATGAAGCTAGGGGGAGTGTATAGTGCACACTGCACCACTTTATAAAGCCTATGTTTGTGAGTGTTTGTGTAAGAGCCAGAGCAACAGCGAGGAGAAATTGCAAATGAACAAATGCACGGCATCACCTATAGCACTTGTACAACAAAGTGATTGTCTGTATGAAGCAACAATTTGTTATTAGAACCAACCTGCCAAGCTGGTAATGGTGAGCAGTCATATTTATGAAACAAAAATTGACCGCGGCAGTAAGCGAATTTCCACAAACAAAAACACAGAAAATTGCCATCCAGTGGTGTGTTTTTCTTTTGACTCACTCACTTGTTTTCAGGCACACGTAGCTGCGACGTCGGTTGTAACCGTGAATGAAAGCAAGATGCTCAGTGTGGCTTTTTTTTAAGGTACGACACAAATCTACAGTTTCCAAACCAGATGAAAGATTTTTAACAAATAATGACAAAAAAGAATAAATACATCTTTTTTTTGCAGCCACCCACACACTGTTTTTAGTTTATTCTCTAACACATATTATTATACATCAGGCTTCCTTTTTCATAACATCACACTTATAAGAATTTGGTTAATAATTTACAAAAAGTCTGTTATGACACCCGTAGATTGAAAGTTCTGACTCCCTCTCTGATGGAAAGCTCCCTAATGATTACTCCTCACTTTCTTTTCTGGTAGGGCCACTGGTCATCCTCTGTCCCCCACCAAAAAGAAGAAAAAAATGTAATAAATAAATCCATGTCATCTGAGCTTGACGACACCCAAAGGTGACAGGAGTCAAAACTCATCACAGTCAGGAGGTCCTCTGGCACCAGGGAGCTACATGATGCGTGAGTCAGGGCACAGGTCACAATGCCACAACTATGCCGCCCGGGCCTCACCTCCACTTCACATTGTCTAAGAGGCTCAACTGCTCCAAGTCAAAACACACACACACATACACACTTCTGTCAATAAATGTCCACTAGCAAGATACTTTGCTCTTTTGTCTGCACTATCACAGCTTTCTCAACAGTGAAATTCACACACATCTCTATTTGTGTGATATAATGTGTTGTTTATGAGCTGAGCTTTTTTTTTTCATGCATTGTTTGTTGAGTCTAGTTCATGTCCTAATTTATTTACACATGTAGTTTAATCATCTCTTAGAGGGTTCAGGAAATGTGACAGATAGAAAAAACTTTAAAAAAAACATCTAAAATGAGCATTAGCCAAAAGAATAAATCACACAGAGTGTGCAGTGACTTCACCTTGAGATAAAATGACTATAGCAAACTATGCACGCTCTTATGGTACAGCAGTTTTAAAAAAAAGGCATCTTTCAGTGGACTAGTTTCTGTTAAACAGCGCTGTTTGGTTGAACTGGCGTTTTATTAGTGACAGCAGTGGATGTGCACCACTCTGTATGCAGCAAGGCTCACTCCAGAGAAGAGCTCCTGTTTACAATTACACTCAGTGTCAAATAAAAAACGATATCTTTTAATTGTACAAGGTTGTGATTTTCTAATCAAGGAGCATATCCATTTATATCCATTCAATGTCTTTTTAAATAACTGTCATGTGCAAGTGCACAGCTCAAAAGAAAAATCTCCATGGAGAAAAAAAAAACCACTTTCAAATCTGCATAAAACTGTACGTTCACTAATGAAAGCCTTTACCATCAAGATCCATTAGATTTTCATCTGATGGAAACCTATAAGCAGTAATATGCGTTCTATCTAAAAGAACATCAACTTGGTTTGTTGGAGTGGACTCCAGTATGAGGTGCAGGGGACAGGGATAGCCTGAATATCCGGACTCCTAATGTCTGTCAGCTGCGCTTTATTGATGGCTTATGTCAAATGCCATTCTGACAGAGCTCATTAGGATGAAGAGAATCGTCTAGGTAGAGGCAGGAGAAGGCAGAGCTGGCGAGCTGCCTGATCACTGTGTGCATAAAGCTCACCACTGTACCTAGAGGGTGATGCCTCTGACAGCAGTTAGCTGAGAGGGCTGTGAGTGAGAGAGATGCATAGTGCGGGCTGGGGGAGAAGCATGCAGTGCAGAGAGAAAGTATGTGTTGATGCCGTTGCTTAAGTTAACGAGTGTCACTGAGCAGGTCCCTGCTTGATGCCGGGACTCCAAAAACAACTGACAGGCAGACAGTCATCTCGCTTTCGCCACTCACACATACTCAAATATTTATCCACGTGCAGCCTTCTCAGTGCCCTGCATGGCACCCACAGTCTTGTGCTACAAGGACAAGGCTCCGTGGAGACTTGAGAGACCTTGAGAAGATGAGTCAAATGATTTCCTCACTGGTTCCTGTTCTTATCTGCTGCACGAGATATCCAACATCCTCGATACCTTTTTTAAAACACACAAAATGCAAATGACTGTCAGTTATGCTGTGCATGTGGTAGGAATGTATGTTACACATGATCATTCAGTGTTTATTCTCTGATAACTAGCAGGCTGGGTTTAATACTGTTCTAAACAGCTGAATCCATATTTGATTTGGCCAGAGGCATTGCTGATGAGCTCAGACTGTTATGTGACATCTTAATATACTGATTAAAAATGCATGTTTGGAGGGTAAGCAGAGGGGTGCTCTGGGTGCTCCTGCCAGGGAAGATTAAATCATTCTACTTAACAGGCCTGCTATAGGGATTGGGGTCAATGTAAATGAGAAAGCTGTAAGAGAGAACAGTGGATATTTCTACCAGGACAAAATGATAATATTCCAGAAAGTTCCAGAGTTGATCAATAAAAATCCTTGTTGTTGGCCTCTGCCTGGCAACACTAATTTAGGTGGAGGGTATAAGTAATGCTGGGTTTGGCTCCAGCCCCCACGCGACCCCGTTCAGGGAAAAGCGGTAGAAAATGGATGGATGGTACAAGTAATGCCTGAGTTTTCATCCAGGTCATCAAGAAAAACACGTCTTTTTCCAACAGCAGCAGGGAGACTGAGCCAGTAAAAATGAAGGCACACTCAATGCAATCGTATCTGGGAGACTGAATGCTGGTGGTCCGAAGAGACGGGGCTTCCAGTACAATCATCTAAAATACACACCGGACAGAACAGCAAAAACTTAGTATTTAAAACCAAAGCCTCGTCCATCAGTCCATTTAAATCACTAACATTTATCAACATGAGTTTAAAATAAAATTATAAAAATAAAACATTATAGCAAAATGTTTCACAATTTCTTTATTTAAACATTAACAGAGAATAAATGTACTTGATTTTTTTTAGCTCTATAAGTCTTTTAACATTTGTTATTGCTGTATTTATATTTATGTATTTAAAATAAAAGCAAATGGAAAAAATGAATGCAATCACACATTTTGCTCTGTTTTGTTACATGAATAGTTTGATGTTAACACAAATGAATCCATTTAAAAAAAGCAAAAACATATAAATTCAATCACAGTTTTAAAAGCATGAAAATTATCAGAAGAATTGCAGATGTATAAAGGCCATCCACAGTTATGTCTTAGCTTCTGTGTGTTTGTTTTATGTCAAATCAAAGGTTATGTATCCAGATCAGTCGGTCGACCAGCCTCCCACACATAAAGTGATGCCATGACATACTGTATGTTTTACTTTTCTTGCTTTTTTTAAAACCTTGGTGGGTTACTGACCGTTTTAGCATCACCATTAACAATGTTCCTAATGCTTTTAGAAACACTGACTGTCATGGCCTTGTGCTGAATAATACAGCTTTACAGAGAGCAAGGGAATTTTCCTTAGGGCACAGGTGTACTCTGATAGTCTCATAAGCCCCTGGACAGCACAAAGAAAGAAAGATGCTTCCTTGGTGAAAAGGATTAGGGAGGCACGAGGTGGAGAAACAAACCAACAATGGCTTTTGCATTCGGATGTATTCAGTTTTGACCTTCAGACAGACCTTCAAATAAATGCGACACTGAGGGGGAAACCAAAAATCCAGATGACCCTGAATCCTTACACCCTGTGTTGGCAGGGAATGAATATGTGATGCTCAAAGATGTGATGCATTTTCAGACAAACAGATGAAACCGGGCGGGTGAGGCCTCTCAACAATCTCAACACCACCAGCTTCTTTTTATGTATTCATATCTTTGAATACAAAAGTGCTGCAAACATATAAAACCACATTTTAACTACATCATGTCGCTCAGATGTGTCTCTTAAACACTATGATTTTAAAGAATCTTATGTGAATCTGAAACATGAGCTTCCATCGATCAAACTGCAGGAATATTTGTTTAAATGAGGCAGAGAATATTCAGAGCTCCATTTCCCTGATTTCTGCTACGCTCTTAACTTCAGTCTGCTTATGGTTCACTGAAAGGGTCAGTGTGGCTGCTTGACATGCAGCAAGGGGTTGACAAGGTAAGTGGCCTGACTGCTTAGTCAGACAGTCCGAACACAGATAAGACACTTACTGAATGAAGAGAAGAGCTGAAGGAAGTGTTTGCTCAGGAAAATTCAATGAGCGTGTCAAGAAAAAGGAGAAAATCCCTCATGAGCTTTCCATGCTGAATATATATAACAACTAACTGTAGGCTGGTGCAAACACGATGATAATCAACCGAAAAGGAAAATACATCTCTGTAAGTAATAATCTCACACATCTAAGGCTGCATTTGAGAATCTCAGTGTTTCAAATGGCAAATCTCCCAAGCAGCAATGCCTGCAGTGAGCTGGAGGCTCAGAGAAATCCTGCCTGTCCTTGTGTGTCACTTACCAGCCACAGGAAAAGACTTTTTTCCCCTCATTTTGCTGATAGCACAAAGTGTCTCCATGAGGCTAATGCTTTATGTCACATTCAATGCTAACTGGCACATTAGAAAGAGTTGATCCACCTTTACTTTCCCCATAAAAGCATATTTTTACCCCCTTTTGCTCCAACACTTGGCATCAGTAAGGTTTTGAAGTATCGCTGCAGTTAAAAAGCTGATGACTGAGTTCTTAGTGGGTGCTGAAGGTGTAGTGTAGAATCTTGTTTTGTCTATTTTCTCTTCTTTTTATTACCCACACTTCAGCAATGAGGAGAGCTAGACAACTGAATTGATGGGAGGGTGGAGTGAGGAAGGTTGGGGAGGGGGTTTACACAGAGGAAAACAAAACAAAAACAGACAAGGAGTGCCAAGCTCTGAAAACTGGCATGCTGCAGTTGTATGTCAGTCACCTAGCAACAAGTCCTCCCCATCACTTACCCCTCGCTTCCCCATCACCCGCTGCGCTCTCTAATTCAACAAATCTGCTCAAAATGTATGGTTGCTTCTTTAACAAAACGTATTCTGCGCTGGGGGCTAAGGATGTGGGCCTCCGCTGAACTCGCCACTCAGCTGGCCATTGACCAGCGGGGCCTTTCTCTGCACATACTAAAGAGCGAGGGACAAAGACCCTGAAAGCAGGGGCAGCTCCACAGAGAAAACATTTGCTTGTAATTGTGTTTGACTGCATAATGAAAGTGATGTTCTTTTTTAATTTGGGCTTGTTAAGGCCACCCTATTTTTCTCTGGTCACCTGATTATTGTAAAGGACCAACCCCTCACTTGCCCTATGGGCAACAGAGGGGGAAAATATTGAAAATGGTCCAAAGACCTTCCCACTCTTTACTTTAACCCCTCTTGTGTTTCAAGTGTTCTCTGGTAAAAACATAAATATGTGGACTCTGTTCATTACAGGATGGGAGAGTATGCCAGATAGAGTTCTTTTTTATTTTCTAGAGAAAGGATAATGACACACACACACACACACACACAAGTATACACAAGTGGGAGCACAGCCATGCTCGCTCCGAGTTGTGAAGCATTGAGAAGGTTAGCATTCCTGGTGCTACTTCAGTGAAACAGACCATTAGTGGAAGCATCGGGGTAGCACCAAAAGAGTGCTTCAATAGACACATTCACATCCAGTGATTATTTGCACTTTTTAGCCCCCAGTTTCCTGTTTTATTAATCTGTGTCTTCCACATTCATCTGCCTTTCTCCTGTCTCTGCTCATTCCTCCCCTGCACCAAAGGTGAGGAGCATTCAGCTTATCTAAGGAAGGCTGAACTATGCCATAATTTGACTCTTATAAAAAATACTAAAACCTTTCTTTGGTAATTCCCATGCCACCTTCTTCTATCATTATGGTCTGGCTACATTTGATTTATGTCAGAAACTGTTTGCCTTTGAAATTCTCCAAGGTTTCCATCAATCCTCTTTATGGACATCTATTCAGTGATTTAATTGCTTGAAGTTGGGGTCCTGTTTTCACAGTCATGCCCTGGAAACCCTTTGACAAAGCCTGAGGTTTGTGAGAGGCTGCAGGTCAGAAGTAGAACCGTTGACCTCTGAACACTGCCTCCTGGACAGCTAGGTATCTGTCCAGGAGGCCTGAAAGAAACCGTTGGCTTGTTCGACCTTGATAGTAAACATTTGCCTTCCAAACAAACCACAGCACCTCATTTTCAGCAGGTGCAACATCAGAGCTATCCCCGATCACGGCTCGTGTCATTAAACTTCAGCACAGAATTGATAGGATGATGTGAATTGTGAGAACATCAGGTTTTTTTTTTTTAACTAAACATTCATTTTCCTTACATTGCCATCCTCACATAGTTTCAGCGTTTCCACTAGGGATGCTATGGTAACAATCATCAGTAATTTAATTTTAACAAGCAAATTCAATAAACCCTCAGCTGCCAGTTTAGTTTGAAGCCACTCCAACAACATTTCAGCTGATCTGGGCTTTTTGAAGGCTGAAATACATTTAAAAGAAGCTTTGACTTAACTATTTATTTGATATATTGAAAACTGCATAAATATCACTCATCATGCCTTAAATACTAGAGACATTTTTTATACTGATAGCATGCGGTTTTGTTTAATTATGAATCATTCTGCTTTTATCTGCTCCTGTGATTTGAATACATGACAAACATCACAACATCCCGTGAAGCTAACCTCACCATCCACAACACAGGGCTGTTATCTCGGTATCTATAGGGCAAATGCCTTTAATACTTTAGGATAGATTTTTTAAAGTGAAGTTGGAGAAAATGGGGAACATTCAGCTTGGTGGATTTTGCTACGTTTTATGCTAAATTTCGACGCTCCGGCGTGAAGATGTGCAGCATTTCTCAGTTTTGTATTATTGTAGTCGAACAACCTTGACTCTTTGGCTGCCAGTCAGATAAAATTGGCAAACTGAAGAATTCATTTTGAGCGCGTGGAAATTTAAAAGGGTCTTTTTCAGCAATGTCTGACCATTTGCAGGCTAAACGATCGCTGTATCTCCCAACTCTAATTTGAAATGGATAAAGCAAATGATTTCCCACTCTGTGATGAGATAGATTTCTTCTTCAAAAGCAAACCTCTGTCATCCCAACTTGTTCTGTGATGTTGGGACTGAGCAGGTGTAAAGATTGAATAGTGTGAGCGAGGGAGGGGGTCACACGGGACTGACTTAAGTTGCTGGATGGTGTCAGACTTGAGTAGCTGGAGGGTCTGCGCTAACACCCTTCCCACTAAAGATTAACAAGTTTCACCACATTGGCGAGGCTTTGATTCTTTCTTCTTCTTCTTTTTTTTAAGTGTCAGCAAGTGAACATGACTGCCTGTGTGGGTATTTTCAGGACTTTCACCATAAGGACCCCAACTCTGACACCAATTAAAGAGATTATGTCTTAAGAAGAGGAAAAACTATGGCCGCGTGTTACTGCAATTGCTCTTGACGAGGTCACATGGTACCGTGCAACAGTGCATGACCTCAACAGGGTGCTGCTGCTTTTCCTGAGACGAACCCAAAGAATAGGAGAATAATTACTTTGTAGACTCGTGAAATACTCAGTACTTTCTTAGTCACGTTGAAAGGAGATAATCTAATAAGGCATAAAGGGTGTTGGGATGGTAGGTTGTTTAAGGTCTTAGCCTTGATACTTTGAAAAAGTGGCACAAAAAATACATGTGATTGAAATAATGAGTGGATGTAGCTTCAGATGACACCTAAATGTTTCATTTAGTTGATTCTGAAGTTAAGTTTAACATTTTGTTCTAAAATTGTTATATAAAAACGAATGTGTAAAATGATTTTATGACTAATTTTGCTGTTTGAGTCAATAAGTGAGCTAAATTTGACCATGCAGGTATTGTAACCCATATAGTGTCATATAAGATGTTTGCATTGCATTATTCATAATCTGCAATATAATTGTCATACATTGCAACAAATGGTTAATCAGGAAGGAAACTTGCTGTGTACTTGATGTAAAGAAAAAAGGATGCTTGCATTTTGCACTGATCAATAACAGTAATAGATTTTAGAAAAAAAGTCAAACTGACAGATGTATTTTCTACTCATTTAAATGTAAAAAAAATTGAAGTGCTCATATTTGCAATTTTCTTCAGGCTCTACAGCTGTAAATGGGTGAAGAGAGCAATTAGTCTAACTCGAACACAGCAAAAAATCTATAAAATCTTACGCCGCTTACTCTGAAAACACCTCGGCTTTGTGAATTTATCATTTAACAAACATAAAGTTAACAAAAGGTGGAATTACAAGTCCTGCACAAAGACAAATGTGCCACAAGACCAGCATTCGCTCAGGAAATCTTCCTGTCTTACCTGATGTCTTACCTTATTGTGATGGACAAGTTCATCCTGAAGAAACTTTCCAGCCTCCTCCTCCTCCTCTTCCTCAGTATTTTCCCCTTTTTCTCCCTTGCTATTGTGTGTTTTCATGTTAATTGGCAGCAGTTGAACTGTGAGCCATAAATCAAGAAGTGCAGAGTGTATTAATGAGTCAGACCACCCAGGAAAACTATTTTCTCTGCACTTTCTTAACTAACAATGTGAGGATACTCGAGTCTGCCATGCTCCAAAAGCCATGAATGAACATTCACAAGAGCAGTGCTTCCCTGCTGCCACATTTCCAGCAGACTAATGGCAGCAATAGGAACCGATTAAGTACTTATTTGTTGAATTTCTTCTTCTCACCCCCTCTATTTTTATATAAACTGTTCTGGATTTGAAAAAAAGCCTGATTTTAGCAGATTTGTTGCTGTTTTGTTTATATCTTTTATACATATATAACAGGAAAACCTCACATGTTCTACACACGCATTGAAACTAAATGAACATATAATCAGCCCATTGATTATACAGAACTTGAATCAATAGAAACCACACTAACGCTGGGGAAAAATCTAAAACTAAATAGTTCATGGAAAGATTTTCACAAAGTCTGTTAAAGGTTACAACAAACTGCAGATTGGTTTATTTTAGGAGAAAAGGATTTGTCACATCTTACGGTTGATTTTAGTAGAAAACTCCATTTATAACAGGATGCATGATGAAAAGTAAAGCTAAATTCCCCCTAAAAGTCCCTTTTAAAAATCCACCCCAAAATGTCTTGCTATAAATACATGTTTTCTTTCCATTAGAGCAGATCCTCTGCACTAAAAGTAGTGCTATAATTGTCCTCCATTATGAAACCTCACAAAGCTAGACCACTGGCTACTAAAATACCAAGGTTAATCTTGATTAAATGTCTTTCCAGGGCACAAAAAGCATGTTTTACATAAAACATCCTTCAACGGGATTGAAGCATGATGTAGAAAAATATATAAAATATTGCTGATGGCAAGGCCAAGCATCCTACGACTCAAATAAAAGGTATCAAAGAGATTAAAGAAAAACCATTACAAGTCAACATACCACTAATATGCCTGCATCTGCCCAATTATCCTCCACCCAATTCAAGTCACACCAGCAAGACAAAGCAGCGACTTTAATCCTTCCTTAAAGTACATTTTAAGATTTCACGTGAATACTTATTAGTGCATATGCAGTACTTTAACATTTTTCTCTTTTGAAACCACCGTAGCCTTTAAGAGGCTGCTTACAAAAGTCAAAATGGACTTTCTTCAGTTGTGGGTTTCTTACACAAAACCAGTAAATGTGCTGTAAATGCTGTAATGCTGTAAATGTGAGCATCAAATACTGACTTCTTAAAGCTTTGCTAATCATTGTCTGGTCCTAATATAAGCTTTTATCAGTGATAAAGAATTGCAAATAATTCAGCTGTAGAAATACTTGTGCGCAACCAGCTGTGTTCTCCTCTTCTTTCCTTTACAGCGTGAGGAAATCCTCCCGCAGGCTGAATGGCCGCTGCCAGTGACTTTTGTTTGCTTACACTTGCCCCACACACTCTGAAAGAAACATCCTTCTGCAGAGAAAAAAATATTTCCTCCCACACCTGTTGATGAATTGTGTTTGTGTACAAGACTCCGACGGGGCCATAACGTGTCTTTGTACAGCTCCACAGGCCCAAAATAGTAGTTTACCCACATGGATAGTGCTGAATAGGGGGGGACCCTTTTCACAAAAACACACCAAAGGAGCTTGAGGGCAAATTAGCGTAATCATCAAGGACAAAATAATTCCTTTTTTGGGCAGGCAAGTCATAAGATGCCTTAATGACTGCCACTGCTTCTGTTGTAGAGGGAAAAGGGGTCGTTTGTGCTTTGTGGATGAATGGGGCTGAATTTTCCACTGCAAACCCACATGAACCCTCTTAAGAAGAGACCTGGAAGTCCTACTTAGTAAGTACACTCTCCCAAACGGTTTCATGTCAAATTTACAATTTAGGTTGGTTTCCGGAGGCCTTCCTTGAAAAGATGCAGACATGTATTTGAAGAAACCCTCCTCTCCTAACTGCAGATGATGCACAGTTATTGTGTTGTCATTTACAAAAGAACCTCAAGCTACATTGTTGCTATGCTGCTTTCAAATGAATTGTTTGGGTAATCACATTTTCTTGTGAGAAAAAGTCAAGGAAAGCGAAGAAAGAACCATTTGTTGGTCTGATAGCATAGAAAGAACCATGTAAAATGGAATTTTTGGATTTTAAAGTGATAAAATATTGCTTTTTTGCTTTTGTAAGAAATCAATTGTGGATCTAAGTTTTCCGTTTTATAAATATAGGTTATAGAATCTACATTGCACTATGCTTTTCTAGTTCTAGTATGTTGTCATTGTAAAGTTGAAAAGTAACTTAAAAGCGGTGCAAAGCTACAAATGTGATGTGACTTCATTCAAAGATGCCAGAATAAAGAAAACACTGACAGAAAAAACCATATAGATGCTCCTGGGTTATTTAGATTTTTCTTTTTCTCTCTGTGGCTTGCAGTGTTTACCCTGTCCTCACACCAAAGAGAATTTTTCATTTTCTGGTATCAAAGGCTTGACTCGAGCCTGGCCTGACTGAAGAATCATTATGGTCTTCTTGGTATGCAATAAATAGCTATTTTCTATCGCTTGTTATAAGAAAAAAAAGAAAAAGAAAAAAAAAAGATTTGTATGAATTGCTGCTTTCTTTTGGTCAAAATAGAATCCAAACTAGACGCATTGACAATTTAGTTTGGTATTTTTATTACAGAATCCCAAAGAAATTGTTTAAATTGGTTATTATATGTGCAAGTTGCAGTCAGTAACCATGGGAATGAGACTTATATAAAATGCATTAATATAATATGGACAATATGAGCACTGCAACTTAATTCAGAAAAATTGCACATTTATATGCAAAAATACATTTTAAAGGCTGGCACTGACGCATATTTTCAGCCTCTGTGTAACACAATGAAAATACTAATTGCTGAAGCAAAACTGCTGTTTCTCTTTTTTATTGATATATATTAAAAAAAGAATAATAAAGCAAGTTTCAATGTGTAAAATGAGGATAATCCTGGTGTGAGGTCAGAGAAGAAACACAGAAGTAATTAACAAGAATAAGACTCAAGCACTTAACTTACATTTAGGTAATGAGATGATGTAGAATAACACCACGAACAGCTGAAGCTCAGGATGCCTTTAACATAAAACAATACACAGAGGAGTTAAAATATAAGCTTTTATTTTTTGGACAAATTTCACATCAGTTTTAAGTGGTTCAGATACAAGAATTGATCCTATCAATCCCTTGGGGCAGGAACGTGGCCTGGAGTTTTACAGTACAGGTCAGTTTTATGTCGACATAAAGTGCTAATCACAAACAGGCCTGAGTAGATTATACGCTCTGTGGTCCCGCAGCAGTAACATACCTGCTACCTTAACCAAGGAAAAATTCAGCCTTGAAACCAACAACTTACCATAGCACCATTGTTTACCACACACTATTTAATTAAAAGTCATGTGGTGAGGTCTGTAAATTAGAAAAGTGCCGCTAAAATGAAGGATGGACAAAGAAAAACGAAGCGTTTCAATCCACTCGACTCCGCTTGCATCAGTTATATTTGTAACATGTTGGGCTTAAAGCATCTTCACATTTATGATCACTTACTAGTTTTAAAATAACCTTCACATGGAGAGTGGATACACAATCATGAAAGAAACACATTTTTCCAACAGTGGTTTGGAAAAAAAAAACATCTGCATGAGTGGAAACTGCAGCTAAGCATAGAAACAGAACATTACCTTTAAAACCACCTTTATTGGTATTTTTCCTTAAAAACATGGATCTCTCCGTGTGTGTGTGTGTGTATTTGGCCTTACCACTTTACTCCCGTCTACTCTTATTTGCAAGAATTCAGATGAGACCAAAATCTAAATTTAAAGTGGAAATGCTCATTTGAAAATCCCACTAGTGCAACGTCACATGAAAAAAGTGCATTCATATGTTTTTCTTTTGTTTATATAACTCCCCTAGTGGACATGATCGACTTATTAAATATATTTATACAGCTGTGCTGCTTATATGTAAGCCCAAGGCCCCTTTCACTGTCCTGTCTTATATCTGAAGCCACCTAAAAACATAAAGTTTAATCACATTTGCTTTGCAAAAACCTTTCTGGACGTTTCTTTAGTCTGAAATAAGAATTTTTATAAAATTCTACATACCGTGTGGTTTTTCTGCACCTTAGATTACAAAAATCTTTCAATACTGTCACTTTTAAGTCCATTTGGCCTCAAGGTTTTGCTAAAAGTTAATACTTTGCATTTATATGTTCAAATGAGTCCATGTAAAGCACCATACACTGCCTACATTACAGTGTTTGGAATGGTGTGATGCCCAGGATTTGATGAGCGCATCTTAAACGTAGCGTTCGTGTAATGAGATGTTGATGTTAGACATATCAGATGTGATTAAATCACATTCTATAAGTGATGTAAGTTCTTCAATAAATGGACAAACATAGAACATTTTTTCATTCAGTGATTAGTTCTTGTTTTAGCTGAAACCACGGAAGAAGAGGATGTCTGGGACCTGAGGGAAGAAGAGCAGGATGAAGATGAGGTGAAGTGTGCAGATAGAGATGGAATAAAGGGAAGGCATGCAAGACAAATGACTCAATCACCCACTGGCTGCATGCTATCAGAGGTCAGACAGCATGCAGAGGAGATGAAAAAGATCAGCATGAAAATAATAAATACCGTGTAACATTATTGGGTTTGTGTGTGTTTGTGTGTGTGTTTAAAACCCATTCATGGTTGAGGGCTCACAGGTTCCCAGCATACAGATTCTCTTCTTACAGCAGCCTGATGAGGATAGCATGCTAGAAAATGTGTCACAGTTTCCAATAAACTGTTTTCTGTCCTTTATTGTCACATTAAAAGCCAAATGTTGGATTTAGACACAAGAAAACATCACCTGACAGAAAACAGCACCAGAATGCAGAACCAGAATGGACAAGCTGTGAGTGGGACCCTTTCATTAAGTAACCATTTCATTTATAAGAGAACAAATCCAGTTAAATAATTCACTGTTGGACTCATGTTTGAGCCGATTAGGTATAAAAAATACAATTAAAAAGTATTTAAAAATAATTATCTGGATTTCTAACTCAGTCATGACTTGTGTTTGCATCACTATCTGATACTTATAGTATACTTTTCTATACGTCATTCACTTCCCACATCCTGCATCTTACAAAGAAAAGTGGAACATGTGGAAAATGCACATACACGATGATGAATCAGTCACAAAAATGAGTGGAAGAAAGGCTTAAAAAGACAAAAAAAATCAAGTGAAACTCAAGAAAAAAGGTGTGCATGTGTATATATATATATATATAGATATATATATATAT
>JBAMHV010000021.1:9913984-9933663 GCA_037177535.1 Pseudomugil gertrudae | reverse complement strand
TTGCATGTGTATATATATATATATATATATATATATATATATACATATATATATATAGCCTATATACGGGCCTGTGTAAAAGGTTATTTTGTCAAATCTCTCCTGAATAAAGCAAAAGACGACCATATTAAACCATACTTACCCACAGGTTGAGAGAGTTTCACACATTTTTATTGATCATACTCACCAAAGTACAGTCCTTAACCCTCAAGTTTAATAATTGTGTTGAAAGAGCAGTCTTCTTCTTCATGCCCTTTGTTGGCGTGTAACCACCACCAGCTGCAAGTTGGGGGCTGGGCATGTACATTCTCATTTTTGTGCCCGAATATATGACTAAACAGGCACTCGCGCAGGTTTATCTCTTAAAAACGACCCAACACAGACAAGAAGTTTATTAGTGAGGTGATCCTTTAACACAAGTTTCTGGATTAACAGTGAAATTTTAAGTACAGCAAACATGCATGGCACAAAAATATGAATTACTAGACATCAAGTTTGTTGGTTTGTTTTGTTTGCTTATTGTTTTGAAAGATGTTTTTCTTTTGTCAGTCCCCTGTAGCTGAGACAAACAGCTAGTCGGCCACTTGCCAGACGAGTTATTCTGAGACAGGTTTTTTTCCTCTACCCTTCCACACAACGAAATATGCAACAGAGTGGTGGGCATAGTGGGCAGCTGTCAACAACTTCCACAGCTTCCCGCCATCGCTGATCAATCAGTGCCATATCTGGACCTCGCCAGTGCTGACCCGCTGGCTAAAACTGACATTAATCCTAAATCTTCCAGTCAGTGCAGTGGAATGACGGCATGTAACACGGTGGTGAGAGCAAATGCTGATACAGGCTCTAACAAGCAAAGGTGCTGATGCTAATGAGCGAATCTGTGGCTCTTTAACGAGCCTGCATCATTTGATGTCCTAATTTACAATGAGCTGTGTCTCAGGGGTGCAGGATAATGAGCTGGACCAGGATTCCCAGGGCAGCAGCTTGTGTAACCCATCTCATGTGGGGGGGACACTCACTCCCAACCAGTGTAAAACGCAGTAGCAGAGGGCGCAGAGCGAACATGTTCCATGTCTGTAGCAGAGGAGGGGGGTGTGGAGGAGGGTGGGTATATGTCATCCCTGCTTGATATGATTGTTTGTACACACCAATCATGGAATAGCTGCGTCCAAGTGAGAAAAGCTTGTGCTCTCTGTGACAAAGTGACCTCGGGCAACAAGAGCACTCACAGAAAGAGGAAATGGAGAAGGAAAGCATGGCGGGTGAGGGAGAAGCAATGTCTGCTTTGAAAAGGAAACCTTAGGTTTGATCTGGAAAGAGAAATATATCGAGCACAACACGTCAATCAATCTCATCGCTTGGCTTGCTTTCTCGTGTTAGATTCAAGGAAAAAAAATCCCATTTTTGCTTTGCGATCCTGGAGAAGAAAAATCTGGCTCCTCGTGCACTCTGGAGCAAATTAACAAATGTGAAGCTCAGTGACCTCAGTGTCGAGACCATCCACGGAGTAAGCAGAGTGGCCCACCACCCCCACCTCTTAATGCTGCGTCTGCATGGCTGTATTAGTCAAGCTCAAATGGGTTTTTCCGCCATGAGAAGCAGAGCATGACATGCGCTCAACAATGGCAGGCAGATGACGAGCCAGCTCCATTTGATGATGGCCTCTGCCGACACGGCCTCTTTTTTTCATGTGCAGGAATAGGAGGACAGCGTGATTCATTATGGGTGCACAGGTGGCCCAAGACCTAATGAGTCATATTTAGTGCAGTTATAACGTGCAAATGCCTCAAAGAGAGATGTACTTTTAAAACATGACATGATGTTCCTGATAAATCTATAAATGTAAGCTACAATATTAGCATCAACATTTACCTAAGTGTAAAATAAAAATGGTTATAAGCTGTAATTTATATACAGAGTCTGTGTTGGTTTTAACAGGATAAAAAAGTCAAGCATTAATTATGTAAATTCTCTTTTGTGAAACATAAATTTACACTTCTAATTTAATTAACTTTCAGGGAACGACTAGTTTTATATTATTTGTCATAGTAACATAAACCTGCTGGTGTTTATCACTCATAGCCATTAACACTGCCCTCCTCTGGCTAGCTGACGAGGGAATTCAGACATTTCACTCAGAGGTATAGATAGGAATGCATCGAAAAGTTAGTATAGTAGATCTTAAAGTCTTGACTTGGGCTCACCTGGTCTAGATATTAAACCGAGACAAATTTATTGCATCTGTGTGAAAACCAGACAATTTCAGCCATCAAATATTATTGGAAATGAGTCAACTGTATAATAAATGCTAATAAAATGTAAACAAAACATTTCTAAACTATAGAACATAGTCTTTGCAATGCAACCCTGTCTTATCTTTGATAAGACAAAAACTCGATCTATAAAAAGCCTTTTATAAATATATTTATCAATTCATCACAGGAACAACAATCCAAATCGCACCTGATCTATTAACTGCTTGCCACTGAGCACCATTTGAACATTTGACCTTCTGGCACAGCTCATGACATTATGTTGACATTTAAAGTAATCCTCCCCTTGCTTCTTAATCCCAGTGGCCACAGACTGCCCTGACCTCTTCAGGGCTCGAGCCCCTTGCGTGCACTCACAACAATCTGAAAACAACATGAAAGGAGAAACCTGAAAACAGGTTGCTATTTAAGAGTTTATCAGCCTTAAAAACGAGGGGTTGTTATTGACATCAGGAGCTGAAAATGTGACATCACAGCTTAGTTTTGGATTTTCTTTAAAAACTTCAACCGAGGAAGAATCCTGGAAACCTCAAATGATCCCACGTTTGTGTGAGAAAACATTTTCAGTGCACCAAACATAATTAGGACTATTTTGCTTCTTCCTTTCCACTCCTCTTTCACTTGACAGGGTTGTGCAAAGCAAGTTCATACGTCAATATTATCACACTCATTGCCAGGAGTGCCATTTCTGATCTTCCATTCAGCCTCTAATAGCTGCGGTGACATATTAAAGGTTTTTACCTGTAAAACTATTTACCCGTCACCATCACAGAAAGTTTCACTCGGCAAGAGGCAGAAAAAAAGGGATAAAATGAGAGGTACAAGATGACAACCCATTTATTTAGTAATACATTCTGCAAACTAGAAATTTTATTCAAACTTCAATGGCTAAAAAATGAAAGAAAGGAAGGAAAGAAAGAGAAAATTTAAGGAGAAGGGAGAAAATGCATCTATTCACAAGCAAGGAATGCAATTTGTTCAATCGACAACACAAAAAGTACAATTTAGTTCAGGGAACAAAGCTTTCTCTTTTTTTTTTTACATTTAGTTGTTTTCTGCCATTCCTTTGGAGCTAGAACATAATACAAAATATACAGTTATTGAACTTTGTAAAATCACTCACAGAGGCCTCTGAGATGCATTTGAATCAACATTGACAATACTTAACTACAGCACTCTAAAGCTATTCTTGAATGTTATAAATAGAGCAGACATTAATGTATGTATGCACATTTTGAATGCTTACAAGGTTACCATGTTAAAACACTTGGATCTGTTAAACATATGAAATCATCTGCAGTGGAAATCAAATAAGCTTTCGAGATTAAATACGCTGAGATGGGTAGAAGTTGTACCTTGTAACAACCAGGACAAAGTCACTGTTGATAGCTTAAGTACCTTAAAATAGACAAAGATTTCAGCCTGTGAGAGGGTACTGTCAGCAGCATTACTCATCCTCATAGTGTTTTGTTGGGTAAGTACTTTAGGGGGCAACATGAGATCGGGTAAGGCAAATCGGTGAGCTTATTCATGAGCTGAAAAATGTCAGCAAAGTGAGGCTCGGGTCACCCTGGAAGGGGACGAATAAACCACCACTGCTAAGGGTCGCACAGTAAACGCCACAACTGAGGTACATCAATATGTACATGAGGGCGCAAGCATTTTAAATCTATAACTTCTGCTAGGTAGTCCTCCATACAAGAATATACAGGATGCATTCCAGGCAACCAAAGGTAACTCTGTAAATAGCTCTATTTTCTTTTCTACAATTTTTTTCTGAAAGAAACAATTAAACACATGATCAGTGCATATGACTATTGTCCTTTAGTCACACTAGCACCGATCAGCTACAAGGATAAAACCACAAACAGGTGAATACTCTTAATCAGGTCATTTTAATTTTGTGTATATTGAGTGTGATGGAGGGATTGGGGGGGTGTCCTTGGGTTCCCTGATGTTCATGTGGATGCTACTGTACCACCCAACTAAACACTACTAAATACAAACATATTCTATTATCAACAGCTCTCCTGATGCAGAACAATGCCCCTCTTTATTAGAAATAAACAAAAGATGCTCAGGCTCAGCGACCGACTCTTCCTCCAAACTTCCCAGACACCAACACGAACCCAAAGGATCCACTGGCCCCAAGCCCAGTCTCCACATGGGGGAACACCTATATCATCCGGCAGGTGGCTTTAACATTGTGGCTGATCAGTGTTTTCCTCACACAACTCACATTTCTACAACCCTGAACTCTCAATACAACTATCACTTTGAATTACAAGTGGACAAGTAGGTGAAAATACTCAGGTGAATGTCAGAGAGGAAGGGTCACCTTTAAAAAGACTGAACTGATAGTGTTCCTATAAAATACGCTTCTTGAAGTACTTGTTTTGTTAGCATCTGTACAATGTCATCAATCACACCGTACAGGAGAATAACGTCATCTCCATGTGAGAGATCAACGTTAAAATATAGGTTGTAGGGAGGAACTTTGAGAAACAGCCTTGTTGGCTACTTAAAATAAAAAAGAATAAAACACTTCCTACATAGGTTATGAGGTATTTCCGTTCTTGACAAACTAAACATGTTAGGGAGAGTTGTTTGTTCGGTTGAGAGGGTGCTACCAAGGATACAATGGACTTTTTCACTATTTCTAAGAAACACCCACATGTGGGGGAAAAAAAAACACAATAAAACCACTGTCAGTATTGGAAACATTCCAGTTAGAGCAATTTTTGAATATTACAAAGCTACTTTTATACATTTCATATTTATGGAATGAGTCCGTAACAAAAGAAAAAAGGTTAAACAAACCAGCATCACTGAAAGGATTAAATCATCGACTCGTAATGGTCCATAAGGAAAAAGCAGGACGCTCCAGGTTATGAGGTTTAAACCTGCTTCCTCCCTCATTAACATTTAGGAGAAAACAAGAATAAAAGAAAGAAAAACAATCAATCATTGCTTTGAGGGCCATCAATACCTTCTGGCTTTGCAGCGAGTAGCTGGGTACTTACAGATGTTAGATAAGAGATATTTAGTGCATTTAAATACAAGCTATGCAGAGCAAAGGAAAATAAGTTTCCAACTAAAGGAAAAGCAAAAGGGAAAAAGCTTTTATGTACAAGTTTCCTTTGCTTAAACACTGAATAAACAAACCTGCCTTTTAAGTGTTTATTGTGATGCAAATACAAGTAAAGGGGAAAGACTGTGGTGTGAAGGTTTTTTTTTTTTTTTTTTTACTTTTATTAGCTTTTTGTTTTGAGGGAATGTGTCCATAGCCCGCTGTCACTTCAGCATCATGACATCAGGTTGGGAAGGATTGATGAATAAAGATCCTCTATGGTCCTCAAGATCTACCATCCTGCAACTTTTAGAGACAACCCTTCTGCAACACACCTGAATTAAATAACTGAATTCTCTCTTCTGCATGTCATCCAGCTCTGCAGACGCCTGGTAACGACACATTCATTTAATTTAGCTGTGTTGCACACGGGTTATAGGATGGTAGAGCTCGAAGACTGAACTTTATGGAGTCTTCACATTCTTACAAACCTCTTTTCCTTTAAAGCCAGCTAACTTTTTACATATTACATCTTGATCCTCTTTGTTTCTTGTTAAATCAGGACTTTATAAATGAGCCTTAAGCAATCTGCTAAGCTACTCTGACACCACCTGTTGATATTCGTACTACTGCCCTCTGCAGTCAGCTCATAATCACCTTGTGCACTTTTCCAACACGGTTATTTTTGCTCAGAGTGAAAGAGCACCTTTAAAACCATCTAACTGAAAATTAAATGTTACATTTAGTTAACTTTTTATTTCTTCTTTAGTAGGTAGAGCTTGTGTTCTTTCACACTATCAAATCTGACATAAGGGGTCTTTGGCATTTTGGCCACAAAAGCATAATAAAAGCAGCTATTTTAGGATTACAGTCTAACTGGGAGTCCGTCTTTTTTAATAAGGATTTATAAGCTTTTCACCACAATCTAAATGTAGTAAAAGAGATAAGATTGTCTTTTAGTTAATTTAATAATTTAGTACATGATTACTCTGTATGACATATATGGAACTCTTAAAAGTGACTAGGGAAACCTGTCTACCAAAACAAAAAGAAGTGAAATGGTATTTTTCCTAAAAAAAAAACAAAAACTATTTACATACATAAATTTTGTTAATGCAAGAAAAAAAGGCAGAAAAATAAAATAATTTCTCTTGAAGAACTACATCTACCGAGTGTTATTTACAGATTTAGTAACTAGCTTTTCTGAGGGAAAATAAAATTTAGAAAATGTTTGAAAAATATGAACCCACAGATCCTAAACTATAAGCAGCAAACCCTGCTGTGGCTCGTGTTGTGGGGTGGAGAGCTTCAAGTAAAGCGACTTTATAAGATAAAATAAAATGCTTCACAACCATGAGAAGCTCCTTGCTGCTTGCACAGTTTGATCGTGATAAAAATATTTAAATAAGGTTGTTTAAGTATTAGAGCCAACACTTTCTAATCATTCAGAGAGCTGATCAGAAATGTATTTTCTAAAATATTCAGTGCTTAAACTGCTCGTGTTAAATAATCAGATGCAGAACGTAAAATCTATCTGTACCACGTACAAAAAACTGAATCTGTGAAAAAAGAAAATTGGCATAGGCTGTAATAAAGCTGAAAATGTCATTTAAAAAATAAAATATGGCACCTACAATGGTCTTGTTGTACATTTAGAAATTATTATTTAAATATGACACAATAGAGGAGTAAACTGGTCAACACCTGACAAGCTACATTATACACCACTCCTAAATTTTTCATGTCAGGTTATTTTTTTTAAACAGAATCCGAGGAGGTATTTATTACTATCCAAAGCTGTTTTGAGTTAGAAGCAGTGAAAGCCTGTTTTGGGTCAACGTGGAACACCAGCTGGAAGAAAATGTAGGGATAAAGATAAGGAAGGTAATTCTCTAGCCTGGTTTGTCGTCAGAACCACCTATAGAAACTCAGAATTGCACAAACAGATCTGCCTTTCCACTAACATCCAAACACACAAGCACTCACACATGCTTGCAAGAACCTATTTGCACAAACGTGTTAACATGGGACTCATTAACAAATTCCCCAACAATGGATAAGATTTTTGCACTTTATACTGTCAATTTGCTATCATTATCACTTAGGCATGTACAGAACACCACTTGCAAAAGGGAAATACATTTTCTTTAAAAAAAAAAAAGCCAAAAAAAAAAACATTAGAATTTAAATGGTTTGATATAGAAAGCTTACTGTGCTGTCAACTATACATTTTACCCGTTTCTTATAAGGAGCATAGACTAACTGGGGAAAAGAAGACCAAAAAAAGTCAAATAGCAGAGACACTGTGCCTGGAGGACAAGCAGTAATATTCACTGAATAGACATTTGTTAAAATTTCAGAAAAGCAGGAAAAGGCAGATAGTGCATAAAAAGGTTCTTTTTCCATTTCTTTCATTTTTTTAACTTAAAATCAAGCTGCATTAAATACAGGCTGTTTGTACAGAACAATTGCACTTCACAAAAACAGAAATATATAAACACACAAGGAAATGTGAATCAAATTAATTACAGCAAAAAAAAAAAAAGACTACATAGGCCAAATATTTAACAAAAAGCAAAACTTGTGGACTCACTTGTTGTGGATTACTTTAAGGAGAATATTATGGAGGTGAACATAAAGGGGAGGGGGGAACAAGACGATGGGGATCCTGAACTCCAGAGTGGACTGGTGCTGCACTATTCCAGGTTTGTGTGCATGCAAATCCTCCTCCTCCTCCTCCTCCTCCCATGAAATTCCCTTCTTAGAAACCAAAAGCTCAGAGTGACGGAGAAACAGACTGCTGAGCCGAGTTGCTGTGGGTCTTGAGAGGATGGTGGTTTGTAAACTCTATGCTGTGTTAGTGGTAGGAGGTTGTGTTACCACATGTCGTCTGTGGACGCAGAGTCCTTGACAAGAGAGGAGAGGAAGGAAAAACCCTTCAGACTCTGGCTGTGAGACTGCCCTTAAGAGCTGCACAGGTTTCAGTATCGGATCAGACTTGCATTAAAAAAAAGTCACATAATTTTCTGCTTATATCTTCAATGATGCCACAGTAAAACAAATAAAATATCCAGTAGCTGGATATTATTATATTATATTCTCTAAACCAGTAGCTGCAGATGCAAAAACACAACACTGTTATTTATAACTATTATACTGTTTGTTATAATTTGAGAGTAAACTGGAAAGCTTTGTAAGCTAAACTTATTTAAATGTTTCTTGTTGCCTGGTTCAGGTATTACGTGAAGAGTTATCTGGTAAAGTAGCGGCTGAGTCACATCAGAAAGATCTATTCAACTTATCCTATCAGTTTGATTACAGATGTGCCACAATAAAGATTTTATTTAGTAAATATTGAAGTGATGCCACACCCCACCATAAAAACTATTTCTTTGTCAACCTCCACTTTTCTTCAACATTTAATCATTAAAAAAAATCCACGTTTAGATGTTTTTGTTTTTAACCAACTATGACTTATAACAAAACAAAAGAGTTAAGTGTATTTGTGTGATTTAGACATCTTCAAAATTAAGTTAAAGAGCAGAAAAATGTCTTAATGGCAGCAAAATGCAGTTAAAGATGCTTCATTTGGTGCCATTTAAAAACAACTGTCTACCTCATCCTGCACCGCGGTAACACCAACCAAAGGATCATTAATGATAAGGTTTCCTCAAACTGAACCCAACAGAAGAATTCAGTGGATTAATCTAATGCAGGACTGCTTAACTTCAGTCATTATCCTGCAAATTTTAGTTGTTGACTTGTTTAGGACTTTAAAAACAACCAGTTTGATCCACTTAATTTGACCTGAGTGTTGGAGCAGGGAAACAACTAAGAGCTGCAGAACAGTGGCTGAGCAGCCCAGATCCAATGCCTGTGTTGATGTTTGTTCAAAGAATAAAGAATGGAAAAAAATCCACATAAATATATCACAACAACAAATGTCCTAAAATCAATACTAAGGAACCAGTTAGGATTAAGGGTTGGACCATGATAACAGCAGCTGTAGGTGAAAGGAGACTAATCACTACAATATTTGCAAAGAGTAAAATGAATGAGTGTACATGTTGACTGATGCATGCTGATGGTAAAAATGTCTCCAAAAAGTATTCATGTAAAATAAATAAATAAATAAAAAAAGATTGTCTGCAGCACAAGGAAAGAAAACAGACATTTCATCTTAGCAGACAGTTGTTTACAGTCAGCTAATGTTGTTGTGGTCAATTACTCCATAGGGCTTTAATTTTTTATTTAAGTAAGAAAAATGACATTTAAATAGGAGGAACATTTTGATAGCTCTAATAACTATTGTATAAAGTCTTCCATAGATTCTTTTAATCCCTACAGCATATGAACTTTGGCTCAACAGTTCATTGATCTCCTTTTGTAAGGTGTTTTCATGTAGTCCTACTTCCCAGAGATTTTTTGGCACTCAGATGTAACTCCACGATGATTAGGTAAATAAAGACGTGATAAAGTAAAAGACTCAATGCAGCATCAGACTCTAGAATACAGCAATAGTGTGGTTTTGTTTTTATGGACAATAAAAAGGGCAGACCAGTGGTTAAGCTCAGGATTTACACTACCTTGAAAAAGCTTCTCCTTGTCACTCCGTTTTCCTGTGTTGCCTTTAATGTCGGGTATGATTTTAATGGGTTTTATGTAATGAACCTATATACTTATACTGTGCCTGTCACCCATTGTGAAAGGCCATCGATTAGGGATCTTCAAGTTCGGTCAAGGTCATGTTTACAGGGTACGTTAGGGTTTATTTTAAACTTAAAGATCCAGTCCAACCATTATTTCATTAAAACTGACGAGTTACTGCATGGCAAAAGCCTTTACATCTAAGAAACTAAACAAGGACATTAATTATGATAAACTAATGTCCATGTCAAGCCAAACACACCACAAAGATGGTCTTCATGGAAAAGGAGGCATTGTCTACATTAAGTAGCAAAGAGGTATGTTTGGAGTTAAAAAAAAAAAAAAAAGGGTAAGGAATAAATGGTAATTTTTTTTTAAATCAAAATTGCACATTTTAAATGCTGTAATTAGGTTTAATTAAACGTAGCATCCACATTTAAATATCAACTTAATGTTGGCACATTTCCTGATGTCTTTCTTAAACAACAGTTTAAGGATTCTGCTCAGTCTCAATGTTTACATCATATTTATATTGTTTCATTCACCGTGCTTCTTTGTTATAATTACTATTAATATTCACACTTTCCTAACCAGTGAAAGGAGGCAGCTGCAGCACAAAGAGACCGAGTTTTTATACAAAACCGTAGAGAAAGTGTGAGTGAACTCTCCTCACGTTCTCAGTTTTCCCGTTGAAAGGGTTCAACACCCTAATAGGAGCAAAGCAAAGATCGGCTAAATGTTTAAATCAATCCTGCGGCAGGTAAAACACTTAGACAAAATTTGTCCAATTTGTAAAATGTCCTGATGAAGGGAATAAAAAACTGAGTGGAGTTGCTCAAAATATTCTCAAAGTTCAGATCTCAGATAAAGTGATGTTATTAACAGCTAATAAGCACACTGGATACATTTTAAGCCATAATATGATCCAGAAATGTTTACATATGTGTGTGTGGCATTGGGTTGAATTAAAGAAAACATGTGGAGTAAATTGAGAGCTGATGAGTAAATAAGAAATAACAGACTGTTTAACTTTTACAACCAGAGGACAGTTTAAACCAGTTTGAGAAGAAATGCAACCTCCAGCCCACAGATCCCTGCAGTTTGCTAGTGAAGGTTTTATTTTAACTTTGCTCCTTGTTATAAGAGCGGTTCATATTTGATGTCATCTTACAAAACATATTTATCCATGAACACTGTAAATAAACAGGAATTTAAGGGTTTTTTCTTCTACACGAGTACCCAAACATGTGAAACAAGACGAGACCTGCTTGCCTTGGCAACCAAACTCGGTGTGGGGACGTGTAAACCCCACAGAGTTGTCCGATTGAACAAGTGAAAGACGATGTGATTAATAATTTAATCCTAAGTAGGTTGAATATAAATCACTGGACTTATTATTGCACCTCTCATCACCCCTCAGCTTTTAACTAGTCAGTGGAGGATTTTGGCTTAGAAGTGTAAAAAGAGCACTCATGGTTTAAAAACCATTCACACATTGGACCTAAAGACTGAAACAGTCCCAGTCAAGCAGGTAAACAACTTCTATCTACACAATGGTCAGGTGAACACATGTAAACGGATTACCTCGGCCTAGGTTTTATACTGTAGTGATCTGAAACTAAAACTTTGTGAAATTTCTAATCTCAGTCCCAACAGGGATGTAAGGTGGTGGCATCATGCTTTCAGCACAACCCAGAACACACTACCAAAACAGGCTTGTGATTTAATGGGAACGCATCAGCATCTTGTAATGTTCCAGTTATACACATTTAAATCTGATTTCAGTATTTTGAATGACTGATGTACTGCAGCCGGACCCATTTATCACACTTACACACAAAAGAATGTGTTGATTTATTTTTACATATTCTTTGTTCATTTAACAATTAATTTTCAAATGCAACCAATCTGAATAGGAGCATACAATACCAGTCAAAGGTTTGGACAGATCTGTTAAAAATGAATGTGTAAATGCATCTAATCTGTTGACTGGTAGCATATGTTGATAAAATACAAACCCTAAATACGTCCATCTGTTTGTTTTACAAGCTGTGAGGCAACAAAACAGGTAAAATGCCAAAGTGGATGAGTACTGTTTCAAGGCAGTGCTCTGAATAAAGAGGAGCTAATCAGGCTCCAAACCCCCAGCAGGACCTTAACACTGTTAGATTCTATTAATTGTAATATTTTTTCTTAAAATACAAATACAGCAAAAACTCAATCAAATAAAATGTCATTCAAAAAAGGTGATATTTTTCACTTTGGACCTAAATAAGTCGTTTTGACCAGATGTGCAAAAGTTATAGTTCTGTTTGTGTCTGTGTAAACTAAGAAGTTATAGAGAGGTATAAAATGTCTGTTTATGAAAATAAAACATTTAAAATTGGTCTGATTTATTTAAATTATACATTTTTAAAAAAATGCCTTATTAATGGACTGAAGCAACAACCTTCTGGTCTGTTTGCATATCAGAAGGAGGTTAGGTAGTTTTTCTTTTCTACCAGAATTAAGAAATGTATTTTTTTTTTAGTAACACGTGATGACATTAAGCAGATTATTTTGATTTCTGGAAAAAACACATCAAACATAAGATGAAAATGACATAATTTGTCTTATACCAAAATTAAATTAAATACTATTGGAAGGTCTAGTTAAGTCAAAAAGCTAAAAATGTATTTGCTACTACAGCAGGTAAAAGTCACTTAGCAACAATCCTATTTTATTATTTGATCATTCTGGATAGAAAAAAACAACATGCAAAAAGTCAGTTAAACATTCCTGGTTTCACATCAAACCATGCACGTGCCGAACCGATCACATCAATGCGACATAAAACTGATACTTACTGTGTCATCACTTCGGTATGGGTTTAGTTTGTTGTACACTGCTTCAATAACGCTTCGTCTGAGGATAAAAAAAATATTAAAGCTCATTTTCTTAAAATGATTATTAATTTGCTAATGCCACAATGAGACTGTGAGCCATTCCAACAACGATCACTTACTTGCTTGCCAGCTCTCCACCAGGAGGGAGGTTCGGGATGCTCTCAGATGCTAACGTTCTCATAACATGGACCAAATCTGGGGCACCTTCATCTCCCTGCTTTTTGATGATTTCTGTTCAAAAACAAAGTTAAACAGGAATATTACAAAAAAAAAACTATTCCATGCATAAAGATACCACCGTGTGCATTCAGCAAAATCTTGACTACAACTACACAGGTGTTATGAGAATAGCACAGTGCTCACAGATCTATTGAAGGTTTTATTTTGGATAGTACCAGGTGGACCCTCCATTTGGCCACTCGTACATATCCAAACAATGCCAAACTTTGCCACATAGGTTTTTTTACTCATTAGAAGGAAGCCCGATAAGTTTAAATCAATATGAACTTAGGCAATCCTGTTGAAGAAAAACAAAAGAATGTGATATCATCAACTAACAGAATTATGGGAGAGATAACCATTTGGGAGTAAATGGTATATGAACTTGAACTCATGTAGGGTCTTTCCAGTCATGTTTACCACTCAAAGCGCATTAGGCGTGTCATGTTGCCCACACGTCCTCAGTAAACGATTGGCATATGCATGTTGATGTGGGGTAACATGTTGCATGAGCAGAGTGCAATAATAACTTCAGTGCTAGAAGTGCTTATGCCCAGTACTAAGAATCAAATATAATATTTTTGGCTTCATAGAATT
The DNA here is from genome assembly GCA_037177535.1 of Pseudomugil gertrudae. Lineage (NCBI taxonomy): Eukaryota > Metazoa > Chordata > Actinopteri > Atheriniformes > Pseudomugilidae > Pseudomugil > Pseudomugil gertrudae. Next base: position 9,919,972 of record JBAMHV010000021.1, on the reverse strand, counting down.
AAGATAGTGGGAAGAAATGATTCTCCATCTTCTTTCTTATATAGAAGCATAGATCTGTGAATATGATTATGATGATGCAGTCTTCTCAAACTCTTCTGTGGCAGCTCAGAACAAACAGAAATAAAGAAATGATCATGGCGGTTAAGTCTCCCTTACTGACTATAATCTATTTGCCCAGGACAGCGAACTCAGGAGCCACATCTGAGCGCTGCCACTTCACTACAAGCTGTGAAAAAAGTCTGACACAGGATGCACACACCTCCCATTGATAAAGCTTGCTCTCCTGTAGTTGTTAGGTAATGTGCCACAGTAGGTTTACCAACATGACAATAAATGCAGCTATGAAATACAGACTATTTGCTGTTGGTTGCTGCTGCAGGCTTTTCCAAAAAAAAGGCAGTGTGTCAGCGAGACAACACGTTCTCTCAGACTTGGAGAGTCTCTCAGATAATGACAGGAACAGTAGCAATCTTTAGAATAAGTTTAGCAGCAAACTAGTCTGTTTTTGGTCAAAATCAAAACAAGATGCAAAAGCTATGTGGCATGAAGTCAGATAGATAGCTGGTTCAAGATAAAATTTCTTTAGGCAAATCTTTAAATTAAAAACACCATTAGATGAATTTTCATTAAGATTAAACATAATGTGCTTCCGGGATATGTGTAAGTCTGTGTGGACATTTAGACAGGATAGCAGTATACCACTATATACTAAATGACATTAAATATCTGTATATAGACACTTTGTCCTCTTCAAAATGAACATGATGGAGTTATGTGGTTTAAATAACTCATTATGTAAACCATGAATGCCAAAAACAGAATGTATTACTAACAATACTTTAAAGTTAGTTGAACAGCGAACAACCCTTTTCACATCTGCATTTTGGATTTCAGATAAAAACATATTGGCATTGTAAACAAAAACATTACAGAAACTATTTACATTTTCCTCTTGAAATATTAACTCTTTACAGTCATTTATTCTATGATTTACCTCCCATCATCATTAAACCAACTCTAACTCATTGTTTTTGGCCTCACTGTGCATCAAATAAGGCTTCTTTGTTTTATTCCCACCATTAAAGACCAACGTTCTCATACTTAAATTACTGAAATAATTTTCTTATTACTAATTAATCTTTAGCTTCAATTTAAATGGACCTTATCAATAATTTAAAACTGTCTAGTTGGTCAAATGTCAAACAGGAAGAGCCTTTATTGTGATATGAATAGCATCTGCCAAATGGCTAAAGAATCTTTTCTTCTAATCCCAGATCGTTAAGTATATCAGATTATCAGGAATATTATTTCCTCTGTGATCCGGCCATTTTTCCTCATCCCTTAAAAGACCTTCCTATATGCATTGGTAAATAATTTGTTCTTAATCTGTTCTACATGGTCAAATAACCGAATAAAGTATAAAAATATTAACAGTTTAACAGTATTCTATCAACATATTTTCACATTACTTTACACATGTGGCATGTAAGCATCTACATATTTTTCCCAATAAGCCTGGAAAGTAACTGAAATAAAAATAAAAGAAAAAAAAATCATTTTCTTCTCCTACCTTCTACTCTGGCCTCCAGATATTTGTCCAGCTCAGTCTCTCGTTTTACTGCTTCTGGAGATACTTTAGGGGCTCCAGGAAAACAGATTAACACAACACTCATATTATCACGGCTTCCCTGTGGTAAAATAAACAACAAAACAAAGGCGATGTAACAACTGTACGTATAGTACAAACCACTGCATCAACATGTCAATGCACATTCTGATAACATACCTTGTACAAGCAGGTGTCAACAATTTCATTGCTGACTTTTTCAAGATCATCTGTGACCTCTAGTCTTGACCTCACAAAGTCACACAGTTCTTCATTGGCCATGACATCCCAGATGCCATCACAAGCTAGAATAATAAATTCATCTTCCCCCTCACATCTCTCTATAGCATACACTTCAGGCTCAGGAGAAACAAGCTGCTCTGTCGGGCCTTTTCCATGCACACACTTGTAGTCGAAGTCTCCCAGAGCTCGAGATACAGCCAGAGACCCGTTAACTCGCTGGATCATGACAGAGCCGCCTGCATTCTGGATCCTCTCCTTCTCCAGTGGGTTGCTCGGTTTGTGATCCTGTGTGAAAAAGTGCACAGCTCCACCCCTGCTGAGGAGCCCCCGTGAGTCTCCGCAGTTGATAAAGTAGATATGGCTTGGAGAAATCATCACACCTACTGCAGTGGAGCCACTGCGGTCCACACCGTGCTTCTTTTCAGAAATGGTTCGCATGTGTTCATCGATCTGCAAGAATCCTGTGCGGATCCCATTCTTCACACTCTCCACAGAGGTGTCCTCCTGCAGAGCACTCTGGAAGTCTGAGTTGCTAGTGATGTGCTCCAGTAGATGCTCACAGCAGTACTTGGCCACCTGAGAGCCAGCATGACCATCATAAACAGCAAAGAATGACCAGAGGTCGAGCCCATGAGAGAGACCAATTACTGCTGTGTGTGCATCTTCCATCTCAACCCGCCAACCCTGCATGCTGCTCAGTCCATACCTCAGGTTGTTACCATCACCATGAGAATTGTATTTTTCCATCTTTGGTTTGTCCAGAAATGCACCCATTGTGTCCCTCGAACAGCCTGCAACAAAAATCAAAACACAAATATACTGATAAGAAATATTGATCATTTCAGGATTGCCATTAACAATTACCTACCAGTATAACCAACTACCGGTACCTACTCTACCAGTATAAAATTTAGACACACTTTCCCATTAAATCCTATGGGAAAGTGTGTCCAAACTTTTTACTGGTACTGTACAAGAATACCAAACATGTTCCTAACAATTACTAACATCTACAGTAAAAAAGAATTATGTTTAAGTTTAGCTATACCAGCCGTGAACTGTGACCGACCAATCACTCGGAGATATCTCCTTACAAGCAAGTCAAACGTCCACACAAGCAGACACAGACAGCAACTGTCACACACAAACTGACATCTCCCGAGCACAGAACATTCCCACTGCTAGTACATGTGATAAGGTATATGAGGTATCGAGAGGGGGGGGGATCCTACTAGTCTTAGACTTCATGTGAATTACATGTGCCTAAAAACCTTACTGGAAGGCTCACATACGCAACAACAGTTTCCAGGAGTTAAAACAAGCCACAATTTCATTTTTATTTACTTTTTATAAATTGTCCTTTACTTTTTAATAATAGTATAGTATTAAATGTAAGTAAGTAAAATGTATTTATATAGCACCTTTCACAGCCCATGAAGTCACAAAGTGCTTCACATAAATGTTTATATAAAAAAAATGCTGCCAAGAATTAATAAACAAAGTGCTAATGTGAAAAAGAAACTAATAATTGTGTGTGCTACATATTCTGAGTTATGTTGAAATTCACATTCAGTTCATTTTTATTTACACAAAAACATCTGGCCAATATTGTTGGACAGAATTTACTCCGCACATGTTGCGTGAAAATGAGATGGGGATTAGAAAACTATTTAAATAATGAACCATACATGCACAGTTTGTTTAAAAAGTCAGATTAATATTTTGGTAAGTTGCCATCTATCTTTCTGGAAATGGACAGAAAATAATAAATGGTTTAAATATCTAAAACACAATGTCAGAATTGAAAAATACCTAATCAGCAAAGAAAACCTCGATGGGGAAGCAGAAAATAAATAATAATGTGTTTATATATAACAGAAAAAGCACACTTATTTTGTCAAATGGATTTAAACAGAAAACCAAGTCCATCCATTTGGCATAAAATTGACATCTCGGGAGTTTAGACCCCTGAAGTCTAAAAATAGTAGCCCTATGTCTACATTTTAGCTACTTATTAGGAACGCTGCTTGTCCTCATCAAAACGAAACGCCCTAAATCCACTGACTGTTCAAGTTTAACATTAAATGTACTTTGATACAATAAGATGTTCAGTTTTATCCTAATGTACCGAAAAAAATTTCTGACCTTCGTAATTCTAGAAAAAAAACTTAAAGATGGTTACTCGGATAAAATAAGTTGCAGCAGTGGTTACATATCCAAAAGCTAGCTACCTGACGGACCAGGTCTTCGACAACTGGTATTAAAACAGAGACTGTGTTAAATTCGAGACCAACACTTACGTTAAAGGAAATAGTTTATGTCCTATCATACTCTAATTAGGACTATATAGACAGATATCAGAGAAGAATTAAAGCTGTACCAAGTCCAGACTAGTACTCAGATAAACAAACTGCCTAACCTAGTTGCGGGCCTTGACCCTTGTCCCTCACAGCTAGCTTTGACAGGCCTTCTCTACCATGTTGTGCTACCGAAATGTTGAAGCAAGTAAAGCCATCGGCCTTGCTAATCTACTATTGATATGCTAACTTAGCTAGGATTGCTAACTATCCAGGTATACTCAACAGTTGTTTGCCAAATAGTAAACATTTAATGACTTACCACAAGACCAAAATACCAGTTGACAGCTAGGCAATCTGAGACAGGGGCAGGGACCGACTGTCCGTAGTTCTCACCACTGAGTGCACAACGACGTTATATGGGGGTATGCCGTGGTTTAGCTAAGCTAGCTAGCCTGTTAGCTTGTAATAGGCGGTCGTCACTCAATACTCAGTGCATATAAACTGTGTAAATGCGTAGGTTCCTGTTTGCGTGCTCCTGTGATGCATTACATTATCCCAGCTGGCGAGCTATACAATGCCCTAAATTTTTATGTGGTCTGGGGGCCGAAGCTTTGTGCAGCAAAGCCAGGGGAAGCTGAAACGTCTTGCCCCAGCCTCTCTACTTGACAGCTTCACAGCTTGCTAGCTAACATTAGCTGTGCCGAGGAGCAGAGCTACAGACAAGACCCGGATGTAACAGGTTGCGTATTCGAAAACATGACATCATTCCTAAAGATTTGTGGCTGCGCGGGCTCCTGCGCACATGCGCGCGGAAAGCAAACAAACGTGTGCTTCAAAATATGCAGTCGCGCACGATATTATAAATTTGCATTTAAATATCCCTTGCATAAATGTTCTATATATTTAATATGGTGCTTACATAAGACTGTTTTGATTGGGCAGCTGTGTCACGTGGGCGGGATTAAAATGATTGGATAACAGTGCAGGTTTGGGTTTGCCACATTGTTTGTACTGGTCAGTTAACGTGCAGAATACAAATGAAATGGCGGTTTTTGTTATGGTTATAATCCATTACATTGTGTTTTTCTCTTAAACGAATTTGACTCATTTTGAATTCCTTCAAAACCAAGCACTTGCTCCCTTTTAATTTTTTAATCTGTACTCTGTTTTAAAAAGGAAAAATGTAATTTTAACAAGTAAAATATTCATCTTTAATTGTATGATAGTTACAGTTGTTGCTTGATGGGTGGCTTTTTCAGATTTGGTTTGGAAAAGGGGTTGTAATCCTATGGTTGTAATAGCCAGAATCGAGCTGATTCTGATCTGATCATACCCATGAAAAAACTAAACATGCCAGAATTCATTTATGTGTTTATTGCTTAGGAAAGTGTTATTTATAATCATGTAGGGAACTTAGGTATTCTAGTTAAAGAACCTGTGTATGTAAGATTTAATAATTTGAAAGCAAACTGATGTAGCCTACTTAAAATGTAAGTAATCACTGCAAATGTAACCACAACTAATTACACGTGTTTTAAGATGAAATTCATAAAGGTTATAGTAATTTATTTTTCTAATCTGATTTCATAATGCAGATTCATCAGTTTAATATATTTAATGTTATTAAGGAGAGTTAAGGGGTGGCCAAATAAAATGAAAATGAATTAAATGGAAAATACTTTATTGATACCAGACGGAATTTCTAATTGTAGTAGTTTTATAAATACATAAAATAGTTAATAAAAGGTCTTCACTGTTGTTGGGAGTCCATATAATCCGTCACACACTCAGTCAAGCTGTTGATGTCCTCTCCATGAGGACCACAGAGGACACTCCAGT
>JBAMHV010000021.1:9882207-9913884 GCA_037177535.1 Pseudomugil gertrudae | reverse complement strand
ACAGCTTGACTGAGTGTGTGATGGATTATATGGACTCCTGTGTGGACGGCACCATCCCAACAAGAACAGTGAAGACCTTTTATTACCTATTTATGTATTTATAAAACTACTACAATTAGAATTTCCCTCTGGGATCAATAAAGTATTATTCATTTAATTTTTCATTCATTCATTGGAGAAAGGATGCATCGAAAAGTTGCAGGATGTTAGATTTTGAGGACTTGGGCACCCCTGTCTTAGAGGCAACCCTACTTTAACACACCTGAATGGAATAAATGCTCGTTAACAGGCTGCAAACACTTGATGAGAAAGTTCATTAACTTGAATCAGGTGTGTTAAAGTAGGGTTGCCTCTAAGACATGCAGGGCAGGGGTACCCGAGGATCAGGTTTGAGAAACACTGGTTTAGAGAAGGGGTGTCCAAAGTCGGTCTTGTTTCAACACACCTGACTTCCATTAAATTAACACAAAAGCCAATGAAGTTCAGCATAATGACTGATTAACTTGAGTCCACTGTGTTGGACCAAGGATACATGGAAAACCTGCAGGATTGTGTCCCTCAAGGACCGGCTTTGGACACCCCTGGTTTGGAGTGAGCAGTGTCTGAATGGTGGGAGGAAGCCAGAGTATATGGAGAGAACCCTTGCATGGGGAGAACATAAACTCCACACAGGAAGGTCACCTTTAGGTTCTCTTGTTGTTCCACTGGTTGTTGGAAAGGACATCATATGAGGAAAAAGTTTATTGTGCATTAAAAACCAATGATTTTTTTTGTATGACATTTTTCTTACCATTGATTTGATTAAGACAGTTATATTTGGTTTTCACCTTGTTCATGTAATTATTATTTAGTAGCAAATTCTGCTTGCTTACACATAAAATGTAAAAATTTGGCTAGGCTTCATTGGTCGCATAGGCCAGTTACACATTTATACAGTTGCTTTCTGTTTCCAGTTCATTACTGGTTTGATTTGCTCCTTTCCTTCACCTGTTCCCTGTGTACACACCTTGGTTTCATTTGTCCTGTTGCCAGTTCATTCTCATGTTACTGTCTTATTTCTACAATGTTTCCTTTCTTTTTTTTTTTTTACTTGGTTTTAAAGCCCGGATTTCTGCACTGGCTGCCTCCTGCGTTTCACTCCACATACTTCACCAACTGTGATACTTGAGTTTGAGTGTTTTCCATACACTGATCTCCTGATTAACTGGTTGAATCCAGAGTTCTTTACTTGGACACCAGTGTTCAGTGTAGGCCTTATTAGAGCTCAGCTTCCTTGGTACAGTCTATAACAAAGCAGATGTTGCCTCATACAGAAGGAGAACATCGTGACTGTCAGCAGCCTGTTTATCCTCAGTGGGTGAGGCGTCCTTGATGAGACATTTGCAGCAAGCCCTGAGATGAGGGAATTTAAACTAGCAGGTTATCTGTGTGTGAGTGTATTTAAAAAAAAAAATTCAGTTCACTTAACCCCGTGATGCCTGTAACAAGTTTGACTATTTATCTAATTAGCAGAACTAATTGAATCCCCTAATCTAATTTTATTCTGCTTTTTTTGTGTGTTTTTTTGTTTTATGGATTTATTTTGATATTTAGTTATGTAATTTCTTTCATTTTTAGTCATTTCTTTTTGTTTAAAAATATTTTTTCTTTGTACTTTTGTAATTAATTGAATGGATTAAAGTTCAGGCCCTGTGATGGACTGGTGACCTGTCCAGGGTGTACCCTGCCTCTCTCCCATTGTGAGCTGGGATTGGCTCCAGCCCCCCCGCGACCACGTTAAGGGAAAAATGCGGTAGAAAATGGATGGATGGATGGATTAAAGTTCATTCTGACCTCCACGTTTATAATAAAATAGTATAAGTTTCAATACTTTAACAGATTTTCTCACAGTCAACAGTTGGTGCACTTTTAAATTCCTGTAGGTAATGCCAATGGTGTCAAGGAAATGTAAACTTCTTGCTATCCTTTTTTCATGATGGTTGGTATGGGCCAAGTTTGAATGGTTCACCGCAAACATGATGGGCGAAGCTAGATGCAGAAATTCACAGCTTGTCTTTTAAATACAAAACTGTGTGTGTTTGTGTGTGTCTAATTCAAGATTTAAGTTATGGTAAATATTAATATGTGTCATCTGCTTGGGAATAAGTAAATGCCCAGATTTAAACTGAGTGAAAAGCATTTCTTTTTCTCAGCTTTTCAAAAGACTGACAGATCTCCTCTACAAGTGAGATTTCCTCTGATTACTGTTTGAACTAGTTTATCACTTTTAATCATGGAGCGGCTACAGTGAGCTGTTGTGACCCCCCCAGATCTAAATTTGTATCCAAAATAACCCAGACAATCCCCATGACCTCTACGTAGCACTTCACTTACAATCATCTACCCACCAGAAACGTGGCTAAACCTAGTTTAGGATTAGACAAAGGGATTAATTTTGGATTTGCCAAAAACATTTTCAGGTGACGAGGTGATATAATAAAGATGGTCCCCCCAAATGGTGGTGAAAAGGCTTTCAGATGTTGGGAAGGATGGGGCAATATTTTTGATGAGGAAAAAATGGTTTTAGGGTTAACCAACATAAGGAGAAATTTTTATTTTTAATTTAAAAAAACTATATGCTGTAGTTGGGTCAATGCTGGGAGCCAGCATTTTATTTTAGAGGATGCCCTCTACACACATAACTAAATCTATGACTTCTAAAAGTCAAATCCTAATGTGGAGTAAGGAATAACTGTACAATTTTCAATATATAAGTTATTAAATATCCTTACTATAATGTATAAGTGATCTTTGTACATAAATGTACAATGTGTGTTTTTATTATTGATGCACCGTTGGATGTGGTACTTCATATTATGAAATGAAAGCATTATTACAAAGAAATCAATAATGCATTCTTTTTATTTTAAATGTAGAGACAAAAACGCGGAGAAGGCTTTTTTAAGTTATACAATACTGAAAAAATATGTAAGTAAATAAAATTTAGCAAGGTCAAATGTAAACCATTGACTGATTTGACCAACTACATCTAGCTAGATTTGATTTGTTATAGAATAATGCTTTGTATCAGTAAGTTTGCATGCTTATCTTCATGTTCTTGCATGAGCCAGGACCCATACATAATGATAAACTGAAACACTATTTATTGTTGAGATGTTTTGTAGATTGCTCCAACCCATAAGAAGTTGCTGAAATAATTATTTTTACATTCTGCAAACAAGAGCACAGAAAATATAAAGCAAGGACCGCTGATCAATCTGCAGACGTACTTTTATCTGTGTTTGTTAACAATCTATGGTTTTAGCCAAAGATGCCATTTTAAAAAAAAGGTTTTACCCAAACTATGGTTTTCATTCGAAAATTCCAGGAGCGGAAGTGACGTATTAGTATTTCCCTATTTACCCGTGGCCAAAGCTAAGCTAGCTTATCTCTGGGTTGTGAAGTCCGTACATTAAAAAAAATGGATCTGTCCATTTTGTCAGCACTATATTACCTTCTACCACTCTATGCACTCGTTCATTTCCTTTGTTTCATATTTGCGGATGCAGACTTCACTTTGCTGCGTGCGAGACTGTTAGGACACAGGCCAGGTGAGTTCAGGAGTAACCTACCTGTCCATAACTTTCACAAAGAGGAATTAGTAATGATGAAGTATATTTAATCATCGGCATCGGAGAGTCTGTGATATAACACATACAACAGTATCGTAGACAGTTCAACAAAATAGTTTTTTCCAACGTCAAAAGCTCTTTAATTTCCATCCAATAAAATTTTATTGACGTAACTTTGCGCACAGTTGTCTGAATATGAAGGCACAGATACTGTGGACAAAGGTTAAGTGTAATATAATGTGTTTCTCTCCTGAAGAGATAAACTTTAACTATGGTAATGTAGTTACAAGGTAGAAACACGATTTTTCATGAGATTAAGTCCTATTGAAGATACCATATAGACTGATATATCCACAGATTTGATCATTTATCACCATATATCTATTATACTGTCCTAAATTGTGTTAGTTACAATGTAATTGATTAAACTGCAGCAGGATTATCACCATGCGGCACTCAGAAACCTGCGTAAATGTTTTAGGTACTAAATAAATGTGTTTGTTTATGATGTTTTAATAATTTTGATTTGTCTTGAGCAGAAGCCAAGCTAAAGGGACTGGTGGTGTGGGTCACTGGAGCTTCCAGTGGTATTGGAGAAGAGCTGGCCTACCAGCTGGCTAAATGTGGATCACGTCTCATCTTGTCTGCTCGCCGTGAAAATGAACTAAATAGAGTGAAACGCCACTGTTTAGGTAGAAAAATGTGTGTGTGTGTAACCATTATTTGTTAACACTCCATGGTCCCATCAAAGCAGACTTTAATACGTTACACAGTAATAGTTTTATGTCTTCATTGGTGAGCTGCTTAATTTTCTTTAAGTTTAATTAATTCTTTTTATAAATATTTTTTTAAGCGAACTCCAACCTCAAGGATGAGGATATTCTTGTTCTTCCACTTGATTTGCTGGACAGAACGTCTCATGAAGACAAAACAAAAACTGTGATTCAGTACTTTGGGCAGGTAAATCCAGTCATTTTACTTTGTTGTAAAAAAATTACATGCAGTTATTTTATTTGTATTATGCTATGTGTGGATTTAACTAAGCAAACAGCCTAATATCTTATCAAAAAATTACTGTGGCAATTATGTTTTAGATGACAAGTTATTTCACCCTAAATGATGATCCTAATGTCAGGAACTGTGTCAAAATACATCGTATGAAAAGTTTATCAGGTAATAACCTGCATCAAACTAAGAAAACATCCAGGGAGATTGAGGAAATGACTAAAACTGGGTTAAGAACTGTTGAATACATTATGAAAAAGGGGAAGGATAGTGGGAAACTATAGCCTTTGAAGGAAGATGTGGTCATAAAATCACGATTGGCGATCACACGAAGATATCTGGCTCTGTTCATTGCAGACCAATCCTGTAGTTTTTCCAGTTTCTTTGCTCAAGCAGACTTGATTTAAATTGAAACATTGTGCAGAACTTAATAGGCTGTCAGATCTGTTTGAGTTGGAGCAGTTACACATTTAACATTGCCGGTTTGTGACTTATTGAAACAATGCTGCAGCGAATGCCTGAACTAATGAAGCTTAAGGTGGTCCAATGAAATATTCTGACAATTCGGTACATTTTAACTGTCCAGGCAGTGTATGAGAAGAAAAGCAACATTATTTGTATCAAATTTATGTTGAAAACAAATCAGTTTTTAAATTCTGTTTTTTTTTTTTCCCAACTTCTGACCATGTTTGTAGATTGATGTCCTGATTAACAATGGTGGCCGTAGTCAGCGATCTCTGTTCCTGGAAACCACTGTTGATGTGTACCAGGCCTTGATGGAGCTCAACTACCTTGGTACAGTATCTCTAACGAAGCAGGTGCTGCCTCACATGACACAGAGAGGCAGGGGGAGTATTGCCACCATCAGCAGTGTTGTTGGCATTGCTGGGGCCCCTCTGGCAACAGGATACTCTGCCAGCAAACATGCTCTTCAGGTAAACTGAATAAAATACATTTTTCTTTTCTATTTACTCAATCTAAGCCCACAGAAGCAAAGCTTCATTTAAGTTTCTCTACAACTTTTTATTACTAATGTGTGTAAACTACAAGCAATTTCCTGTCTAACCTGTGTACTCGTGGTGTTGATTGTAGCTGTAATGTCCACAGGGTTTCTTTAATTCCCTTCGAACAGAGCTGACAGACTTTCCAAATATACTCATCAGCACTGTGTGTCCAGGGCCAGTGCAGTCACAGATTGTCAACAATGCTTTTACAGAGGAACTGAGCAAGGTAATGTATTTTTTTATGGTTGATTTACTTGATGTGTGTCATATAAGTTGTCTTTTGTTTTTAGTTATCAATTTTTCTTTAAAGCCTGTTGCCACAGTTGGTAACCAAGAATACAAGATGCCTACAAGCAAGTGTGTTCGATTAATGCTGGTTGGAATTGCCAATGATGTGAAAGAAATGTGGATTGCTCAGCAGCCCTTCCTCCTGTTTTACTACGCCTGGCAGTATGCACCTACTTTTGCCTGGTCCATCACAAACATGTTGGGCAGGAAAAGGGTGCAGAATTTCAAAGCTGGTATGGTAGGTACCTAAACTTCTGTTTGTGTAAAGGTAATGGAGCAAATTAAACTTTAATTTCATGTGCAAATCTGAGAAATCAATGTATATAAAATATGTATTGCTATTTTAAAATAGTAAATAATAATATTAAATAAACCTAGTTTAGGGATGCCTTTGCAAAGAACTGGAGATGGGGGCAATTCTCTCTGTGTGAATGGATTGAAAATACTCGACTGAGGCATAATGTGGCAGACACTATGCAGAGCTGTCTCTTAACAGCTGGGGGGGGTCTAAGCTTTTACTGTCCTTGCTAGAATCTAATAAGAAAGCAGTGGCAGTGGGATGACATTAGGCATTCATCATGTAGGCTGACTGACCAGTGTCTGCTGGCCTCTGCTGGACAATGACTGCTGAGGGCCATGCAGGAAGGTCATGTTCCAGCTAGCCAGCCACTCTGGTATCACAATACTCAGAAGGGCGTGGGAAAAAAAGGTGTAAAACCTTATACTGTTCAAGCAGTATGTATCAACAACAAAGCATCTACATGAAAGCAGTCATCTAGTTTTGATACCATAAAGTTACTCAAGCTATACAAATCATCCTGCTTTCATAAAAATGATCTTTGATTTAATTTAACGTGGACTCAGAGCTGACAACCAGCTTTTTCTGTTGCAGGATGCAGACTCTGCATACTTCACCAAGCCAAAGACCTCCTGAAAATGACCTCATCAAGAAGTGCTTTCATTGCATTCCTGCTGTTGGATGTTTCTGTAAAATGTCTGCTTTCATCTAGAGTGAAAGATTTACTGGCAGAGGACTCAAAGCCACTGTTCAGGAGAAAACCTCTTTCCATCTTAACTGTAAACCAAACCTTTTTGTGGCACGTAGCCTTCATGAAAGAATACAAGGCCTGAGGTGATGCATTTGCACTGACCTTTTGAATGCTTAATAAAATTTTGTTTGGATCAATTTTTCCCTTCTTTTGTTTGCTCAATGAAACATTTCAAATCTTATTTTTGCCAATCTATTTTATTAGAAGTATATACAGTTACACATATAAAAAATTAACTTCTATGTACAAGAAAATATGGACACATTCATTTAATTCTTGTAAACTGTAAACAAGTGAAACGTAAACAAAACAATAGCACTAAACGCCACACACGGACAGCAACACATACCCAAGGCACATCCTTGCTTTTGACAAAACATTAAAATTCTCCCTTTTTTATGGGCATAGTAAAAAAACAACTTAATACAATGAGGCTAGAGGTATCCAGGTAGGATTTTCCCAGAGGGAGGTGGCTCCATTTTCTTTCACTTTATGTTTAAGTACAACCACATGAAAAAAAAATATTTGTGCTTTAAGGAAAACTGTCAATTATATTAAATTATTTCCCATGTTCTATTTAAAAAATGGAGTTTGAAACGTGTGAATGCATTATTCCTACTGTTCCTTCCTCTGTGCTGCAAGAAATGAAGCACTCAGAAATTCAAATAGTGTTCAAAAGACAAAAGGAGGCTTCATTCAGACTTTACGAGACCACAGGTCAGAGGCAGGGGAAGTGAAGGGGGGCAGATGAGTAAATGGGGTACCCTAAAGGGGGATCGGCTGCCTGAACAGTCAAGTTTCGAAGCATAAAGGGGTGAGCCTGGATACTGTATCGCTCCTCATCATCGTTGGTGGCATATAAAAGTTCCCAGGAGAGGTTTGCCCACTGGCCTCGAACCCCCTCTCCGTTCAGACGACCCACCTGCACAAGCTGCTCCTGCAGGGATAGAACTCGTCCTGTGTAGGTACCCTGTGGAGAAACACTTATTATAACCAAATAGACATTTTATATTAACTGTATGCCTAATAAAAAGTTACATGTAAGGTATTATTGTTTTTTAAAGTAATAAAACAATAAGATTTATGCACAAAAACTGTGGACACATTTAAATTCTTGTAAACTCAAGACACAAAATATAAACAAAACACTAAACACATTTCTTTGCAAGTTGACGGGCAAACAGCAGCTTTTTCTGATATCCTGCAAATGAATTCAGGCAAAAACTCTCCAAAAACTTAAACTCTTAAAAAAAATGCAACAGATGCAAGCATTGTGAAGCTGCTGTCCAATAAGGTGTCCTAAGTTTAACAGTAACTTGACCTGTTAAGATGGTTTGACTGGAATAGTCTGATTTCAATCAATGAGCACCTAATTCTGCTAATTCAACAAAAGACTATTTTTAGTTTTTTAGGTCTAAAAAAAGTTTTGAAACTGTTGCACATATTAAGTTTTTATTTTTGACAAATACACATTATCTTTGAGAGGGTTAGTTTGTTCAGACAACTGAATTACACTATCTGTCAATGACTTGACAATTATACTGGCTGTCATTTGTAACTATTAAGGGAAATCAGAGAAAATATTTGCATAATAATTTGAAACAGTTTAAATAAGGACTCAAACTAGTGTATGTAGTTACCATTGTGAGGTCATGTCCTAGAGAAAACAAATAGGGCTTCTCTTGAAGAACACTGTCATGCCAGCCTTTTTCTGTCACCAGACCTATGTACCAGTCCCTTTCATATTCCTCTAAAGTGCTGAACAGCTCATCAGCGGACTCCATTGGACCAAGACTTGCCTGATCAAACAACAGCTTGAAACTGAACCTAAGAACAAATAAAAAGACAGATCTCATCAGGAGCTTCTGGCACAGATAAGATCCACTGATCAAAATGATGGAAATCAGGAAATTCAGAGCAGCATCTTTACCTGAAAGCTTGAAGTGTGAGCTGGTAAAGTTCTTTGCTTGAGGACAGCCAGTCGAGTCCCTCTGTCCATGGTACATCTCCACAGTAAAGCCTGTAAATATAACTAGGACTGGTGAAAGCAGACTCTGCTCCCAGTGAAATGAGACACGAGAGTGCAACCTTTACATGCAGTTCTTTCAAAACTTCATCCTCTTTCAGGGCTTTAGTCATATCCTCTGAGGTCTCCCCTTGAACAGCAAGTCCAAACCGACCCAAGGTAAATCGAAACCATTCCTCTGGAAATAAAGCCCTTAGAGACAATAAGCGAGATGGGAGCAATGGTGCTGTCCTCCACCCTGGCGGTAGGTTGAATACCTCAGACTGAGGGCAGCTGAAGTGGAGATGAGGACTTTCTCTGAAAATGTCTGGGTTTCGGCCTTTATCTACAGCCGGCATCCCGATGCCCAGTCCCAAAGGCTGCAGTGGCTGCAGGGCAGAAAGAGCCATGTTTTCAAAAAGACTGTCCATTTCTACAGAGCCTGGCAAAGAGGCCCCCGTTTGCAGTGCCGAGTGTCCTGGTTGGGCTTCTGCAGTCACTAATGCCACAGTCCGTCTGGCTGGTTGCGGTCCAAATAAGTCATCCTCGTCTGACCAATCCCCAAAAGAAGTCAAACTAGAGCTGTCCTGTCTGAACCTGAGAGAAGATAGATTAGATTCTACCAGAACAGTCTCAGGTGCCTGGTTACAAGTAGTCTGGGCAAACTGTGAAGACTGGGACTTCACTCCAATCCCCGACCCCTCTTCATTGCTCCATAAAAATCCTTTATGCCTCTGCACACAATACCGGAGGAGTAACCAGATGAGTGCTTTCATGAAATCATCCTGAAGCTTCCTCAAGTTCTCGTGAGAGTCAATGACACCAGAGAGCACATTTCGGGCATCAGAGTAGACTCGTACAGCAAGTGCAGCACATGGGGTGAGGACATTTCCCCAGTGCATGTTAAATCCTTTGGGGAAACCGAGCCGCTCCGGGCGTTCAAAAGCAGCCTCAAACACCTCATCCACCCTGCGTGCTTCCACTGTATGGCAAGATGTCTCCTGCAGTTCAAGACCCTCCAAAAAACAAAAATAAAACTCCACCATGTTATTTAATATAATCTTAAATGCCTGCAAAGAGTTTTAAACAGACAAACTGAAAGTTAAAGTACCTTTATGTTAACTGTGCAGTAGCCATATCCTCTCTCTAGTATCATTATCCACACCATGCGGTCCTGAAAGCGGCCGAGGAAATGAGACCCTGGGGCTAAAGAACCTACAAATGCAGAGAAAATCATGCATCATCAGCAAATTTAACATGTAAGGAGGCGTGACATGTAGAACCACAAGAAAAGCTGTGTGACAATAACCTGCAGACTGTATGAGATGCTTAGACGTGCACTGCTAAAGGATCATAGGGAGGTTACTACTCTGTTTTAACTGAATGACTGCACACAGATCTAAATATTAAACATGTTGTTGTCCTTAGCCTTCAATTACTCCCCAAAAACATCTGTTTTTATACAATGTGAGCTCTTCATTTTTTTGAGACAGAAGACAGATGTTTATTTCTGCAAAAGATTCACAACAGTGGCAAGGTGAAGGAAGGCTTTTGTTTTAAGCTGAGGAACGCTTGCATGGCTCAAGGATAATGTCACGTCCCATAACGACATCTCGGAATAGTTTCAGCCACTACCTCGTGATGTGAAGCGACAGACTGGGCAGATTGCTTTCCTGCTCACTGCTCCATAGCCTCTAGTGTGACTAAAGCAAAAACTACAAGCTGACATCTTCACTGTAAGCATCAAACTAGAAAATGTTCTAAATAATACAAAACATCTTCATTTCCAAGGCTCGCATTAAACAATGAGACTAAGAAATGCGTTACCTCTGCATTTTTATTCATTTTTAAATAATCAATCCATAAAAATCCAGTTTTTACTTGCAGTATGTTTCCACTCCCACCCTTGATTAAGTACAAAACAATATCCTAGCAGCAGTGCATTTTAGCCTTGCAGTATTATGCAGTTAATGTTGTGGAAACATTTGGATGTAATGAATACAGATCTGAGCTTTTTTTTGGGTCACTTCACAGGAAGCTCAATTCGATGATGTAAGCTCACATTACTGCCAGTGCTCCCAAAAGGCTGCTCACAACAGCGATACTCTTAGTATTTAAGCATATGAGGTGATGCTTCACTGCTCTTTGATCTGCATACAGTGGCCACTTGACCCATGGGAAAGGTCTGTCACTACGATTATAAGAGAAGTCAAAATACGCTAAAATCATTATGCAAAATGATAAAAAAATAAGTTTAGTAAGCTCTTTCGACAGGTATTTTTGTTTCAGAGACCTACTGTATAAAATATAGAAAATAATGGGCATATACAGTATATATATATATATATATATATATATATATATATAGGAAGACATATTAGTGATTTTTATATAATGGTCTGCTCATACTGTAACAAAGTAATCTTTCTTTAATATGCAGGTTTAGCAATTTAAACTCAGAGTGACGGAAGAATACTCTCTAAAAGAGCGATATGTTTAACTGTGTTTGCTCACCCATATGCATACAAGTCTTTATGGCTCTGTCTCTACTTCTGTTGCAGCTTCAGAAATGTATGACCAGATACATTTTGACAACCCAATTTTACCTCAAGTTACACACAGGTTACTTATGCTTTTGTGCCTTTGTTATGCACAACAAAGGCACATCAGTCTCACTTTGAACAGACTACAGAAAGAAAAGATATCAGGAGTGAAATACTAACCAAGCGACCCTCTTGCAAAGGCCGTCCTCAGTGCTGTGGCCAAACTTCCACTCATTTGCTGGTAGAAGATTGAATCTGGACAAGGACAGGCAGTTCCTACTGGGCCAGGCCAGCTACGCTGTGGCCTGGGAAACCCCACAAGAAAAATAGGCAGAGTGAAAAGGGGCAGCAAAGGGGCAGAGATCAGGGCAGAGAGGGTCACCACTGCGAGCAGAAGTGGGCATAGAGATGCATTCAGTGCCAGGAGAGTTCCGGCGGACTGACGCCGCTGCTTCTTCTCCGTCCAAGAGGTCACCAATACAGTAAGAGTGAACTTCAGTTTGGCCAAAAACTGGCTCAGTCTGTCAATCACGAGGCCCACCTGGATCAGAAAAAAAGGCAACATGACTTATCTACAGAATCAGAATCCAATATGATCAACTAACGTTTGTTCAATATACTGAAGTTTCTGTGGGTCATCTAATTTAGTTTCCGACTTTCATATTTGCTAACCTAACAAACATTATCGTGCAGTTTTGTTCAAATGAACCTTTTATTAAAAGTACACCTACAAAATCTAATGTGCTCTCAAAGTCTGTGAAATAATTTAGTGGGTGGAAAGTGAAGGTGTTTGATATTATCGGCATAATGGTATTATCGACCAAAAAATATTGGCATCAGATTTTACTTGTCTTTTTAAACGAAAACTTTTACATAACATGTACATACTATATATCGAACTCCTCAGCAAAGACTCTAACTCAAAATAAATAAATATAAGACATGTTATGTATAGGTTTCCAGATTGTTTGCATATTTAGCACAACTTGCAATTAATCCTGCAGCCGTGACATCATCAAGCCAAGTCCTCCCTTGCAGGATAAGGAGTTTTGAATTGAACTTGTTGAAATGTTTTGGAATTATTTTAGTGTCTACAGACATCAAATTAGCTGCAAAGTAGATGATGTAGCTTTCCTATTATTCTTGGGGGAATCAAAATATAGCAGTATCGGTTGATATCAGTAGAGTTGGAAAAAATTGGTGTATCGGATATCAGTTAAAAAGAAATAAAAAAGCCAATATCAAAACAATCCTAGTAGAAAGTAATGCATCTAGGCTCACCAGAAGAAGCTGGACTCCAGTTCCTAAGTTGCCCCACCCTGGTAGTGTAGCATTTCCAGCTATAAGCTGCACCAAAACCACCAACACCATCTGGAGCAGGGCATCCTCTGAGCTCTGCCAAACCTGCAAAGCAACAAAGAGCAAATCTTCAGTTACATATAAATATATATAAATAAAATAAAATGGAAATATTGAAGTGAATACCTCACACTTGCAGTTTTCCATTTTATTTAAATAATAATTTGTGATATGAGCTGTCAGATTCAATGAGAATCTGACACAAGTGTTTTACTATGAATATTTCTGAACATTATGATCATTTAGCAACATAAACTGAGAGCTGGAGTGAATGCAAGTATACCACTCTAAAGGCTCGAATAAATCCCACACTGGTGGAGACCCTGTGGAGCAACTGCAGAGATCTGTCCATTGACAGGAAAGCAATCATTGCAAATGGAGACACTGAAATCAAACACACAGCAGGAGCTGGTTATACACCTTCACAAACAGAGCCTTGTATGTGACATGGTTTTCACATCTAAAACAAACACAGGCAAAACAGAATAAACATAAATAATATGTAACTTATGACATATTTACCAAGATAAACAAGGATTCTTCTGATGGCAGCAGCTATGTACAATCCTCTATTCTTTTGCTTGAAAGTTTGCACATTGGACATGCCTTTAGGGTAAAAGGGATTGAGGAATGCCCCTCCAAATATATAAGCCCCCTGAACTTCCCTTAGAGCCCAGCAGAAGCAGAAAAGTATGAGGAGAAGGTATCCAACAGGGCCTTGGGCTGATGAAATAAAGTTCTGAGACTGAGCTGAACCGAGGAAGTGATGTAACAGTCCTCCCTCTGCCATTGCTGCCAGCAGCAGGCTCAAATATAGCAACAGTTCCCTGCAGCCCAGATTCCAGCCAAATGAATTGGGAGGAAGAGGTGACAACCCCCCTCTGTGCAATCCATGGTCCCTGAAGGCTGCGCTGGGACCTTTGCAGAGTATGCCAACTTGGCTCAGGTCCAGGCTCAGCAGTAATCCCATAGAGATGGAGAAAAGTACCACACCCAGTGCTGATGGGATAAAGTAATTACACACAGCTACGCCAATGGATACACCAAACATCAACAGCAGCCTGTGGGACAATGTAAATACAGAAATTTAGGACTGATGAAAACAAACTACTGTGACACTTGTCAGTTCAGTGCAACTATAGAAATGTGATGAGGACTGGTTTTCCATAAAAATGACGAGTATAAGATAGATTAAAACTGTCATGATAGATTAAAACTGTAATATTTAAACTTTTAGTTAAAAAACTTAAGTTACTGCTTCACTTTTTAAAAATTATAGCATAAACTGTTTGGTCAAACCAATCTGCCGAAGTTATAAAAAAACTAATATCTGATCACAATAAAAACAAACTTTCCAGCATCTTCTGCTAAAAAGCTAATGTGGGTTATAATATAGAAATACACAGAAATTAACTGATATATGGATTATTTACTGAAATGACTGACTAAAATGGATTAAAAACATTTACTTCGTTTTGTTATGATCATATTAACATCATGATCTGGAAAACAAGAATGAACTGAACTATGTGTTTGTTTACTGGGGGCCTGTGTGTATGAAGAAATATATGGTCTGTATGATGTTCATGACAGATATATTTAAGTAAAAGTGTAAATGAGTATCATTTACTACTTTTGTAGTTTACTTTAAATATTTGTAACAATACAACTAGAATAAAGGTTTAGAAAAACAAAACTTTTACAAATGCAGTTAAGAAAAGTATTACTTATAGCTTAAAACATTACTAAAATGCGATTATTCAACAAGCATACATGCAGATAAATGCCATAAGTTATTTATTTGGTTTACTATAAACAACCATGAATAATAAAATAGATCAAAATCAATCTAATGAGGCTAACGATAAACTATCACTTTTAGTGTGTACCTGAGGTTGCTAGACATGGGCGAGCCTCCTAAACCAAAAACAAGAACCTGCTCCATGACCCAGAGAAGCAGAGCATCCAGGGGAGGTAGTATCCCTACTGCCCACAATAGGGGTAGGAAGAGGAACAGCACATGAAGAGTCTGGCTGGCCAGTTGGAGCTCAGGGATAGGGTCTGAGAACCTTAAAAACAACAAGATATAAACATGAATATAACTAAAAACAACGTTTTCTTTAATAAGATGCAAGTGTTGCTTTTTTCTCACCGATTGGCCAAGTCCACGGCAATGAAAATAAAAATGTAGAGGGGCCGGTTGAGCGGAGTGATCTCATATGTATCCTGTGCCTGGAACGTGGCCGTCTCTGTAGCAGTATTTACAATGAGGGAATATTCTGCTATACATAAAGCCACCCAGCTAAGGACGAAAACTACCAGGGAGACACCAACACTGCCATAGAGAGCAGTCAGTCTACCCAGAAACACATACCATGTCCCAAAACCACAGAGAACTCCGGCTAGTACTGTATGCAGCACCACATTAAGTCCAAACCGTTTCCCTGGAGCAATGAATCGAACAGTCTCTGGGCTGACACAGTGAGTAAATTCCACTTCCTCTTCATCCACCAGGATGTTGGGTGCACCAAGTCTCTCCACCGTGCCACTCCTCCGTGCAGCATACAGCGCCAGGGCCTGGACACCTGCTGCAGCTAAAAACATTAACGAACCAGAAAGTACAGCAGCAGGGAGTTCGTGAAGCAATTGCAGCTGGCAGAGCAGGGTGCCAATGCCCCCGAAAAGCCATGGTGTCAAGAACAAAACTGCTTGATTAACATATACATATGGTGGAGCACAGTAGCCCAACTTGAAGCGTGGTCCTCCCAACACTGTCTGAGGGAAACGTTTCCAGAAGAACTCCTGCTTGTACTCATTAAGAAGGGGCACATCTGGCCCCATTCTGACCATTCCCAAAAGGGTGGCAAGTCATCTCCACACAGCTGAAGGAGAGTTTCCATTCATCATGTCCAACACAGTCAAGGATCCTTCAAAAAACAAACAAACCTTCAATTAAGCTGTAAGGATCAGTATTGAATTAATTGCACAGAAATAGTGAAGCTGGATCTGAAAACACTTAAAATGTAACACTGTTTTGTTGCTTTAGGCATTTACACACATTTATTTGGTTTCTCGTTTAAAAATTAATATGGGTCTAACATGTAAATTCAACTTCAATTTGAGTCTACTTAAATCTAAATTTTACAGGGAGTTTTAGAGGGGGGTTAACTCTTTCCACAGATGCCAACATGAGATGGGATCATGGACAAAAGGTGCTATTCTCTCACAATAAGTTTGATTCCAACACCAAATGTGCAATATTACCTTCTGGTAACACAACTGCATCAATTTACATCAAGTGAAGCATCAATTAGGGTTTTTTTAATGAATGAGATTGTAGAAGCATAGAAGTAAAATTATGAAAGCAGCTTGATTAATTAGGTTAGAATTTAATATGAATGTCATAACAAAATGTTGAGGAAATGAAGGAATATTGGATGTTTTATTATCACTGTACCTTACTGCAGGAACTGACTTTACGAAGAAATTCTGTTAACCATAAGCATCTGTGGAGCCATTTTTCTCAGAGCTCAGTGAAATAAAAATACCTTTGTTCCAGTGCATTGAACTGACCACATTCACAATCTTATTTTGCTTGCATGTACAGTATATGGATGATTATGAAGAGCACGCAGGGCAGTTCAGGAAAATGTCGCCTTCTTGTCATAAAAAAATATTACATTTCCCCTGACAATGAATATTTTTGGTAAAACCATTAAAGCGACACTTTAAAAGTCCGTTAAAATGTATCAACAATTGTACATGTTTACCACAATTTGACGTTCAAGAGCAACAGCTACTGAGTTACCAGGAGAACACATCAACAGTGGCTTGTGGATGCATTAGTGACCTCACCTGACTACAATGACATACCTAAAATATAATAATTTAAAAAATGCTCCAATCACCAAACAATTTAATTCTGAGGTCAATTATTTCTTGAAGACTATTCATGCCTTTTTTCACCGAAATTGCTAGCTTTACTATTGTTAGCTAACCAGACTGCACACCAGCTTGACTATCCGCTAGCTGCCTTTTTCTAAGAGGAAAGTAACAGCGCATTAGCAACCGTGGATGACTAACTTACCGTTATCAGTGGAATAGCTAACACCAGATACATTGTATGATGTTATAGTGACGTTGCTGAAAAGTTTACAAAGAACAAAGTGGGAACTGTCAGCATTAATATTAGCCGTTAGCTAACAGCAAAAAAAAAAAAAACAGGAAACGCAGGCATGATACGTAGCCAGGTTGTAACCAATCAGAGTAAAGGTAACAGAAAGGCATGTTTTCTGATTGGCTTAACTCGTATAACCCCGCCCCCTACATACACTGGTCTTGCCCATACGGCACATTATTTTATACACACAGAAAGCGGACCGTCCAAGTCGATGAATGTATACATCATGCATTATTTACAACACATTTGTTGTAAATATTGATAAGTTGATGGTGTATTAGCAAACTTAACATCAAACTGGAGCTACATAGACAACGAAACATTTGTTGCACAATAACGACTCACCGAAATCTGTGTGGACATCTATTATATGGCCAAAATGATGTTGTGTAAGCATCATACAGTTATAATATACCTGTTATAGCATTGTCAGTCAGTCGAATATGTAGGAAGTTGCCACTGTGATGATCAGGTTTTGATACTGTAACTGAACAATGGATATGTTGTTCTTTGCATTTCTAATTACGTCCAATTTCATATTCTATTGTGTATACCCTTAATCTTTCATTGTATTCCACATTGGCACTTGCTAAGATTTTTAAATCCTTAATGCGCAGATGAAGCAAAAAACAAAGGGGATTAAGAATATTACATTTTAATCCTTGATCCTTGTTATGTCTTTCTTAACACAAACAGAGAAAATTCTACAAGTATTTTATTATTTTATTAGAATGAAAGTGATTTTGGACAAGTGTATTTCTATTCAAAATGTTTTTATCTCAAAAATAGAGGGCAAAAAAGAGGCTCATGATGTGATCACACAAAAGCCACCATATCAAAACAAAGAAACTTACCAACATTGGGCAAAGAAGATTAAATTGTTGTTGTTCAGTGGGGCTTGGAGAATAAGAGTGGGCAGGAGCTTTAGTTTCCTTGTAATCTAAGAATCTATTTCTACTCTGTGTGACACACAACAAACCTTAAAATAGAGCAGCCTGTCAGTCATAACAACATATAGTGCACAATATAATCTTCCCATAGTACCACTTGTTTAAAAACATTACTAACACATAAAATCTTAAAGAAGAAATCATGCAAATCACATAAAATATAAAAGACTGACACCAAATTGAAAATGACTGTTTAAAGGGAGCGAAAATTGATTTCCAAGAAAATTGTCTGTTGTTGTTGTTGTGTGGTTTTTTCTTTTTGTCTTCTCAGACAACCAGTATATACCTGTGATTGAAATAATGTGGTTAATGACACACAAGTTCAATAATGCGATAAATGACACACAAGTCCAGAAATAAGAAGCAGTTAAGATTTAATGCTTCTGCGTGGTTTGCTCCTTTCCAAAATGTCTACACAAAATAGAAGCATTTTTCTTTTCATCCTAATTGTTAGTCTCTATTCACTCTTTATTCCACAGGAAACAAATTGCAGGAAAATGACAACTAACAGCAATAATTCAATGACAGCCTTTGAAAGAAGCAATATGGCGAGACAAGATGCATTTGTGAGGTTAAAAAATGAGTTTGGGACATAATATGTACCCTCTGAAGACAAAACAGTTTTGATTTTGCTGATGACTTGCAGAGGGGCATCATTAGAGGCAAAACAGTTCTTTTTTTTTTACAAAATTGACTTAAAAGATTATGCTAAAAAATATGTGGCCTCAATCAAAGCACTTCTGATGTTAATATAATTTGTGAGTGTGAAAAACTTGTGGAGTGTAAAGTTGTTCATTACACAAACAATACTTTGATAAACATTGCCCAATGCGATGTTATCTTTGGCATCAGACATCAATCAGTGTTGTCACCCCTCTTATTCCATCCTAAAATTGGAACCTGAGTAGATTGCAGTAAAAACATGCTCCATTCAGCAATTATTCACAGAGTCTTGGACTAATGGTGCTCTGAATGCACAGACACAGCAAATGCAGGGAGTTAGTGGATCAGCAGTAATGGCCCCATACAGAGCATGTGTTTCTGTGTGTGTGTGTGTGTGTTGAGAATTCTGCCAGAGGAGGGGGGCATCATCTATAACTGATTCGTAACAAGCACAAACATTTCTAATTATGAATCTAACTGGGGAGACCAGCTCACTTCCCCCTCTCTGCTTCTTTTGCTGTCTCTTCTTCTCTCTGTCGGTGCCTTCTGCCAGAACCAGGCTCCGTATCAGGCTGATGAAAACATAACCTGTCACATTCCATCCCATTAAACCAGCTACAAACCATGTGGTATGCTCATGTGGAGGAGCAGGGAGAGGGAGGGAGACACTGAGAGCAGTGCATCTGGGTTCACTCAAAGGTGATGAATTATTCACATTTTTTATGCTAATGTCATTTTAATGTTAGAAATACTGACAGATATGCAGATATGCAACACACTGTGTAAAGTGGTACACTCACTATAAGCTCACAGCATCTACAGCAGAATTAGAAATTGTTATATTATAACATCTATGGTGAACATACTGTACACAAATATGGAATGTGTAATTATCCCTTGCGATACCTAATGCATTAGAGCACTCACACTGAGCCCCCAAATCTGTGTCCTGAGTCCATCAGCTGCCATTTGATGTCAGGCAGAGCAAGGTAATGGCAGTGCACTCACTTGCGAAGTCATTAGCCCCGCTTAATGCTGGGAATTAACACAAATTAAGTGATGTTAAGTACATGCATTAGAGGAGCTTGTTTGGGAAGAGCTTTTCACTTTTGCAGCGTAAAGCTGACTGTTGCCTCAGATGTTGAGCAACAACAGGGTACACAAAAATAAAGTTCACATAACCTCCATCCAAATGATGAATTACCATCTACAGAGCAAGAAAAAATTTATTCAGTGCTGATTATCAGTCTTAATAGAGCTCTAAGGACACCTAGTGGTCATGCTAATGCCATTAGTGGATTCAGCGTGTGTTTTTGTTCTGCAGTGGCTACAGTTAGAGCTACAGTTTGGGTTAAATAGCTCTTTTGTTTAAAAAAGGAGCCTCTGACACAATCATTTCTGTTTTTAAAAAAGAGTTTTATGACAGGTGTTTGAAAAGGAAAGTTATACAGATAAATACTATAATACCAGCTTGCACAGTAAAAGCTAATAATTGTAACATTAATGCTTGTTAGAAGAGAATCAGTTACCAGTGAACTATGCTTTTATTTATCAGTTCTAATGGTCTCACAATGCAGAAACAATATGTAATATAAAGCTGATCCTATATTCAAAATTTTTTTTTTATTTTCTCCTTATTACCTGCAACAGTGCTGAGTACACCAACAGGAAAAAGGAAGGATTGTAGTAGTTAATTTCCAGTTACGACACACTGAATTTGCCATTGGGGACAAAACTGCAGTGGGTTTTTCAAAAAGAGGCTAACATGATGAAACTGACAATCTGTGAAATCCATTTGGACCTTATTCAAGATTACATCTTTATCTGAGGGACTGCAGATTATTGTCCACAGAGAGGTGTGCTAAAGCTGGATTATCCACTTGTTGGGGATGCATTTGACCCAACGGATGCAACATGCCAGACTCACACGCTCTTACATCTGTGGATGTTTTTTTTTACTTGCATGGGGCAAAGGGGGGTGGGGGTGGTAGCAGTTGAAATGACACCAATACCTCTCATCCTCAGATTACCATGGTTAGTGATCTCCATATGTAGAAATAAAATAAAGTCACAGTATTATTAATGCTTTGGAGACGACATGCACAACATCAAGCTTCCTAATTTAGTTTGCAGTGAAATAAGTGGTAGTTTAAACTAACAGTACAGAGATCAGCTAAAGAAAATGATCGACACTTAATTCTGAAAACTTTTTTATTGCTTGGACAAAAAACAAAACCCAGGTTGGTAAAAATGTCCCGCATTGAGATATGACCACAGACATGGCTGTCCGGTGTTTGTACCTTTGGACTATGTTCTGATTACTGCATAATCCATCTAATCCAGCTGTTACACAGGTGGAGGAGGATTGCCACCATGAGGGAATCTGGAAAATAAGTGTAAACAAAGTGTCACTTTGCAGATATATACCCTTTATGTTTTCTGAAACACTGAAGAAACATGTTTATGAAAGTATTGTCTTTAACAACCTGCTCTCAGACTCTTCTTTGGAATACGTTGATGGCAGGTTGCTTCATTTTCTTCGACTGTGTCTCAAGTTACTGTCAGTTTGTCTGCTTTGACCAACATTACTGTTTCTGTGCCTCCTGTCTGATTTAGAAATCAATGCAGAAAAGGAAACATCATAAGAAGCAGTGCTAACAGCAGTTACCTGATGTAATACTGCAACTTAAACTATACTCTGAACTTCCTTCTTCCCCATATAGTGAGCAGGTCCATTTAAAGTTGACTTTTTCATAGTGAAACTAAGATGTGCAACAAAAAAAAAACTACACAGGTCTGTGTGCAGTGGTTCTTACCTGGAAAGCTGGGCAGGGTGCTGTGCATAAAGTTCTGTAGCCCTCCACTTACATTCATTCCTCTTAGAGTAGCGCTACGAGGCAAAATGGATAGCAATCCAGGAAGGTAGTTTTCAGCAGAAGGGACATACGCTCCAGGATGCTGAGAGTTTTGCTTTAAAAGTAAAAAGGCATAAGCAACATGCACAAAACTGCTTTTGAGACCATAAACAAATGTTGAAATGATGTGTGAAAATGATTACTTTAGTACGTTCAGGATCAACTCAAAACACTTGACCTTTCTAATCATTACTGTAACTGCTTTGTTTTGTTTTCTGTCGATCCTCTCATGATGCCACAGAAGTCACAGTCAGTGCAATGTGTGTATTCACCCACACATTTGGCACGAGATGGCTGATTAGATTGCTAGTTGTTCCATGTATATAAGCATTTTATAGGGAAACAGTAATTACTATGCACCAGTAACAATGTTCAAAAGAAGGCAACAGCAGTTGCACATATTGAGAGTGACAATTGAAATAGCCTTCATGAGAGTCACAAGAGGGAGGTATGTGTTTTTAATGAGAAAAGCCAGGATCTCCGCTCTGTCATTTCCATATCTACACAAACAGAGGGGGTCGCGTTGACCTGGCTAATACGGGGCAAATCCAATGGTGCATTATCGGCCGGGCACATTTCATCTAATCAGCAGGATGATGCTAGCAGGCTTAGATTGCTTTTAATTCAGAGCTGCAGGAGCATTACCGCCCTACTCTCTCATTACATGAACATAAATCAGTCAGACTGAAATGAAAGAGTTTGATCCAGGCCTTCCTCTTTTTTGTGGTGGTGGCTTTGTCAATGTCTCTGAAATAGTAGACCCGTTTCCTGATGTAACTTCACATAAAACATTTACACTTTTAAAAATTATTATTATTATTAGATAATTAGTTGCAAGTCTTGACATTACTTTGCTCATGAACCTTAATATGAATCAAACCATATTGAAAGTTTCGTATTATGGCTTTGTAAGTAGACATGAAGAGGTATATGTTTAAAAATGGATTATATGATGTTCCCCAAGTTAAAGTATTTTAGAGTTATTATTGTGTGTATATGTTCACAGCTCATACAGATGAATCTGCACTGAGGAGTTCAGCCCTGGTTCGTTCCTCCAGAGTGACCAACACTCCATCAAGGACTTGCAACTGGGACAAACGGAGTACTACTGGTGATCTGTGGAGAGAATTTCGGGAAACCTGAAAAGGAAAAAAAAAAAGTTTGATATACCGGTTACAAACTCTGATCCCAACTTAAATCTTTCATTTTAATCATGGAGCTTAACTGAAACCATGGCTCGAGACATCTGGAATAAATATGATGCTATGTGGGTCCCAGCCTTGCTATCGCATTCCCAACAGCTTTACAAGTGACCCCAGCTGACAACAGTAGATAGGTCCCTTCCCAACTGGGGGAACTCTCTGGCCAGAGTATAAACCCACAGCAACAGAACTGCATGTTCCTGCAGGGCACTGCTGCTGTGGTTAAGTTGTGATTGCGTGATAAAGCGTGTTCATTGGAAAACAGAAGACGCACTTTGGCTGGACAACATAGGAGATGAGCTACTTCATGTGAGCAACAACCAAAACTATTGTCTCCAGGGTGGCTGTTGGCCTCTAGTCCCTGGCAGAAATAATACTCTGTCCCATGGGAAGAGATGGGGGGGGGCTGGGGTTGAACAGTAAAGAGGCTGACACAGCTGGGCATTACCCTGTGGACAACAGAGAGGCTCTGGCCTGTAGGCTTTACTCATGCCTGATCCAAGAACTCCAGATGGGTGATGTAACAAGGGCAATAGTTCCCTGCCATTTGGTCATCAAACTAGTCTCTGATGCCAGTCTGAGATGTAGCAGACGGCCTATCATGTAATCACTTAATTTAGAGTTCTGGATGTTGCGATTGAGAAACTGAGCTTGTAAGTATGGTTTTGAAAATGTGTTTCCTGTAAACAGCTCAAACTGTCCTGGCAGCTAGTGACTTCATAACACAGTGAAAGTCTATCACAGTAGGAAATAAATAAATAAATAAAAATCAGATTATAATCTTCACCAGTTCACAAGACCTAATTGGGTTTAATGGAGAAACTAAAACCCAGTAATACTTACAGGATTGCCAACCACAGAGAGCTCTGTCAGAGAGGGAAGAACATCTAATTTGTCAAGCTCTACGATGTCCTGTAAAGTAAGAGATTATTGTAAGTTCTCCCTCATTCACTGCCCCCTCGCTTTAACTACACCTCCCTACTGGCTGCAGCCTGTTGTGTGTTGATAGTGGAGACATATGCATCAGGCCAGAACCTTTCAGAATTTAGGAGTAGGGAGGATGGAAGCAGCTGATGGAAGAGATTATATGTGTGAGCTTGCATTAATCTCATGAGAGAGTTTGGGCATGCAACGGGGCATAGGGGTGTTTTCTCTCGTTCCAAGCTTTATGCTCGGACTTGGCTCTGATTCAAAGACGCCCCCACTGTTGGGCCCGATGCTCTGGGATGATTGCTGTATTTTATGTCCTAATTGAATGCGTGAAAACATTAAAGAAGTGTAGGGAAGAAGGAACTGGCAACAAAAGTGCAAATCACTCGCCCTGGGTGAGGAGATGCAGACTGAGAAGCTGATTACACGTTGCCCTGATTGTTCCCCTCTTTCTTCATACACACAGCCATGACCTTCAATCAAACTTGATTCTCCTTAATACTACCCCTTGCATGCCACAGTGGGTGGTAATCGCTCATGATTACTATACTTCATGTCTTACTTTGCAAATGCAGGGGAAAAGTAATACTGCCCGCACGATGAATAAAAAACATTCTTAAACATCTGACACATATGAACCAATCAGTAAAAGTTGGCAATAAATCAAAAACTGCCACAAAGGATGAATGTGACCTTCCAAATAACCTGAATGTCTGTGCGGTGTCTTTTAGACGGTTCAATTTAATCTGCTATTTTCTTAAAATAGTCAATATTAACACAGACACACACTCACAAAATCAGAATACCTGGAGCTTGTTCTTGTCTAGGTAGAGTTTGCGTAGCTCAGTCAGTGGATCAAGATTATTTAGCTCCCGGATCCGGTTTTCTGCAAGGTGCAGTTCTAGTAGGACACTCTGGGCTGTGAAGGAGTTCTTGGCCAAAGCTTTAATTCGGTTTCTGTCTAACACAAGCTCTCTGAGCTGGTGAAGCCCCTCCAAGCCCTCTACTTGGCTAATCTCATTGCCTGTAAAGAGACAAAATAACTTATAAAAACAATGGAAAGGCATCTCTAATCATAATTTTAATAAACTGGGTTGCACAAACTACGCCACCATTCTTATTCGTTATAAACATTTGTCTGGTATTTCTCGCAAATCTTCCTCCTGCTGTAAAAAGTACTGAAATTACAGAAAGACTTTCCAAAGGTTTCTCAGAAAAGAAGAATAATGTTGGCTTTGTGGGGAAAATCACCCCAACAGAGCAAAGCTCAATCAAAAGCTATCAAAGGCTGTTGAAAAGAAAGTCAGGCGTTCTTTTCTTCAAGTCTCATCACCCACCTGGCCTTAGGTCTATGGGAGACTTTGCTCTTTTAGTGATCGCCTTTTCACAGGCTCTATACCTCCTGTTTTGTTGGCTTTGAGTGGAAGGGGTGTTACATGAACTGTACATACCTTGGAGGAAGAGCGCTTTAAGATTGGTGAGCCTGCTGAGCTGCAGATTGGTCATATTGGAGATGCCATTGTAACTCAAATGAAGCACCTCCAGGCTTCCCATCAGTGGTTCCAGGCTGCCAGTGGGTCCGGGATCCCTTCAGCAGAAAGGAGAAAAACTGTTTCTAACCTTTGTGGTTTAACCAACATCTTTTTCTCCCTCCTGCTGCTGCGCTTAACTGGTTAGCCTTCACAGGTGCAGACAGACTCATCACAATCTTACTCTGGCCAAACAAAAAGATGTCTGTAACAGCTCTGCTTGATTTTTACAAAAACAAATGAAGATGTTTATATCTTCATTTAGTTTTAGAGAAAAAAGATTGTAAAAAAAACTAAATAATTTTTATTCAAATTTATAATTCCTTTATGTTTCCACACATATAAGAAGAACCTCTGAAAATATTTAGCAAAACTGTCAAGACACTTCATACTTTAGCTGGCTGGTGCTGCCCCCTAGTGGTCAACACCGTAAAATAACTTCCCAACTGTAAAAAAATATATATATTTTAATGAGAATCTCTCCTTTAGATAAATTATTAATTTTACATTCATTTTAATACCTATTGGCTTTGGATGGGTTATGCTGGCCATACCCACTGGAGTGGACTTTGCTGTGGAGTATCTGTCTGTTTGTCATATGAGCATGAGTCTTCTGCCGGGGCAAAATGGACTCAATGTGGTTGTAGTTCAGACACAGTGCCTGTAAAGTAGACGGTGTGAATAATTCATTTGGCTGAGGCTCATTTGTAGACAATCTGTTGACAAGTAACCCTCGGTGCGATTTGTACCTTGATGCTGGGCAGGTGGATGAGGCCTGAGAAGGAGGTGAGATTGTTGTGGTCTAAGTTGACACTCCACAGGTTACAGAAGAGGTCTGCTGGAGATAGATCAACCATCCTGGGGATGGATGGTAGAAGTACAGATAATTAAATTAAAATAATTTTAATTGAATAGTGTTGTCTATATCTGCTTTATCAACCAGGTTTTTACCTGATGGAACACGACTGAAGGGTTAGGAAGGTGATTTCTGTGAAGTCTGAGTGGCCAAGCTCCTCTGTAACTGTGTCAGTAGTTAGTCTTCCCCTAAACATATTATTAGCACTTTCACACTCACTTACTTCCTGAAGAAAACAATGAAAAAAGAGCAGTAAATACAAAATATTGCAGATAAACCCTGTTGTATCTGAGAGGTTGTGTTGTGTTTTGGTGCGTACCACTGCGATTCCATCCAGAGCTTTAAGGGACGGCAGGTGAAACACAACATATACGCGATAGTTTTCCAGTTTCTGCACTAAAGGATTCCCATAGAGATCCAGGATGATAAGATTAGTCAATTCCTAATTGGATAAAAAGCAGTATATTAGCTCAAAGACAATGACACTGCTGGGTAATCTGAAACCTACTCTCCTCACTTTGAGATAGTAGATGTCTCTTGATGTAGAAATCTGATTGCTTCCAATGTAGAGTTCAAGGAGAGAATGGAGTCTCTGGATGCCATGCAGAGATGTGATGCAGTTGTTCTCCATGGAGAGGAAGGTCAGGCTGGGTAGCTGGTCAAGAACCGAGGCATCTAGACTGGACAGCTGATTTCCATCTAAACTCAATTTATTCAGGCATTTCAGTTGTGTTAGGCCTAGACATGAACAGAGGATGAAGACAGGTTCAGAAATTAAGCTGGTTAATGTGGTACGGGTTTGTCAGTATAAAAGATAAGTTATAAAGTGATTTTTAATTGTAATGTGAGAGTGACAGACCAGCGAGTGAGCTAATGCTGTTGTTGTTTAGGGAAAGTTCCTCCAGTTTCAAGCAGCTATCAAGACCTTCCACTTTAGTGATGTCATTATCATTAAAGGAGGCCCAGCGAAGGTTTTCCAGCTTATTTAGATTACTCAGCTTTGAAATTCTTTGGTTGTCAAGATTCAGGGTGGTGATCTGTTGAAAATGTTACAGTCCCAAACAAATAAAATAACATTAAAACCAGTAAAGGTTACATTAATTTATATTTATAATGGCCAAAAAGTGGCAATATTGCAAATGCCTTATCACCCTTTATTTGTTAATACGAAGTCTTTATGCTGAAACTTACCTTTGAGATCCATTCTGGCTCCAGTTCTCTGATGGATCCCGAGGGTGCTGGACTCAAACGGTATAGGAGTTGGGTTGTTGACAGCAGACTGAGTTTGCGGGGACGGTCGCAGTTGGTCCGAGAATGTGTCAGGAGAGTTGCCTGAAAGTAGTGTCAACAAATTGGTCTCAGTAACAGGTCTGCTTGAGTTTTTTTGGCCTAATAATTTACATTTCCTCTGATTGGATGAAAGAAAATACTCAGATATGTTCAAAGGAATAAACCCAAAAGATATCTTGTTTTAAGCTAAGAAGAAATATTTCCAAAAATCTAAACCTGGTTAATTTTGGATGCAGCAGTCATCTGAACTGCTTCAGCAGCCTCCTCCTCTGTTATCAGCAACCCATCCAGGTGTGTGAGGGTCGTGAGACGGCCTAGTATGGTCATTCTCACCATCTCTGGCTGAAAGAGGAAAAAACACTGTGCGTGGATGTGCATGTGGATGTGACCAGCTACGCTAGACTGCAGAATTTATATCATGCGCTTGCTGAATCTGCAGTATGTATTACTGCCTGCTAATATGTAAATACCTGTCATTTTAAAGCTGTATTTATATAGCACTTTTCCAGTCATGCCCGCTGCTCTAAGCGCGTTACACTATATATCACAGTCACCCATTCACACACAAACACACACACTGAAATCTCAATAGGTACTTGGGGGAAGAGGGGTGGACGACTCAATAGATTTATATTTATTTTTGACCACAATACCCTTTTCCATGGATTATAACGTGTGTCCAGTTTAAGCAAAGCAGGCGTGTGTCTCCTCAGCACAGCTGCACCCTCTCTGGCTTTGATCAGCTTGTTCCAGCACACATTGAGCTGCTTGAGCTGGCCCAATCCCCGCAGCCCTTCCAGGGTTACTAACTGGTTAAAGCTGGCATCCAAAATTTGGAGGTTAGGCTGCAAACAGAGACAACAAGGTTTCCCCTTTAAATTATGGTTAAAAAAAGGTTTGTATACACGTGCTACAATACCAGCTAAGTGCTGTTAACATATTGCTTTGCATTTTCTTAAATACGCTTTGTTTTGATATTTTTACCAGGTGAGAAATGTCGTCAAGGCCTGTGAACTCATTGAAGCTGATGGTGAGATGTCTCAGCGCTGTGAGGCTGGAAATCTCTTTTATTTTTCGCAGACTGTTGCCATGAAGGTTAAGCACCTGCAGATTCAATACATCAATAATATCCAGGTGCAAGAAATGGCTTCAAACTCAAACACATGGAAAAAAGGGCAAAAGACTTACAGTGATCTGACTGAGGACATTGGCTCTGGCTGTTTTTAGTAAAATTTTGTCATCTAAGCTGCACAATCTGGGCTTCGGTTTCAGCACCGGTTCCATGTCGAGGGTTGCTCTGTCTAAGATGACGTCACTGGAAGGAATATTTCCTTCTGTGTTATGTCTTAGTGCAGACTGATTGTCCTAGAAAAAGAAAAAAGTGCTAATTTATTTGAGTTTTTTTCATATATTACCACTGACTACCTAAATCAGCAAAAACAACCTTTTTTATTTGACAAATGTTTACTTTAAAAAATATTTTGTCAGAATCCGAGCTGGATTATAACTATGTGACTTATCAGTTTTCAAACAGTTTGGAAAAAACAAACCAATTACCTTAGATATGTATTCAAAATATACGATGTACTCTGGTAGGATAATTTCAGGATCAAACACAAACCACTGCCTTCGACGGGTATTGCACTCAGGTCCTGCGTGTGTTTTGGATGAGCAGAATTTATCTGAATGAAAAACAACAGCATGCAAAAAGCCTCACCCATACAAACAAAACAAGTTATTATTATGCCTTTTTATTTATTGTATACCATCATTCAGTGCACATCTGCGCTTGACATCCATGTTTTGATACACAGAGAAGACTTTGGCATAGCAGCTTTTGTCTGTAAGTTGTCCATCACGGATGGGCATGCTGTTACCCACAAACACCTTGGATACAATAACATGACCTACAAATAAAAAATAATATAAACATTTTAGACAATAAAAAAGCACAGCTAATAATGAGGTCGGACAAGGAGGACATTTGTCCCTATTTACTTTTCATCTCTATCTTGATGATTGCTCAAACAGTTAAACGCTTGTTATTTTGGTGGGTAATTTACAGCTGAACTATAATACACAGATGATGTTGGTTTGAGCCTTGTTTGGGGAAGTGGAGTTTGCACGTTCTGACTATGTATGGGTTTTCTCTGGGTACTCTAGCTATCCAGACGTGTACATTAGATTAATTAGTTACTCTAAATTCTCCCTAAGTGCAAGTGTGAGATTGGTGGTTTGTCTCTCTATGTTGACCCTGCAATGGACTGGCGACGTGTCCAGCGTGTGCTCTACCTCCTGACTGCTGGGATTAATTCCAACAAACACTCCGCTTCAAGTTAAGATAAGATTTATGTTACTCTTAACCTTTTTTATTTATTTACAAATCCAATCCATTTCTAAATGTAAACTTTAACTCTGGAATCAAACTAAAATTAATGATTAATTAATGAGAAAACATATAAAACTAACTCACCATGCCTGAAAGGAATAGTATCCGTGCTTTGAGCAGAGTCGCTTTGGCTGGCCTTGCGCAGCACATGCTCAATTCTTGGCTGGTCAGTTACTCCCAAGCTATTGGATAAAGGTATGGCATTTTCTCTTCCTAAGGCCTTATAAAAAGAGTTAGTTTAGTAAAAAGTCAGCATGCTTTGAATGTCAAGTGAATTGAAAGATAAACTTCAGAGCAAAGGCAGAGGTAAAAAATTATGTTACACATGCAAACCTTTCCTTTTAATTCTAACTATATTAAAGGATGGATAAAATAATACAATAACAATAGAAAAACACAACAGGTCAGTATAGATGTGTCTTCATTCGTTGCATTGTCTACAGGTTTAGCAGCGCTAACTGACGAAACCTCTACTGATGAGCTCATATCGTGCGCCTCATTTTCAGTAATATAAGTCTGGGTCTAAGCAAGCGTTGAGAAGGTGGATTCTTTCCAGCAGCACACTCACCTTTTGTTGCTGCGTTGTTTTGAAACCTTCCTCTAAAATGCAAAAAATCTCCGCTTTGTCACATTTTTCAGGGTCAGCAATGCAGAATAAGTACTCCAGTCGACGTCTGTAATTCCTGCATAAAGGAGTCTTTTTACAGAGTGTCACTATACTAAGCTTGTGTCTGTAAAGATATTGTTAAAAGTTATCCACCTGCCTTTTTTCTTTGCAGGTTTTACTTACTGTGAGAAAGTAAGAGATTCTTCATTGGCAAGCAGACAATGAAGCTTATCAGCAAAGCGAAGCCTCAAAGCACTGTTGTGAATGCGGAAAACTTGCTTTATCTTTATGTCAGTAATGTTGTAACTGTTGTAGTCTGATGGGGTGAAGCGGGAAAGCAGGAGGTCACAACAAGAAGCAAACCTGTAAGTAGATAAAAAGAGTATTTCTTGTCCTCTATAAAAATATACAAGATAAGCGATGATGCAATTAATAATCCTGCATAAATACCATGGGTCTGTGGAGGATCCTTCTTCCAAACAGATGTTTCCAACACTTTCAAGCTCCATCAACAGAAACTGCACCACATTTTCTGTGCTTTTTGTAGCTTGGGACAATTCTTGCTGATACCAAGCTTCAATGCTGAATATGATAAATAAAACATAATGCTTTTAAATTTAGGTGTATTTCAGCACATTTGCTGCTATTTGTAGATGTTTATTGTTCTGTTCACAAATAAATAAAGGATTAACTAACTCATCCATCCTACTGGTCCACGATTTCAGTCTTTCCTTCAGTGCCTCAATCTTGAGACGTATTTTATGCTCCAAGGTGGGATCACAACAGATGTCAACAGCTGTGGTACTTCTGTCACTCAGAGTGTCTTCAATGCAGGGTTTTTCTCCTGGTTTGTCCTCTAACATACCAGATTTCTTGCAACTAAATGGCACCACGGTAAGCTCACGTTCAAGCTAAGAATGTATCCAAAGCACATAGATACTGAGCATTAGCTCTCTATGAAGAGCCAGTACATTTTAAGGCATTTAGTTGATTGTACATACATTTTTGAGGGCATGACTGAGAGTCCTGATGCAGTCTTCGGGTAACTGTAATAGAATTTTCTTCCTCTCCATCAGACATAATTGAGTCTCTGCAAGGTTCCTCTGAGCAGTGTGTACACGCATGTTGTAGTACATCATTTTCTTCACTACTGTAGACTAAAGAAAAATGACTTTCGTTTTCAAAAAGGGAAAAATTTAAAAAAAAAACAGGATATGTGGCATGGTTTCTATCTATCTATCTATCTATCTATCTATCTATCTATCTATCTATCTATCTATCTATCTATCTATCTATCTATCT